>QLSR01000156.1:109971-183101 GCA_031780015.1 Citrullus colocynthis
TTTTTTTTTTTTTTTTTTTTTTTTTTTTTTTTTTTTTTTTTTTTTTTTTTTCTCTTCTTTTTTCTTTTTTTCAAATTTTCCATTATTTTGCTCTGTGTTTTCATTGTTTGTTATATAATATGTAGCTTTCTCTTTCTGTTTCTTTCATATGCTGTGTTTTAATGGTGGGGGAGGTGAAGCAGGCTTCCCGTGATTGATTCTCTGTACAATTTTTTTTTTCTTTTTATTTTCTGCCATTCATTGACTTTCATAAAATCCCACATTTTCATTATAAACAAACAAGTTACAAGTTTGTTCATGTGATTCGCTTTTTTCTGTTTTTGTTTTTCTTTCTTTCTCTTCATACCTTATGATTTTCCATTTAATTTTGTCTTTTTCTCCTCATTTATAGTTGATGTAATCATGGATCATCTTCGACCTCATCTCTAGTTTTTACAAATATTAATCTTGAAAGCTTTGAATAAGTATGGTTAGCACTCGATTTCGATTCCGTTAATTTGGACTTTTTTTAGAAGTTAAAGAGTAATACTATCTTGAAGTTAAGTCAAGTTTGATATGTAGATTTTGTTATTTCAAATAAGGAGTTACCTCACGAGACAAGCTAACATAAATTAGATATTGAATTTTCATAAATCATATATTTCATAAAACATAGCTGAGTTACTCAAATTAAAGGTCTGAGTACAAACCCAATCTTCTCATTCCTGAACTCGAACTAAGTAAAAGTTAAAGTCAAACATCTCCTAAAACATCTTTAGAATCATTAGATTATCAAAATTACACACACTAGTGTGGGATCTTCAACATTTATAACCTAACCAACATTAAAAACAACAAAAAGTACCGTCTCCAAGAAATTTTCTGCCTAAGATCAATCATTACAAAATTTACATAACATTTCATAAACCCAACCAGTTAAATGAGCAATACTTGCCAAAGCTTGCTTAGCTCGACGATAATTGACATAACCTTTCATCCTAGAGGTGGAAAGTTCAAATCCCCTAACCCCCAATTGTTGTACTAAAAAAAATAGCAGTACTATCCCCCATTAGCTTCATGAATTTCAAATGCAGTGGTGGTAGTTCTATTTCATTTAATGAAAATGGGCCAAAGCTGAACTAAAAAGCTATTCTACAAACGGTAATGCTGACAAATGAGAAAGCTGGCTTCTCTTCTTTTATCTCCTATAATTTTAAATATGCCAAAGCATACCATGCACAAATATTATGCTTCTCGTCACTGTTGGAACATAGAGACCCTACATTTGGAATTGAGAAAAAGGCTAGGGAGCCTACATCTTCATCCCCATACCAACAAACTTAAGGTTATTTTCTGTCAGAAGTCTAGAGGATTTGTACACAAAAGAAACAATGTGATTTTGTCTTCTATTAATCAGCTCGGAACAGACTGTGACATGCTATGAACATGACATTCGGCTTAAATTAATGAACAAAGAATGGAGTTAGAAAAATAGAGTATTTCTACAAACAAACTTCCCATCTACTTCGGTTCACTTTCGTTGAGCTTCCTTTTTAGGTCATTGAGAGCATTGACGACTTCTGAATCAAGATTATGCTTCAGCAGTTTCCCCTGGAAAGATGTCGATCTGAAAAAAAAAAGTATAAATAAATAAAGCAGGAGATTTATAGTAGTTGCCACTACTCTTCTTATTGATCGATATGCTAAAGAATATATTCCAAGTCTGTAAATGAGTTGAAGCGAGATCAGTTTTACCCTATCGTACAGTAGCAGTATCGCCGATCCCTCGAATTAGAGGGTAAGGGTAATTTTAAGGGTTTGTATGAATAAGGTCCAGGGTGGTCTAATGCAATTTAAATTATCTGGTAAGACGATTAGGTGTCAAGTGTAAGGTTCATCCTGCAGGATGGGAAAGTCGGGCTTTTGCTTTGGGGATGGGAATAAAATAAACAACAATTTATCAGATATAAGGAGAAAGATCACCAACCCAGGAGAAATTCAGAAAAATTGAAAAGGAAAAACTCAAAAAGCATCTCACAGTAGATATAGTAACCTAAATTTGTATCGTATTGGTTAAAATATAGTTTTGGTACGTACCTAAAGTATTAACCTTGTTTCTAATTTGGTCAATGAAGTTCAAAAAGTTATATTTTGATCACTAAGTGTTGTTTGGGCCCCAACTTCAACTTTAATGAATGTTTTTTTTTTTTTTTTTTCAATTATTATAACTTATCATTAACTTCAGTATTACTATTCAAATCCTTCTTTATCACCATGTTTACTATTTGTTACAGTATTTACTATTTCCTACTGAGACTAAAATAGTTTGCACCCCAAATACAAATTATCATAACGTACAAACTATTATAACTCATAGACTATAATAGTCAATTCAGCGCCTCAAACATTCTCTAAGGTTTTAAGAGTTCGGTAGAGAAAGGTGACCACTCATTTCCTAATTGTCAGATATTTACCATCTTAAACGTTCAAAAAAATTAATAAGATATCTCATGATCTTCGAATTTCTTTCATGCTTCTTGAATAATTGGACACAACTTAACCTTTACTATCCTTGATTTCTATGCAAGTGATTTATAGTATGTCCATTGAGTCATTTCATCTTATCAACAATAAAACTGATTTAAACTTGAGGGTCTCGTATAAAATTTTTGAACGACCAAATTAAAAATTGGAGATTTCAAGGGTCAACACCAAATTATACTCTGCTTTTAAACTTTAGAGACCAAATTACAAACTGGAGCAGATTTTAGGGGTTGACACTAACCTATTATAATCTATCTGCATACAGATTGTAAAATTTGCATCTGGAATAGTCATACCTGTGTTCTTGCAACATCATTTCAACCTCCTTTTTTGATGCTTTAATCTACAATCACAAAATAAAACGTAAACTATAATGTGCTATATGCATTATCATGTTCATTCAGAAAATAAGCCATCAACATCTTCTCATTGTGCAAGAACTGAAAGCCTAGTTTTCATGAGTATTATGTTTTTTTTCTTTTTTTTTTTTTTTTTTTTTTTCAATTTTTATAATTTATCATTAAATTCAGTATTTCTATTTAAATCTTTTTTTTTCACCATTTTTTTTTTTTTTTTCATTTTTTCTATAACTGTCTTTGAGAAACAAAAATGAAAGAATACAAGGGATACAAAAAAAAAATCAAGCCTACAAAAAGGGAGTGCAACTAAAGGAAGGAGTTTGAGCTATACAAAATAGTGAGTAATTACAAAAGGTCTTTAAAATCAAAACCTAGAGGAAAAGTATATTAAATCTAATGAAGGACCACACATCACTAGGATCACCCTTCAATTCTCTGAACACTCGGTTATTCAGCTCACCCCCGAAGACCCATGATAAAGCACACACCCTCGCAACCCATAAAAAACAACCCTTCTCTTTGAAGGGAGAAGTATCCCTATGTGGAGCTAGTGAGAAACAAAACAGTTGAAAGAAATAATTTCACATGGATATTGCAAACTCACATTCCCAAAGAATGTGATCCAAGACTTCCTCTGACTACCAACAAAGAATGCAACAAAAACGGGCCAACTAATGGGGGCAACTTCCTCACAAGCCAATTCATAGTGTTCGCTCTTTCATAAAAAAATTGCCAAATAAAGAACTTAATAATCTAGGAACCTTAATCCTCTAGAGAGCAAAAAAAACCGACTCACCTAAAGGAGAAGGGTCTAACAAACTAGAATCCTTCCAAGGGGCTGGGACCCCACACACAAATATCCCTTTGCTCAAGTGTAAAAACAAAAGCCTTAAGCATGGACAAAGAGAGGCAACCTTTGTCGTCAGACAAACAACGACAAAACCCAAACAAAAAGGAAGTGGAAATCGCTTATCAAACTAAAATGTTGGACACCACGCGATTTTTAAAGGAAGACATATGAAAGAGACGTGGAAAAACTGAGCAGATGGGTCTATTCCCCACACTGATCTTCACAAAAGTACATATCCTTCCACTCCCCCACCACACTATGAGTCAAATGAGAGGACGAGCTTTTTAGTAATATCCTTGCATACATTCAGCTTAGTACCTTCAACCCCAAGTGACAGCCGTTCAAAAGGGTGAGGACCAAACTTACTAACAATGATCCTATACCATAAAGAGTTGAGCTTAAGGGGAAAACGCCAAAGCCATTTGGCTAACAGAGCTTTGTTACGAATCCTTAAATTCCCAATTTCTAACCCCCCAAGGAAACCGACCTCTCAATGGCCTCCCATCTAACCAAGTTTGACTCTTTTCCTTTTCATTCATCCACCCTTCCAAAGGAAATTAAGCATAAGCTTCTTGATACTCTTGTATACCTCCCTCAAAGCTCTATGAAGGAAAGAGTAATAAATAGGAATACCACTCAACACAAAGCAAATCAAAGTCATTCTACCAGATTTGGAGAAAGGCATTTTTCCATGAGGCCAACCTTTTCTTAACCTTGTCCACCACTGGGTTCCAAAAAGAAATGGATTTGGTACTACTCCCAAGGGGAAGACCAAGGTAAGAAGAGGGAAAGGAACCAACTTCACAACCCATCAAATCGCCCCACCTTCAAAGCTTCTCCTCATCACAATTGAGCCTCGTTTCCAGAGCAAAAGAAAATAGTATCATCAACAAATTGAAGGTGGGAAAGTTGCAATCTCCTTTCCAACCTTAAAAGGATGAAAGATTTTACCAACAACACTCTTAGAGACGAGTCTATTTAAAACATCCACAATGAGAAGAAAAAGAAGGGGGGTATAGGGTCTCTTTGTCTTAGACCTCTTGAGGCCAAAACTTTACCCCTAGGACTCCCATCAATGAGAAAAGAGAAATTCACGTTCCTCATACAACTCCACATCCACATCCATATCATCCATTTATAACCAAAGCCCTACAAGTAAAGAATAATAAAGGTCGGCTGTGCCAGAATGAACTGTAGTCTAATCCATGTGAAGCCCTAAAGCAGATGCTCATGCAATGATCCAAATATAGGTATTTTAAGATATTTGATAGACCACTAGTATTATTAGAATATCATAGGCGGGGTAAAAAGGGAATTGCCTATGTAATGGGTAGTGTTGCCATCAGCATCCAATAGTGAAAGGTTGGGAAACAGTTAGTTAGAGAGGGTCTATAGGAGCACGAGTGAAGGGGAATCGGGGGTATGCTTTTTGTAGTGAATGCTTTGAGAGGAGGCTCAGCTCTCTGAGGAGACTGAGAATTATACCTGGACTTTTGGGTTCTTTGATGAATTGAATAAGATTCCCATATTATCTTTCTTTCTCCAAATTCTATTTTCGATTCCTATCAACATTATCCACCATTAGACGAATATGCAAAATTTATGTATGACCTAAACGTCAAATAGATAAGTACGCCTCGTTGCAATATTGCAAGGGGAACAGGTCGAGTCCAAACATTTGAGCACGCCCTTTAAGCGTACATCATCACTTGCAGTGCACCTCATGTTAACTACAATGTTGGACAATCTACTCAACATTGGTCCAAAAGAAAAAAAAAAATTAGGAGAGGGTTTACATTAATTAATGAAAACCATGTCTTTAATTTTGGCTGCAAAGTTGGGACTCGGCCTCTTTTACTGTTTAGGGCTTCATTTTGTGGTACCCCTTGTCCTTTCCTCTTCTGTGCCCCCACATCGAGAGAATTCATAACAACTTCAAAAATAGAACTCTTCTCTTTCCATAGATTGAGACAGATTGAGAATACATGTGTACGTGTATATGAATTCAGGTCACCAATTGTTAACCGAAAAGAAAGGATAAATTGGCTTAAGAAATAATGACATAAAGTGAATTCTAAATTCATTTCATCCGAATAGAGAAAACAGTAACAAAAAGAAAAATTATTGAAGAATAATGTCTATAATATAGTGAACTAAAGACGGTGGCATCCTAGAATTAACGTTTACACAGGAAAAAAATCATATGTTTTTTACCATGTTATCAATATGCACCAAATAAAATTCGACTTTTCTCACCTCCGAAACTAATGCCTTGCAACTCCAAATAAAGGCTCCCTGAAAATTAAGTAACAGAATTCAGCCCTTTCAGCCATAAACAGCATATTGGTCTAAACAACCAAAAGTTATATATGCGAACTTACATGAATCAACCATCCCAACTAAACACTTCAAAGGGAAAATAATAATAATAATAATAATAATAATATAATAAAAAGAAACTTGAAATACAGAAGTAAATCAAAACCATGTAGATGAAAAGAAAATACAGTGAAGCATTATACTCTGTTTCAACATTGGAGCAGCAATATATACAAATAAATAATAACTATGAGTGTTAGAAAAACTTATGATAGGAGCCCAAAAAATTATGATAATGTGTAATTAACATCTCAACTAGGTGACTTAGCCTGGTTCGGATCTAAGCCCTCAAAGTCATCTAAATTTATAGGTTGCCACTTTAGACCACCAGACAAATCAACGATAGCCTTTATATTCATTCTCTCTCTCTCTTTCTGGTAAGGACAATAATTGATGGTTTACATTAGATCAATAACTAAAACTTCTAAATAAAAGACTCACTTAAGAAAACCAGCTCATGCGAAATAAAAACAAAATAAAGATAAAAATTAACAAATACCAAAGATAACAATCTAAGTTACTGATGAGAAGAAATCCTTCCTTAACAGATCAGACCACAAATTCTTCCATGTTATGAATCAATTTCATTAGAAGATAAAAGATAAAAATATTATACTCTGACCATATCTGCAAAAGTTAATGCATAATACAGTGATGCCCAAACAATGAGGAGATCATACTGCTCCATGGGCTGCATGCTGCTGACAGACATCAGAAGTCACTACCCAAACTTTGGGACATCCATCCTCCTTCAGGGCTACAACCTGCAACTCAAAAAAGATGTAGATAATTATAAGGAAAACCACAGGAGTTCCTAAATTTAAGATCAACGACATCAAGCATGTGGTTCAGAGAAAATTTAATAATAAATTGATACAAGTTGTTTCTCATTCAAGTTGCAAAATGAAAATGCGATACCATGAAATCAATAATCTGACACTGCCAAAAGTGAAGGACCGGAAAACACCTCTACATATTACAAATTGACATGCACAGAGCCTCATCCATAAGTTTTCTAGACAAGCAAGATATGGCTGAAACCCTTGCTTCCCAGCAAAATGCTTCTAGCTGATTCATTTTTTATTAGGACATGTGCTTTACCTATAAGTCTAGCAGAGACACTTGCATAGAGAAGTACACTCTATTCTATTGTTTTTTACCAGTGTTACGGGATCTTATTCATGAAGCTTAATCTTACCTCTGTTTCAATCCACGTATCTGCACAGGACTCACCTGAATAAACCACGTCGATTCTGCAAGAACAATTCTACCATATTAAAAGCCTTAAGTGAGCCAATAGAAAAATTTATTTATTTCCTATTGAATAAGGACTGCTAAGTATGCAGACTGCAGAGTAACAAGCCACGTCAAAAAATAAAGGTCTGAGAGAGTGAGCTGGTCATAAAAGAGACCTTACGTAACATGAGGTATAGCATAATTCATTCTCATAATAAATGCTTATTTTCCAAGGGTAAACATTTTCAGCACACATCAAAGAACATCCGCAGAGAAATATTTTTTAATTAAATATAAAAAGGAAAATTCTATATTCTTTTTAATTAAGCAAATTTGAAATATCAAATCAAAATAATCAGAAAAAAAAAAAGAAAAAAAAAAGAAAAGAAGCAAGAAAAACACTGAAACCTTTTCCTAATATAAAGTAAAAATAAAAGTTTGAAAATACATTTCTTTCATGAGTAGTTTGAAAATACATTTCTTTCCTGAGTTGAAAGTTCCCATGGTTCTAGACACCATTAGATGAGCCCTCAGTAGGATTGTTGGAAGCGTGTGATGGACTCACAAACAAATATTAATTGAAAAAACTCTTCTAACTTGATTCTCACTTTTATTGAATTCTCTGTGTATTCTTTCTACAAACTTGGTTGCACTAAACAATACAAAACAATCCTATTTATAGGATTCTCATGGGTCCATAACTCTCAAACTTAAATGCATAAAACTTATATTAACCCCATACTTCAATTCATGAAACTCTAAATTAACCCTTACATTAACATAATTAATTATCATCCTTTAATTCATCTATAATTTATCTAATTAAAACATGTTTAATTTTAAACATCCCCCCTTAAACATGTTTTCTGAGAACTCCAAGTAAAGTTCTCAACTTGTTAAACAGATCAACTTTGAGTAGCTTTGTGAAAATATCTACAATTTGATCTTCAGTCTTCACATATTCAACTTGAACCTCCTTTCTGGAAATGCAATCTCTGATAAAGTGAAATCTTGTATCAATGTGTTTGCTACAATCATGAAACACTGGATTCTTTGCTAGAGCAATTGTTGACTTATTATCTACGTGGATCACAGTTGCATCATCTTGCAAACTTCCAACTGTCTTTAGCAAATTCCTTAACCAAACTGCGTGACAAACGCATGAAGTTGCAGCAACATATTCTGCCTCACAAGTAGATAATGTCACAATAGGTTGCTTCTTAGAACTCCAAGTAAAAGCAGTATTACCAATAAAGAAAACATATCCACTTGTACTTCTTCGGTCATTAATATCTCCAGCCCAGTCACTATCACAATAACCTTCAAGCTTGAATTCTTTAGATGATGAATAAAATAATCCATAGTCAAGCGTACCTTTGAGGTAACGAAGAATTCTCTTTGTCACTTTCAAATGAGTAGATGTAGGAGATTCCATAAATCGACTCACCAGTCCAACACTGAAATGAATATCTAGTCATGTGCAAGTCAAATATCTCAAACTCCCAATTAAGCTTTTGAAATATGAAGGATCAACATCTCCTTCATATTTGACAATTTTGTTCCAATTTCTATTGGAGTTGTGACAAGTTTAGAATCGATCATCTTGAACTTCTCTGTAATTTCTCTAGTATATCGTTCCCTCTTTTAACTGCTTAACCTCAATGCCAAGATAGTATGACATTAACCCAATATCTGTCATTTCAAATTCTTGGGTCATTGCCTTCTTCAGATCTTTAAACATACTTGTACAGTTTCTTGTAAAAATTAAATCATCCACATACAGACAAACCAACAAAATATTTCCACGACCATTAGTCTTAATGTAAATTATTGGGTCATCCACATACAGACAAACCAACAAAATATTTCCACGACTATTAGTCTTAATATAAATTCCTTTTTCTGACTGCTTCATCTCAATGCTAAGATAGTATGACATTAACCCAATATCTGTCATTTCAAATTCTTGTGTCATTGCCTTCTTTAGATCTTCAAACAATCATCCACATATAGACAAACCAACAAAATATCTCCATGACCATTAGTCTTAATATAAAGAGAATGTTCATATGGGCATCTCAAATACCCATTATCAAGGAAATATTTGTTGATTCTGCTATTCCACATTCTTAGCGTTGGTGGTGTTGATGGAAAAGCGATGTCAATAGATTCATCATCATCCTCTGGAAAAAATAAAAACTTTTAGTCTTTTGGTTTATCATTCCAATTCCATGTTGCTTCCTCATCAAACAGAACATCTCTGCTTACCACAATTCTCTCTGTAACCGGATTATAGAGCTTGTAACCTTTTGAGCTTGCATCATAGCCAACAAAAATATATTCCTCACTTTTATCATCGAGCTTCCTACGCTTTTGATTAGGTATATGTGCATAAGCAATACTTCCAAATACTCTCAAATGAGCAACGAATGGTTTTCTTCCAGTCCATGCTTGTTGAGAAGTTTTGTTCTACAAGCTTCTAGAAAAGGAACGATTGGACAAGTACACGGCACATTCAACAGCTTGAGCCCAAAACTTTTCTGGGGTCTTCTTGCTCTTCAGCATGCTTCGAGCCATATTAAGTATTGTTTTGTTTTTCCTCTCAACAACACCATTTTGTTGAGGAGTCCATGGAACTGTCATAGGCCGACGATTCCATTTTTTGTTCAGAAAACTTTGAATTCGTTTGAAGTGAATTCTCCTCCCTTGTCTGATCTCAAAGCTTTTATGTAATAACCACTTTCTTTTTCAACAAGAGCTTTAAATCTCTTGAACATGCCAAACATCTCTGATTTCTCCTTGACAAAATAAACCCAAGTTTGTCGGCTTAAATCAACAATAAATAATAAAAAATAATTATTCTTACCAAGAGAACTTGGTTTGATCGGTCCCAAAGATCGGTGTGAACAAACTCTAGTGGTCTCCTTGCTCTTGAAGAAGATTCTTGTGGAAAACTCTTCCTTGATTGCTTGCCATAAAGACAACCTTCACAAAATTGATCTGGATGTTTGACATATGGTAGTCCTTCCACCATGTCCTTCCTTGCTAATAGTCACAAGCCATCAAAGTTCAAATGCCTAAGTCTTTAAGTGCCAAATCCAAGATGGATCTTTCAAACATGACTTCATTCATTTAGCAACATCTTGAATGTTTAATAAAAACATTCTATTCTTTGTCATTTGTACTTTAGCAATCATATTATCACGATTATCTCTTATTGAAAGACTATAATCCTTCATCAAAATATTATAGCCTTTCTCTAGGAGTTGTCCCAAACTCAAAATGTTGTTCTTCATATCAGGCACATAATAAACATTAGAGATAAACTCATGTTTCCCATTTTTCAAGTTGATCAAAATCTTACCTTTTCCTTTAACATGAATTTTTGTGGCATCACCAAATATGATATTACCACCAACAGATTCATCAAGTTCCATGAACATCGACTTACTTCCACGCATGTGATTGCTTGCACCGCTATCAAGATATCATGCATTGTTTTCACATGTTTCTTCACCTTTGCATGCTAGAAGCAAAGATGATTCACCTCTTTCTTCATTTGTCTTAGCATAATTTGCATTTTCTTCAACTTAATTTTTGCATTCCCAAGAACAATGGCCAAGTTTATGACAATGATAACATTCAACTTTATTTTTGCATTATTTGATCTTTCTTCATTTGATCTCGAATAATTTTCTCTTCCACGACCTCTTGATGAATTAGAGTTTGAATTACTCTCATCAAATTTTCTTTGACCATAGTAATTCCTCGACCTCGACCTCTGAAATCACCACGTCCACGATTGTTACCATGTCCTCGACCTCAATTACCTTTTCCTTGGCTATTTTCTTTATCTCTCAACTGCAACTTTGACTGAAAAAGTTGCTCAGTTGTCTGTTTGTTCTTTTTGAGAAGCTTCTCTTCATGAGCTTGTAAAGTACCCATAAATTGATCAACGGACATTGTACTCAAATCTTTTGATTCTTCAATAGCTACAACAGTGAAGTTGAATTTTTTATCCAAGGAGCGAAGTATCTTTTCTACTACTTGCTCATCATTTTGTGTCTCACCATATCACTTCATTTCATTCACTATTGCTAGTAATCTTTAAGTATAATCTAAAATCAATTCAGATACCTTCATATGTAGTGATTCATGATCACCTCTCAATTTTTGGAGGTGAACCTTCTTGACTCGATCTACTCCTTTATATGTATTCTCCAATATTTGCCATGCTTGATGTGCAATAGTTGCTCCGGAAATCTTCTCAAAATTTGGATCATCAATGGCTTGATGAATGATGGCGAGAGCCTTTTGGTCTTTCTTTCTTGTATTTTGAAAAGCTTCTCATTGAGCTTGATTTAATGCTGCGTCATTTTCTGGTTCTTCATAACCATTATCAACAATGTCCCAAGCATCTTGCGAACCAAGTAGAGCTTTCATACGAATACACTAGCTGCTATAATTTTCTTCCGTAAGTCGAGGAACTTGGAAGGGAACCAAATTGTTATTTTCCATTCGCAAAAAACAATTTTTGTTTTTCAAACTCAGGCTCTGATACCATTTTATTGGAAGCATGTGATGGGCTCACAAATAATATTCAACAAAGAGTATTTGAGAGAAAAACAAAACACTTATAATTGAAAAAACTCTACTGACTTGATTCTCACTTTTATTGAATTCTCTTTGTGTATTCTCTTCTACACACTTGGTTGCACTAAACAATACAAAACAATTCTATTTATGGGATTCTCATGGGTCAATAACTCTCATACTTAAATGCATGAAACTTATATTAACCCCATATTTCAATTCATGAAACTCTAAATCAACTCTTACATTAACATAATTAATTATCATCCTTTAGTTCATCTATAACTTATCTAATAAAAACATGTTTAATTTTCAACAAAGACTTGCCCCAAAAGGAAATTGGAAATGCCCATCAAGAAGTTCCTCAAAAAGACTTCAGGCCCCGTTGATATGAGATCGACCATCAATATTACATTCCAAGAAAATTTTCCAAAGCCCTTGGCGAGAGTATGCTATATCCACACCCTCTTGGTCAAGAAGATGTTTGAAGTCTTAAAGCTAAAAGGGGGCATTTGGAGTGTTGAGTTGGTTATTATAGTCAGTGGATATTATAGTTTATGGATTATAATAGTTTGTAGGTTATAATAGTCCGAGTTCAGGGTGCAGACTATTTTAGTATGAGTTATAATAGTATGTGTTTGAGGAATAGATAATTTATTCTAAATAGGAAATAGTAAACACTATAGCAAGGAGGAAAAGATAATGAGTTGGAAATAGTAAACACTGTAACAAATAGTTAACACTGCAGCAAAGAGGGACTTGAAATAATAATATTGTAGTTAATTGTAAATTATAATAGTTGGAAACACCAACTATTATAATTGATGTCCCAAACATGAGGTAGGTTATAATAGCCTACTCCACCAACTTGAAGTTGGTGGCCTAAACATCCCCAATTGTTTAAATTTCCAGCTTAGAACTTTAAAGAGCAATGGAAACTTCAAACCATAGTACAAATCATCTTTTTTTAAGGTATTGAATTCTAATTTGTCCGAAATCATCTAAATATATTTACTGTTAACATACTAAACAAATATGAACCATCTTGATCATTGTGCACTTATTGAATTTTTTTAGGAAAAATGGCCTAAACGAGGAGATAAGGGGCTATTTCACTCTTTCTTCTAGCTGAAATTGGTCAAAGGCTGTTTCTAATGCTGCAGAAAAGCTGGGTTATGTTTCATCAACCATCTACACGAACTATATCACCCATAGACATATCCCTTTTTCTTATGCCACTAATTCATCATCTCCCTTTTGTTCTGCATCTTCAAATTTATTTACTTTCACAGTCATTAAGCTTGCAAATAGCAAACATAGGAAAGCCTAATCCCAAGTGCACATCTGCTGGCAGAAGATTAGCAGCAAACTGAAGATTATATAGATTAACGAGGCTACATTTTAGATCATAAGAAGTACCCAGCAAAGTTTTCCTTGTGTGTTGGGAGTCCAGACTGCAAGGCATCAAATACAACTACCACTTTGACCTCTGTAAATGTTGCAAGTATGTAATCAGGGACAATGGCAACTAAAAATCAAGTTCCTATAAAAATTGCTAAACATCAACCAAAATCTACACCATAAACCTAAAAGTCTAGAACCCAAAGGTTCAGGCCTCGTTTTTTAGAGGATAAAGAAGGGGCAAACTGCAAACCTCTCAGCATACTGAATGTAATAAGCTCGTCAATTAGCTTTTGGCGAGCTATGTCAAGTCTCCCATTCATAAAATGTTTCTTCAGTTTCACCCAGTAGCCACACACATTATAACCATCAACCAGCAAGACAGGGACTGCGTTGTCTATGCCCTGGTTTGTACTGTCAGGAAAATAAAAGCCATTAAGAGCAGCATTTCTCCCACCAACTTTGGGGTTATGTCATGGTTGAAAGACAAAATGTCATGAAAACAAGTTTGTCAATCAGAGATGTACTAGTAAAGAGCCAATGTGGGATCACGACAAAGCTCCGTATCTCCTGGGAGGTCCTCCTTCTCTACCTTCTTCTTCCGGTAACTAGTAGCAGGCTTAGGGGCGCCAGATTTTCTCTTTTGAAATTCCTACAAGTCTTTGTAATATGAGAGAGAGCTATAAATACCCGAATTTGTTGAAAAGGTTGCAACAGAACCAAATAACATACCTTCCATAATCTCAGAAACTGCAAATTCTGCTTCAGATTTGACGTAATTCTCGGAGGAGGATCAGAAGCACCCTGCAGCTGGAAGCCAGTTAGGTTTTGCACAAAATTGTACATCTATCCGTTAACATAGTCGAACTTTCACGCATTTCTAGCGGACCTACGAACTCCAACAATGTCTATCCACAAAAATGGCGGAACATTGTGTTCAACAATAAGCAATGATATCAGAAACTTTGACTGCACATTATAACCGAGTTATTAAAGCATGTACAGACTACAGAATGAGGATATCTCTCTGGTCCGGCAAGGCAGAAGACCTAGCGAGCTACTTCTGAAACAAAATTGAGCATGAAAAAGAAAATAGCTTGAAGCATAATCACCGATGAGGTTTGAAGCTGCTTTTTGCTCTTTGACACTACAAGCAGCTTCTTCTTCTTCTTCTTGGGAGAAAAGGAAGAAGAATAAGATGAGGAAGAGTAACTCAAGCCTGAAACAGTGTTCGCCGGTGACGATGAAAACAGTTTCCCTGATCCGACCACCTCCATGGATTCAAGTTAAAGAAAAGAACTCCATGACAACAGAGACTTTCACTTTGCGGAAGGGTTCGTTCCGGTCCCTGCGATTCACATAGTAACGGGAGTTTTCTCCGATTGAGCTCCACCACCAATTGCTCCGTCTCAGCTTCTCCGGTTACACGGTTAATTTTCGTATGGTTTTTGGTGAAAACAGGAAGACGATGGCTTCGCTGTCCCTAAAGCAGCCACATATCATCCTCTGTTATATTATTTTCATCCTAGCGCAATAAATAGAATAGTATTTTGCTATTTTAATTTATTTTTTTATATTTGAAAATATTATTTTAATTATAAATTTATTGGCAAATTCCTATTTCTAATTCAAAAAGTTGAGAGTTTTGAAAGGTTCACATAATGAAAATATCATTTTATTTCTTATTCTATGGGTGTACATGGATTTGATTAGATTGATCATCTTGAGGGTGTTTTATGGACCTACCGAAAATTCAGATTGGTTGGGTTGGTAAGACCCAAACAAAGTCTCCAACCCAACACTTAAAATTTGATTAGAGTTGGGTTGTCAGGTTATAACTTATTTTTTTCTTTTTAATTAAAAATATGTAAATTTATCTATAACTAAAATTTCGTAAAATTGAAATATTAAATACGAAATATTTATGATATTTATTACAAACTTCAAATATCATAACAATTTTAAACGAAAAATATTTAAAATTTATGGTTGAGAGATTGTATGTCTAACTAGATTTATAACAAAGAATCGTCGTTAATCTCTCATGAAATAGTTAGGTTAACAATGAAAGTTGCTAAAGATTATGCTTAATGCCATGTAATTTGTATTGGTTTCAAGAAATTAGTAATCAATTGAGTTGCATGAGAAAATGTTGTTTTTTAGAGAAAATAACTTGGATTCATGTTTCTAGACTTAAGCATAAGAATTGTAATAAAATCCATGAATCCTAGAATATTGCATGATGAAGTAAACAATGATTCATTACCCTAGAACTCTCTTTAACTCCTGTGTTTCTTATCTATTTACTTTCCATTTTAGTTTTCAAAATCACAACTTAAATTCCAATCCTCAAATAAAATTGATTCAATTCTAGAATAGCTAAGTAACTTAAACCTTCATAATTGGATCCTCAGTGGAACGATATTCGAACTTCACCTCTTATATTATAACTTGACCCGTACACTTGCAGTTAACACGAAAAGTGCGCATCAGTTACTCAATACTCGATATTTGATACTTGACACATGATGCATGCTATGTGATGGTCATTGCTAATTGCATGCGACTCGATGACACACTGTTTGAATGTTGTGATGTGCGTTCCACCTTGTTGACTAATCCTATCGAAACCCTAAACCCTAAGTGTCTGAAATGTGAAGGTATGAGAACCCAAACGAAAACACATGAAAAATTGGAACTCGATCGCGTGCAAATGAAAAAATGATAAGGTGGAGTATCGAGACTCGATGTAGATGAAAAGAATGCTATCTTTCAAATAGAACGAAATGCAAAAAAAAAAAAAAAAAAAAAAAAAAAAAAACAACTCACAGAGAAACAAACTAAAACCCATTTACGGACGAACAAATGTTACCTTTAAGATAGAATCGGGTGAGGTACGAACTCAACAAAAAGGAAGACGAGAGAGCATGAGTTTGTGAATCGAGAGAGAATCGAGTGAAGTGAATCTAAACTGTTTATACTAACGTTTAAGTATACTTCATAATTCAAAAAGTCATTTTGTATCGAGTATGACTAACAAGCTAGCTATTGAGTATTGAGTGTATTGTGTATTGAGTGTGCTTTAATTTTGTCGAAGAACGTGTAACGAGCGTATCGGGTAATCGAGTATGACTAACGAGTTCCTGACAATCGAGGAGCGAGTTAGCGTGTATTGAGTAATCGAGTAATAAGGTATTAAGGATGAGTACCTGGACCTAGGCAGGCATGCAGATGGTTGAAATCCGAACTTTCAGACGTGGCTGACGTAAGTAGAAGACCACTTTTCATTAGCTTTCCAGAAGTGGGCCATCAATCATTTGGGTCTCCAAAAGAAGGCCATCTGTAAAAATTCCCTTCGTGAAGCTTCCTTCAATGCCAGTAACCATCGTCGTTTGACCGTCCAGTCAGTAGTTGTCGGTGTCTATGTGCAACCATCATCGCTGTCGTCTGGAATGGAGCTCAGTTTAATTGATCTCTCTCACAGTCTCTCCCCGACCGTTTCTCTCTCGACCCCATGTCGATCTCTCTGTTTTTGCATCAACAACCATCGCACACCAGTCGTCGTCCGTGGGTTGTCGCTATTTGCAACTGAGCCTAAGCACCGCCATCTGTGTGCGCTATTGGCTGTGGGAAGGTGTTTGTCTTATCACCGATATGTCACACCCCTACCCAAGTTACCTTCTAACCTAGGTGAAGATGTGAGGACAACAAGCATTGACCTTTTTACGACACTTATTGTCTAACTTGTTCCCTCTCTTAAGTAACCTGTTAACTTGACAAACAATTTATATATATCTATAATCACACAACTCTCATAATCTTTGCTATACACTTTAACTTCTAAAGACATTTAGTGCATATATACAACCAAAACTTTACAACCTAAATTACATGTTTACATCTTTCCCAATCTCAATCTGTATATTCATGACAACTTTGGAGTGTTTAACACGTACAAAGAAATTAGACAACTCAGGAGCTTGTAGTTGAAGCAGATAAGGTTGAGTAGGCTAAGCACCAAGAACTCACTGGCTACTTGGAGAATAAGAAAACAAATGGAAAACTATGAGCTTGGTTGCTCAGTGAGTGACAGAATACATGTAAATAATGCAACATATATTTGATTAGATAACTTTCACTAAGCGTAAACGTTAAGACATCAAAATCATTGATTGTATCAACTATCATTATACATCTTATAGAAATCTGGTTTACTTAGCTATCTACAACCTACCTATTCATATCCTTTTAAACTTCGTTGAGGTAGAGCAAACTCAATACACTCAACATCACTATTGTCCTTCTAAAGATGTGATGCATGTGTGGTATATTCAAACAAGTTTTCCTACTTTCATCTCAAGTATAAACGAAAATAGGTTTCTCGGTGAGTTCAAGGTCGAAACACAAGGACTTATCTGTTGATGTAGGATTCTCCAATTGTGATGGTCTCCTTATGACAGGAAGTTAAAGGAGTAAATTGCAAGATGTAAAGAAAGTATGCTACTATATGATGGATGTGATGAGAGTTTTGTGCACAAGAGTTCATCAGTGGAGGAGATAATATGAATGAGAAAAGCAGGGTTAGAACTCGTTATCACCTATCTTTAGAATGCTTCTTAAAGTTATTTCATGTTCTCAAACTTATGGGTTGCACCTCTTTGTTAACAAACTAAATATCTTATATTTCTATGAGGCATGGATGAGGTTTTATTGAACTTAAGGTCATTTCTATTTCTAGAAACACTTTTTATTTTGCTTAACGAAGTCCAAAATCACTTATTATCTCAAGCAGTTGATTATAGCTACTTATTTCGACTAGCTAAATGGAAATAAGCAATGAGTTCAAACACATTAAACAAAAATGAAATAATCGTAAACTTTGTTCTTTAGAAAGATGGTAACTTTGCCCTAACCCTCGATAGATTTAGTTACTCATGCTTATAACAAAAAAATGGAAAGAGTTGAAGAAATGGAATTCATGGAAGATAAGGAAATTAGTGAAGATGATGTAGTTGTTACAAAAATACTCAATATCTTGATGTACAAAGTAAACAATAGTGCAGAAATAAAGATAGAAAGCAGGAATCTAATCGGCGGTGGGACAATCTCTTGTTTTTGTCGACTATAATCACGTGCTTCACTACATGTGGTGGAATGGTTGGTCGGTGAGAAGATTACTCTCTCAAGCTCTCTATCTCCGGTTGTCTTCTTGGAAAGGGTTTGCTTCAGATGGCCAATGTCTAGAAAATTTCAACAACCTTTTTGTCTTAGATTTGGCCTTTTTATAGAGTGTACATTGCACCTTTGGGGTGCTGACGTTAACCTATTTTGCGTCATCTCTGGCTAATCGGCAGCTGCTTATAGCACCGTAGATAGGGCAGAATATCTTTTAAGATAAGATTTGCAGTTGTCAGATATTCCAATGTGTGCGTCTGTCGATCGTAGGCTCTGCATTCGTCAGCTTAATGGACGCATATATTTGAGTTAGGCATTTTCTGCAAAAGTTTATGTGTTTGAGATATTATTTACCTTAAGAAAATTGACCTTAAGCAAATCAAAAGCGCAAAATGCAAAGAAATTTTTTTTCCAATGAATATAGATCAAGATTGCTGCATAATACATTAAATCCTCTCCATTATTCTAAGAAAGAACTATAATAACTAGTATTTCTACAAGTTATCACACCCCCAAATTTAGAATAATGCTTGTCCTCAAGCATATCTTTTACTAAGAAAATTCATTGCAAATTCACTTTTCTCTCTTTGCATTGACTAGCTTCTCAACATACTACACTCTTGTGTTTACCCTAGAGTTACACTACTCCCTTAGCTTTATTTTTTTCCTTCAGAAACATTTTTTAAGTTTAAATGCAACAAGCTTTTCTTCACAACCCTTTGCTCATTTTCCACACATTTTTTTTTAGACTATGCATTTGAAAGATGAAGTTATAAAATTTCTTTCATTTTTCTCTTTATATTTTATTTCCTTTGTAATAACATGTTGATTTGGGGTTACCCTCCTTTGTTTTGACATACGAACTATGGGTGCATAGAGGCAGTCAACTACGAGCAAGTGCCATACTCAACTAAACTCTTATCTTAGCTCGGTGTTCTCACTAGACATTGGAGTTTGTTATTTTATTTTTATAAGGCATTGATCCTGGTTACTCACCTTCGTTTTGAAATACCAACTATGGGTTGCATGGAGGAAGCCAACTACAAACAAGTGCCATTCTCAACGAAACTCTTATCAAGATGGATTTTCTTATCTTGACAGTGGAGTTCTTTTCTTTTCTTTTTTCTTTTTTTTTTTTTTTTGGACTATATGAAATCAATCCTTTATATTCTTATCTTATCAACTCAAACCTCTCCCACCCCCAAATTTTGAGAGTAGCGAGGTTCTCATTGCTAAAACTAAAAACAGAATTGTTGTCGAATTTTTTTTGCAAAAGAGGTTTTGGCAAGAGCTAGCACGCATGCAAAGGTAAAATGTGTTTCTGATGGGAAAGTCCTAAGCTGAGTACAATGCAAAACACTTAGTAAATGGAGAAGTGCTATGTATAGTGATCATCATAGTGACTATTCTTTTAATACTGCAAGAAAAAGGAAAGTAAGAAATGAATTGGAAAAGAAAAGCTATAAGAGAAGAATAAATGCAGGAAAAGACAAAACGAAAAAATGCCAATGAAGAAGTAATATCATTGATAATAATCTTGAAGGCGAATTACATTAATTTATGCTTAAGACTGATGTCTAAAATTTACAAAGTTGAACTCAAATAACACCCCTAAATTTAAGTTGGTTGATTGTCTTCATCATGCCTGCATTTTGGAGCTGGATGCTTAGGGGTAGGACGCGAAAGCACTAGATGTAGAGGCATAGGAAAGACAAGAAAATGCTACAAAAGTTCAGGTACATCAAGGCGAGGAACTTCTAGGCGAAGAGAGAACAATCGTTGGATGTAGCTAAGGGTTAAACGAAACTGCTCTATCTGTTGCCTAGCTAGCAGATTTAATAACTACATCATGGGACGCAGGATCAATTGTTGCATATAAGTCTGCATGCTTTCCCATTCAAGTTCATCAAATTGTTCATGAGGTTGGGCAGATGGTTGGGGAGGTGGGTTATGGATGTGAGGAACTTGCACCATGATTGTCTTGATGTGAGTCATCAATGGGAGGAATTATGGCAGGGGAAGGAGAAGAGGAACTTTGTCAAAGAGGCTCGAGTTTGGGCAAAATTTTTGGGTTAGAAGGAGGCATTTGTGAAAGAGGAGGTGAAGTTTGTTCTTTAGGCTCTAAAGGTAGTGATGGTGAATGCTAAGGTGAGGGGAGGGTTGTGTTGAAGTCATCGACGTGAAATTCAGGACTTGCCACACGTTCCACGACCACACTTTTCTTTTTCTTTGGCTTGAGAGGTGGGGGTAAAGGGGAAGTGGGGGGCTTAGGGGCTCCTTTGGGGCCTTTGTAAGGCCAGGTTGGTGCTAGGATCCCTTCATCAGTCAGCGCAGTGTTTTGTTATTTACTACCTTATTCTCCGGGACGACTGGCTCATTGTCCACTGAAAATGTGTCGCTCTGGAGGGCAGCATTAGCACACAAACCCATGATCAGCGAAGGAAAGAAAAACTAACCCCGAGGTCTGTTGAAAACACTTATGATCTGTGCGGCAATTATGCGACCCACATCCAGGGGGATGCGATGCATAAAGTAGTAGGTTGCCATGATGCGATCTTTTGAGATAGTTGCGTCGTGCGTGGTGGGAATGAGCCGCTTCTTAATGAAGTACACCCACAGGTTAGTCTCAAGCATGAGACATTTCAAAGGCAACATCTTGATGCCTGTGGGCGAAGTATCCCATTTGGAACCTGGCTTGGCCATGAGCCAGACTGCATCTTGCATATGCTCGTGTGAAGTAGAGGCAATCAACTAATTGCCCTCTAAGTTCGGGTTGTCCCTTAATTAAACCATTGCATTTATTTCCCGTGCGTTGAAAGGGATCTCACACTGTGAATGGTCACCATATCTTTGTCCTCGTCGACGTCGCCTTCATAGAATGCTCGGACAACTGATGGTTGCATGATAGTAGGGCCAACATAGAAATTTTCACCAGCCATCGTGATCGATTATATCTAGGATATAAGCCGGAAGGGGCATTTCTTTTGAAAGAAGCCCATCTCCAATAGTAGGTCAGGGAATTGCCCGCGTCTTCCTTGTCCTTCGTTCTTCTTTTGTGACTCCTCTGTTACCTTTTTTTTGCCATTGGCCTTGACAAGAATTTTCTCAACGATTTTCTTTTTGCCCTTGGCCACCTGAGGTGGCACTTCAACCACATTTTCCTTACCCTTGTGTATCTTAGGCAAAGGAGCAGTGGGTTGGTTGTTGCCACCCTCCTCTCTTTTTCTCTTCTTCTTTTCTGGGGCGTTGCTCTTCTTCTCCACCCCGCATCTTGAAGGATGCGTTCCTTATCTTCTCTGGGCAAATGGTGCCCTAATCTCTTTTTCTTCTTTTTCTTCTTCCCCTCAAAACCAACTGGGGTGCTCAACCTCGCAGCCAATGATGCATCCTCTTCAATCTGCAACTCCTAATGAAAGTCGGTTGTAGCCTCTTCAATCATTTCTTGTTCTTGCAACTTTTTTGTGTCTCTCGCTTCTTCAACTCGCACTTCCTCGCGAGAGGCTTCTTTGGAGGCATTTGTTGCGTACGCCTTAGCTTTCTTTCGAAGTGTGCGTAATTCCTTTCTAAGCTTAGCTTTTGCCTTGGCGAACTTCCCAGCAACTCGATCAAAGGTTGTTGCGACAACAGCGGATTTAAGACTATTCACATGCTGCTGATCTATTTGGGATGAGCATTCAACTTGGACACTTGGATTTTTAATTGGTTATCCTCGTTGAACACCAGCTGACTCTTCATCCTTGACAACATCTTCAATGGGCTTGACAGGTTGTTCTGGTCCTTTAGACGCTTATGTCTTTCTACATGCTAGTGACGTCGCCTCCGCCTCATCGTTAAATTCATAAGCTCTTTTATGCGGCCACAAACTACTCAATGGGTCAATCATTAGAGTCCACTGGGTTTGGTCTTTAAGGCCCGTTGTCAAAGGGAAAGACCCTCGCAGTTCACATTCCTTGCTCATTTCCTCGTCGCTGTGATCGGACTCTTTTTCAGCGATGGACCCCGATGTCTCCTCTGTGGCCTTCTCTTTTAGGAGTGGCCTCATTGCCTCCTTATTACCCTTCTATTTGTCTAGCTGACTTCCTTCAGCACATATAGGGGATGTCGTCTTGTTCCTTGCGTCTGAAATGCAAGGCTCAGTAGGGTTTCGTAATCAGCCCAAAATGTGGGTAACCCAATCGTTTTGGGGAACGCACATAGTTGACCTCCTCCCCTCCTTCCAAGATGTCAGCACCCACTTCCTCAGTGCCACGAGCAGTAGGGGTCTTGATTGGGGAGAGGTTGATTTGTTGGGTTTTATGCCCTAAAACTCGTAAATTGTAAATGTAATTATTTGACCGTCATTAAATCATTAATAAAGAGTTGATGATGTGTTACTTCAATAAACGTTATTGATTGTTTTTGTTTGTTTTGTCTTAATAACTCTAAATCCAATAAACTAACGTCCTAGGCTGTTTTATGAGTCTTGAATGTATGTGGGGACATACGGAGATCAATGTTCAAGATATAGTCTAAAGGGTCTATAGTATAGGGATAAGGCTGGGTACCTTATCCTGGTGACACTATGGATACGACCCACTTTGTATTTAATACAAGCGCAATGATCTAACGTGTTCGTGTAGGTGACATCTGAGTGGGGGTTCCTATGTAATGAGTTTGCATAAGACCGAACCACGAAATAGTAATCACTAGATGTAACTCCGTTGACTAGTTAGATTTCTATTTCAATAGTATCCTAGGCAACTTAGTCTTAATCCCAAGTATATTATGAACTCTTGTCCACGAAGGATTGTCCTTTGTTTTGTATGGGTGAGAGTGGCCATTTTCCGACTCAATATGCCTACCATCTTGAGGACAAGATCTAATGGGGAGCTAGGGACATAATTATACAAGATGAAATTCACTCATTCCCATCTTTAGGGTAAGTAGATAAGTGTTCTCTTAAGTGGTGTCTCCAGGACTTGAACAAAGAGCGCTACCCTCTCATTGGCCCAAGAGGGGTTTCTATTTAATGGTTGGACCATAAATAGGTTGTTCATTATAGGAGCACTGGTACTTAAGGATTTAGAAGTAAGTAAAACGGTAATTTGACCCAACTGGTGTTATGAACACTTGTAAAAGATTAATTTGCTGTTATTGGTCTATATCCATGGACACATAAATATATCTGCAGTGAGAAGAGTGCAGCTGTGGATCTTTAGTGGAGTGTACCCATAGTTAACGAATATTGATTAATGTGGTTAATGAGTTTAGCCGATTAATCTCACATCATTGGAGTTTCTGATCTGTAGGTCCATTAGGTCCCCTTCCTAGCTCTTAAAGAGTGATGAGATATCTTGAATGAGACTTGAAATGTTCAATTTTACTTAGATAAATAATATAATGTATGATGATACATTATAATATAAAGTTTAATTTGAACTTTCTAATATAAATTTAATTTTGGAGATGATACAACATTAATTTTTGAGAGAATTAAATATTTGAAGGAGTTCAAATAATAATATGAATTAGATTCATATTAAAACTATAGGTTAAAATTAATGTGTATTATATGCACATTAAAACTATAACTTATGAGAGAATAACAATTGAATATGATTCAAATGAAGGTTAAATTAAATATTATATATTTAATTTGAAAATTAATTAATTAAAGAATTAATTTTCTTAATTTATTTTAATTAAATTTGATTTAATTAAATTAAATGAATTAAAATTATAGGTTATATGGGAGATGTTCATTTAAATATGATTTAAATGAAATAATTAATTAAATTAGATTTAATTAATTATTAATTATTAATTATTTATTTGTTAAGTTAAATAATTTAATAAATAAAAATAATAATTAAAAAGTAACTCCCACACATGAGAGTTACGCTTTACGTGGTTTTCCCACGTCTCCTGCTCTCTCCCTCTGAATAGGGCTGCAAAAGAAACAGAAAAAAAATGTTATTCTCTCAATCAATAAATTTTTTTCTCTCTGGTGCTCTCTCGTTTTCCCAAAAAATCAAGATCAATGATCTGCAATCCTTACCTCATCCCTTAGAAAATAGGAGAGGTTCGTGGTGGTCGTGTTCAGAGTCAAGTAAGATTCTATCTTTAATCCATGCTTAGCCTAGAATTAATACATTACGTTTTCTGTCATTTTTTTTCCAATGTATAGGTATTTTAAAATCTCAATTTATTTTGAATTTAATTTTGACTTCCGCTGTGTTAGAGATTTCAACCCATGATTAACTTCTCCTTCCTTCTCTCTCTCTTGCTTCCCTTTCCTCTTGGGCTATCCCTTCGAGAATATCTCCAAATACATCCATTTCATCCCATCGATGAACCTCGCTACTGTCGAATAAGGTATTGGTTGCATCATTGACATGCGAGTCATGCAGTGGATTGACATCAACAACAGTAGAACGCACCCCAGACCCTACATTATCGAAGTTGCCTGTGGAGGACTCAGCTGGATACCTCATCTTGGGCTTTTTGATGCAGGACTTGAATTAGGCTGGTAAACAAGAGTAGGGCTTGGGTGATGGTGATGGCGAAGGAGATGGCTCAGGTGAAGGGGGACATAGAGGAATGATCTGGCAAATGGGCGGATGCTGAGCAACTCCACACAATCCTCTGTGACTAATTCAATTTCGACGAGCGAAGGACGCCTGGGCTGCTAGGAGGGACGAATGGATGGGTAGGCAGAGGGATGAAGGAAGAGCGAAAGGTTTGGGTAGAAGGGAAATGGAAGGGAGGTGAAGGATTTTTGGGTCTTTGCGAAGTTGACCGGGCATGGAAAGCGGGAATATTGGAGATGAAAGGGAGAACTGGGTTTGGTCGTCGAGAGGAGAACAAACGGGGAATATTATGAAATAAATGACTTGAAATTTATGAAATAAATAACTTTTATTTAATCTAAATAACTGAAAATCTTTGATCGGGGTACCTCTACAATTATAAAATAAAACTGGAGACTTTGTTTAAAGCGTCTAATAATGCAAAAACTAAAATTCTGAATTCAGATATTAAAACTAGAATTTTAAAACATGTAAACATGAAAAACATGACTGGAAGCATCTATCTAGTCTCAATGGCACGATTACGTAAAAACTGCTTTATTTGCCTTTGATTTAGGGGTGTTTTTATTGGATTTGATGTGTTTATTAGTGGTTTTCAAATGATAATGAAGAAAATAAGGTTTAAACATTGGAATAAACAAACCGAGCCAAAATCGGGTGGATAAAATAGAAGAATAGATGGAAAAAATCATAAAAACAAGGTAGCGCAGCATGGAACGTGTCTACGCTACCCTCTACGCTCCAAACGCAAGAGCTTACAATTTATGACAGCAGAAGAGCATAGCTATGCTCAGGCCAAAATTTCTAGAGAGCAACTATGCTCCGAGAAAAATTCCTGAATCATAACTACTCTCTCTTGAAGCACAGCTACGATGCCTTTCCAAAAAAAAAAAAAAAAAATCTGTAATTTTGGAAAGTTCTTCTTGAGCAAGCATATGATTTTCTATAAATTGGGAGGTCCTCAGTCGACTTCTACATCAAGAATTTGAGAATTGGAGACTGAGAGTGGGAGTTTAGTGCAAGATATGGAGATGCTACGATGCGGGAAGGTTCAAGAATCGTTGGAAGGCCAAATTCATCCCGAAGACGAGCTTGGAAGCCGGATAACTTTTCTTCTCTTTCATCATTCTTGGTTTATTTATTGTATTTTGTCATTTTAATGTGGGTTTTGTCTATGAAAACCATGTTAAGCTAAATTCTCATAGTTTTTGGGATAGATGAATTCTTAGGTTTAAATTGTTGAACACTTTGCTTCTTGAATGTTAATTTGCATTTACGCTTTCTAGCATGACATTTTTTAATGCTTTTGAATGTTTGATCAACATTTGAATGATTCTATGATTTAAATCTTCCTTGAAAAAGTATGTTTAAGTTAGATCATGCATGTGCTAGACTATCGTTTGAGAACACAAAGTAGTTGGATAACGTGGAAGTTGTTGATTAAGGTTCTTAATGCTTTGCTTAATCAACTAATTTCGAGAAATTAGTAATTAGGGTTTAAGTAAAAGAAAAGATTGCTTTTGAAAGATTCAATTCAAATAAAAGACTTCTAGATCTAAGTGTGGTGTTAATTACTTCAAAAGTTGAGCAATTATGTTTAATAATACCTTTGATGAAATCTATTCCCTAAAACGACTTTTTAGTTGATAATTTTCATATCTTGCTTTCTTAGATTAATTTAGCTTAAATGACATTATACTTCGGTCCCCTAAGTAGAATCAATTCCCTGAGAACGATACTAGGCCTTTCAAGTCGTTTTAACTATATTATAACTTGACCCGTACACTTGCAGAATTTGCACATCAGGTACCCCCATCAAAGATTTTCAATTATTTAGATTAAATAAAAGTTATTTATTTCATAAAATTTCAATTTGTTTAGGTCAAATTCATGAAAATGGTTGTTTGAGATGTATGCATCCATGTAGTGATGGCCTAGAACAAGTCCTAGGGAATCATGCCATCACAATTTTATGGAGTGTTTGGGCCCCCAACTTCAAGTGGCTAGAGTGAGCTATTATAGTCCACTCTATTTGTGGGGTGCAAATAATAATAGTTGGTATTTCCAACTTCTATAGGATATGTTTGGGAGTGATTATAAAATAATTAAAATAAGTTTTGTCATTTTCAAAATCACTATAAAATATACTTTTGGTCATTAAAATCAATTTTGATGAGATGAAAGTTGTATTTTAAAAGTGTAAAGTTAAATATTAAACTAGGAAAGTTTTTATTTCTAACCTAAAAAGTTTTTCATTTTACAAAACGAACCTCCTTTTTTAAAACTACTTTTTATAAACTCTTTTTTACTTTTTCAAATTTAATTAGAGGGGCCAAATATAGTAAAAATACTGATAAGTCTCAATTTTTAGAATTATTTAGCTTTTAATCCTAAGAATTTTGCATTTAATTCTTTTCATAGAAAAATCAAGTTTAAAAATAGCAAATAATTCATAGATGGCATGTTTAATCTTAAATGTGAAAAATAGTGAATTTGGCAAGATTCTTTTTAATTTTGGTGTATTTTTGCAAAAAAATCGCTGATTCCAAATTTCTACAGCATTCAACTAGATTGCTATAGAAATCTGTCATAGTAGAATTAAATTTTCAGATTCGATTTTGGACTTGATTTCGGAATTTTCTCCACCAATCTTGGTGAATGAGGGCAACAAATGATCTCCCATCTTCAGTAGCCACCACCACCTCTTGGACTTTATACATAGACCTCATAATACTCTCCAAAGGACATCCACTATTCATCCATTCTTCATCCATCCTTCCTCCATATATAAAAAAATAAAATAAAATAATATTGGACTTTTATGTTTGATTTTAGTTACTGTTTTTAGTTAGTTCTTGAAGAATTGAGTTGTAGCAATGCATAAATCCGGTCACCTTCGAAAGTTGGGCTGTCATTTCTTGATTCATCTTGACAAAGATTGAATGAAGAAAGATCCAAAGCTAGTGTGCAACTTAATTCTTCAAGCATCTAATTTCTTTATCGTATTCTTCTTTATATTATTGTAGTTTCAATTTTTTTAGCAACTTAGTTTAAGTTTTTCCATTCATTTTATAGCCGGGTTTCCCGTTTAACCACAACAGAGGAGCCGCCCCTACCAGGCAGGCGCTGAAAATCAACGAAAGAAGGAAGGTCCATTTTCCCACGTAGTTCGTCGGGTTGATTCCACCAATGTCTGTTTAGGTGAGGTGGTCTCGAGTACCCGCCATGTATTGTAAGTGATCCGAACCTGCCCGGAGCGAGCCTCCCATAGAGGCAAGAATTTCTTACTACTGTTTGCCTTGTGCATGACAATACATAAGTAAGACTGTTCGTGTTCGAATTTATTTTGTTCTTAAATTTTTTGTTCTAGTATTTTTTTCTCCGTGATTCGTCTTTCTTTAGTGTTGTAAGCAAGTTTCTTTTTGGTTTCTATTTCCTCATTTGTCTTCCCGTATCTCCTTTTCTTAATCCATTTGAAACAAAAGTTAATTGGAATTTTAAAGATGGATTTTCACTTGAAAAAGTTGAAATCCAAGACCGATTGAGATAATTAAACTTTTTGCACATTATTGGTTATTTATCCACCAATTTCCAGCACTTAAAGTTACTGTTTTGACTAGAATTTTGTGTTCTTTTCTTGCTAATTTTCCCCAATCATGCATTGCACTTCCTTTTTTTATGTTTGGCTATCATTGAATTCATTTTTCCCATTTAAGTTTCTATTTAGAATTTATTTATTTATTTATTGTTATTTCTTTCCTTATAATTTATTTTTATTCAACATCATATTCATTCCCTTTAATTTAAAGTTTAGTATTTTAACGTTTTAATTATGAACTAATTTAATTGTGAGGATTTAAATATGTGATTGTCAAATAATATGGAAGTAGAAGCCTAATATGTAAGAGAATAATTAGAATTTAATTTTCCAATGTGGGGTTTGCTTTTATTGTTTTAAAATCTTATTATTGGTTTCGAATGATAACCTAAATTAATGGACACAAAACGTTGTCTAATACTGAAACGGTTAGATTAGGGTTGGAATGAATAAATGCAATATAGGAGAAGTGCTTAGACATAAGACTTTGTTTTCGACCCTAGACATAGGGCGGAATCTATAGAATCAAAGGGTTGTGTTTTAAATCATATAAGTTACATTAGCCGTAGAAGGTTTAATGACTTAATCTCCTAAAATACTTCATAGAAGGTTGAATAGGTGTAGAATCCGATTTACCTTGTGCATTGTAAAATTGAATCCAATTTATAATTTCATATTAAGCTATAACTTCTTAAAATAGACATGATTGTATATAAATCTCCATTTTCTCATAATTGAATTTTAGTCATTTTCATCTTAAAATTTTTGTTTTCACAATTTCAAAACTATCAAAACAAAAATTTGGTTACTTGGTAATAAAAAGTTGGAAACATGAGGAAAATTTTGTTGTTAATTAGAATTTTTGTTAAAAAATTCTTCTGCAATTTTTCCCTGTAAGGAATCGACTAGGACCGTTCAGGAGAAAATACAGAATGGGAAAAAAAGGCAAAATACTAAAATTTCCTAGTCAATTCAAAATTACTAGGAAATTTAAGCAGTCTTTTTTTCCGGTAAGGATCTACTATTAAAATTTTCTTGTCATTTTGAAATTACGTACCAAGAAATTTTAGTAGTCTACCTTTCTCCCATAAGGAATCGATCAGGTCCTAATGGGAAAACAGACAATGTGTTCATTTTACTTGGAAATATCTAAAAATTTCCCCATAATTGTACCCTGTATTTTTTCTCATAAGAAATCGACTAGATCTTTACGTGGAAAAAATACATAAATGTAATATTTTAGGGTTTCATAATGCAATAATTTAGGTCTTTCATTTAGGATTACAATAGCATGTTCTTATGCATGTGATGTATGGTATGATATGTGTAGGTATTTATAATGGAGCTAGGATCTTGCCTAAAGACCACTTTAAGGCACAATTGACCTCATGTAGCCATCTTGTAAACACTCATGAGATCATCTTTAGGAAGTTAACTAGGGTCCAACTATATATGTTTACGCAAACTATATTCAGACCCATCCTAAATTGTAACCTCTCTGGTTGAAAAGTGCTTTTTATTCTCTTTAATTAAGGGAGTTTCTATTTGATTTCACTTGTTTGCTGGTAGTTTTCAGGTCAATATAAAGAAAATAAGAATTGAAAGTCAAAAGAACCAAACCAAGCCAAAATCAAGCGAAAAAGAGAAGAAAATCACAAAACCCCTAAAAACAGGGCAGCGTTGCGTCACCAGTTCGGCGCTACCAAGACGCTTTTTCCCGAGAGTAGTTATACAAGAAGCGCAGCAACGCTGGTGCGGTGTTGCAGCACGGTGGTGGGGGTAGGAATTGATGACGCACAGCATAACGGCAACATATCATAACGACGCAGTGCTACCTTTTGATGTTGATTAGTGTCACGGCGCCATCTTTTCTAATTTGAAAAATCTGCTCTTTTGGAAAGAATCTTGGTAACCAAGTCTATAAATTGAAGGGTTTCCAGCAACCTAGGCAAAGAGAACAACACAATACATAGCCTCAAATGTGAGTTGGCTGCAAGGAAGAGAGAAAAGAGTTTGAGAGAGAGTTTGGTGCCGTTCGAGTTTCCGACGTGAAAATCAAGGACATCTTGGCGGTTCCTCCTCAATCAAGAGCTTCTTTACAGTAGAGTTTTCCTTTATTTACACTTTTTCTATGCTAAAATTTGTCTTGAACATGTTGCCCAAAGCTATGAGTGGCTAGACTATTTAGTTTTAGGGTGTTGAAGAAATGTTTATGAAGTTATGCTAATGTTGTAGACTTTTCATGGATTGTTGTAATAAATATGTTTTTCATTGTTATTGTGCTTAATTCTTGTTGATTAGCCATCCATGCATGTTAGATTAGAAGTATGATTTAAGGAATTGTATGTCTAATTGGATCTATAACAATAAATATTTGTTAATCTTTCATGCAAATAGTTAGGTAAACAATGAAATTTGCTAAAAACTACTCCTAATGCCATGTAATTTATATTGGTTTCAAGATGTTAGTAATCAATTAGGTTGCACGAGAAAAGGTTGTTTTTTATAGAAAATAACTCGAATTTATGTTTTTAGACTTAAGCATATGAATTGCAATAAATTCCATGAACCCAAGAATGTTGCATAATGAATTAAACAAGGAATACCCTAGACCTCTCTTTTCCAAATTTACTTGCTTTCCTTATTTGTTTTCTTAACTCACAACTTGAAGTCGGATCCTCAAATAAAATTGATTCAATTCTAGAATAGCTAAGTGATTTAAACCTTCACAATTGGATCCTCAGTGGAACGATATTCGGAACTCAACCGTCTTATATTATAACTTGACATGTACACTTCCTGGTAACACGAAATTTGCACATCACCCTCCCTTAATGGCCAACTTATACACCACTTGCTTTTTAGGGGAGGTGGTGAATGAGAGATTGAATCTCAAACGAAAGCGAGTGATCGCTTTGTTATTGATTTTGTTTTAAAAAACAGTTACACAGAAAAGAAAAACATACATGGTTAAGTAGAAGAAAAAGACATGGGGGAGAAAGATTACCTTTGAAGACACCTCTTCAAATAAGAACCACAATAGTACTCCACTTGTTCTCAACAAACTAATCTCACAACGAACAGTGATGCCACCAAAAGAGATTTCTCAACTATTCTTTGGTAAAGATCGATTATGTGGGAACCTCTTTTGAAAGTAGGAATAGATTTGTTTTTTATAGAAGAATATGCTTTTTGTAAACTATAGGGAAACAGAGATGTTAAGAGAGAGAGGAGTGCCTTTTATTTTCGTAAAAACTTCCAATTAACAAATAAATACTATCTTCATTTAAAAGATATAGAGATGGGAGCTAACTCCCCTTTCCCACTTCCCACTACCCTATATTGTAGGGGAGTTTTTATTTTTATCTAAGTTATAATTAAATCTAATTTAATTATATAATTAAATTAAATTAGTTTAATTATATATCTCATATTTAGTTAAATACACATTTGAATCATATTCAAATTACATCTCTCATAACCTATGGATTTAATATGAATCTCATTCACATCAATTTTAACCTATAGTTTTAATATGAATTCAATTCATATTAAATTAATATTTGAATCTCATTCAAACATTAATACTATCATATTATATAGTTTAATTTTGAATCTCATTCAAAATTAAGTCTATATTATAATATATCTATATACATTATATTAATTGTATGTTATACAATTAACACAACTTCCCTTAACAATTGTAAACAATTCAAATTCTTTCAAAACTAATGATCCTTGTTTTATCCATTGTGAGCTAGCAAGGAACCTAATGGACCTATAGTTATAAGCTCCAACAATTCGAGATTTATTAATTAAACTCTTTAATTAAATAATCAATATTCATTAACTATGTACCAATCCACTAAGACCTATAGTTGCACTCTTATAAATTGCAGAATACTTTGAGTCCATGAATTTAACCATCACATGTAAGTTGATTATTCACGAGTTGCTCACAATTATGGTTGGGTCAAATTACCGTTCTACCCCTATAATTACCTCTTACTTCTAAAGTACCATTGATCTTCTAATGAACAATCTGTTTATGGTCAACCATAAATTAAGTCCCTCTTAGGTTAGTGAGAGGGTGAAGCCCCATTGTTTAAGACCCAGAGTCAATACACAAGGGAACAACTCATCTATTCACCCTCAAAGGCGGGAAGGAGTGAGTTACATCTTGTATAGCTATGTTCTCAGCTCTTCACTAGATTTCGTTCCTAAAATGGTAGGCTTCTTGAGTCAGGGACTCGGGCAACTCTCACCAATATTGATCAAAGGACGAGCCCTCATGGGTAGGAATCCATAATTCACTTAGGATTAAGATCGAGTTACATATGGTCATTCTATGAAATATTAACTTCTTTAATCAACGGTGTTACAGAGGTTAATTATTTCGCGATTCGGTCTTATACAAACTCTTTGTATAGGATATCTTCGGTCGCATGTCTCCATATGAACAATTTGGATCAAATCATTTGTAACGATTACAAAGTGGGTTGTGTCTATGTTGTTACCAAGATAAGGTACCCAACCTTATCCATGTACTATAGCCCATTTGGGGGAGTTTGGTGCGCAAGTTTGGAATCGAATGCCTAGGAATTAAATGCCTGGGAATCACTAATGTGTTGGGATTGGTATCCTAATTCTCTTAGGTCTCGTAGTTTGTAAGTTGTAAATAAAATTATTTAATAAAATAAAGATTTTATTCAATATTTAGATTGCATTAACTCAATCCAATAAACTAAGATCCAAGGTTATTTTATGTAACTTAAACATGTATGTGGTTAACATTCAGGTGGATCGTATTTAAGTAATAATCTAAATGGTTTGTAGTATATGGATAGGGTTGGGTGTCTTATCTTGGTGACACTATGGATACAACCCACTTTGTAATTGTTACAAAAGTTGTAAAGTGTTACGAACGATGTGATCTTAATCGTTTATGTGGAGACATTCGAGTGAGGGTATCCTATATAAAGAGTTTATATAAGACCGAACCGCAAAATGGTTAGTCTCTCTTTATAACACTGTTAATTGAAGAGATTAACATTTCATATGATGACCATAGATAATTCGACCTTAATCCTACGTGAGTTATGAACTTCTTCTATGAGTGTAGTCCTTTTATTTGTATGAGTGGGAGCGGTCAGATTCGCCAACTCAATAAGCCTACCATTTTGCAAATTTGTCCAAGTAGGGAGATGGGAACATAGCTACAAGACATGGAATTCACTCTTTCCCGTCTTTAGGGTAAGTAGATGAATTGCTCCCTTATGGGCTAATTTTAGGTCTTGAATAAGGCCTCACCCTCTCACTGGCCTAAGAGAGATTAGTTTATAGTTGGACTCCAAATTGTTTGTTCATTAGAGGGATAAGTGGTACTTAAGGAGTTAGATGTAACTACAGGGGTAAAACGATAAGTTGACCTAATTGTAGTTACGGGCAATTTGTGAAGGATCGACTTGCTGTTGATTGGTTATATCCATGGACATAGAAATATATCTATAGTGTGAAGAATGCAACTGTGGATCTTTAGTGGAGGGATCTACAGTTAATAAATGTTGATTAATTAATTAAAAAGTTTAATTTAAGCTTCTAATTTGTAGGTCCACAAGGTCACCTTTCTACCTCTCTAAGGGTTAAATAAGTATAAATTATTTTTTGTTCAAATTAAATAAGGGAATTAATTGTATAAAATACAATTAATATAGTGTAGATAGATACATTATAATATAAAGTTAATTTTGAATGAGATTAAAAAATTATACTTTATAATATGAGAGAGATAAATATTTGAATAAGATTCAAATATTATTTATATGAATAAGATTCATAGAAAACTATAGGTTAAAATTAATATGAATGAGATTCATATTAAAACCATAGGTTATGTGAGAGAATGTTATTTGAATATTATTCAAATTGAATTAATTATATGATATTTAATTATTAATCAACTAATAGTTAATTAATGAATATTATTATTTAATTAAATATAGGGAAATTATTTTAAATAGCAAAACTTTTTAAAATATTTACAAATAATAGCAAAATATCACAATCTATCTGCGATAAACGGCAATAGATTACTATCTGTGTCTATCTTGCAGTTTATCATAGATAGACAGTAAAATTTTGCTATATTTGTAAATATTTTGGTTTATTTTTCTATATTTGAAAACAACCCTTATATATATTAAATTTGAATAACTCCCTTGGGAGTACATACAATGGGGGGAGTTATAAGTCCCTCTCCATCCGTCACTCTATCACATTAAGAATTTTGCAGAGAAGTGAATACAATAGGTGATTTTTTGAACAAAAAACTCTCTGCGGAATTCTCTTCCCCTTCCAAACAAGGATCCCACACATCCTTAATTCTTATTTTGAAGAATAGCAAGGTTTCCTACTGGTGGTGTCTTGGTTCTTGTTTGTGGTTTTGGTAGGAGTTTTGAGTTTGAGATACGAAGCGTTCATGACGTGGAGAAGAATCGTTAGAAAATAGTCTTCAAAAGGTAGGTTCTCCTCATCTCTCTCCTTACAACATGCTATAATTTCATGTTTATCCTATTATGTGTTTTTCTCTGTTTTTTTGAGTTTTCTAAAATGAATTACATTGGCACGTGCATCCACACGCTTCGGCTCTGGAATTCCATTCCTTCACAATTCATGTGTTGGGGGTGCAGGATTTGGAAATCTAGGTTTCTAAAGCCTGTGTTTGGGGTACTCGTTGTGAATTCCTAGGTTGAGCTAATCTTTTTTTTTTTTTTTTTTTTTTAGTTATTTTGTAATTGTACACTTAAATTGTATCATGTATCAATTTTTAAGATAATTTTGAATTTAACAAATTTTACAATGGTTAGAAGCATTTTAAAATAAACTAATTAAAACTAATTAGAAAAATTAATTAAAATAAACTCACGGAAAATTATTATAAATAGAAATAAATATCAAACTATTTACAAATATAGCAAAATTTTACTTTCTATATGTGATAGACCGCGATAGATCCAGAGACATCTATCCATGTCTATCTGGTAAAGTGATAGATGTCTATCACGGATAGATGTCTATCTAAATCTATCGTGGTCTATCACCGATAGAAAATAAAATTTTGTTATATTTGTTACTATTTTCAACAAGCTTTCTATTTTTTGAAAACATCCCTAAACTCACTGCGAGTTTTTAATGAACTCATTGAATGTAAAATTATTAAAAATCTACATATATGAAAAAATAATATATATATATATATATTTTTCCCATCGGGGCGAGGTGGGTATGGGGAATGTAATCCCTATCCCCAATCTCTCTTTAGTCAACGAGGAGAAATTTCTTCCTGCTCCCTTCTCCATTCTTTGTCCAATCGGCAATTCACTGTGTTTTGTTGGGCGGGTCTCTGCGGAGCTGAGGCTAGGGCCCCATGGGGTAAATGTACATCTCTAGATGCAGACTCTTCTCATCCAGGCATGACAAATATGAACTCACCATTTTGCGAGCACACACCAAGTTCATTTGTGGCAACATCACCCTTTCTGTTCCTATACCTTGGGCAGTCACTCACTTACATTCACCTTGATATGCGTACCATCTAACACACCTAAACAATTATGTTAAGGGGTAAAAAGCTTTTTATTCCGCATTCCATACATGCACATCTACAATATAAAGTAGTGGGTGAGCTTATTTATATACATGAAACCATCGCCACTTCTCCTCTGTACATGAATGGGTCATTAGCTCAGGTTGCTTCAAACAGACTTCGTGGAGTCTAAGAACTACGAGGAGATTAGTACTGAATATCCCGATACTGTCCACTGGGCCTTGCAAAATTTAGTCTAACTACCCTATTATTGACATTGTGTGCAAGAATATGCAAGAAAATTGTAACCATCTCTTCAATGTCCACATATTGATTGACTTCCAAGCCCTTTCTTGTTCTTAACATAGTACACAAGATAGCAAAACATCTCCGATCCATCCATGTACTCTCCTAACAAGCTTGATTGCTTTCATGAATTAGACGAAAAAAGTTAAGTTTCCTAATTTGGTGTCTAAGATGTGGTGATTGATTTTCTATTCTCCTGTCTCCAAGTCTCATTATCATATTAAACATTAACATCCATTGTTGTTGTGTTGCACAAATGATAGTAACAATCAACTCAAGTGGTTTTACGTCCATGCTATCTTAGTACTTTATCTAACAATAGGTTCCGACAAAATAAAAACAACCGAGTTTCTACTACATGAGGCTTCTAAAGTCCTAACATTGTTTATTTCCTAACATGGGGTTCACTGACACAACCACAATCTACTTCGATGGTTCGAGCCCATGTGGCAGCATTGTATGCTTTATAGGCATACTCCACTTTTGCTTGTATGACATAAGATTTGAGTGTAATGCCTCCCTAAATGTATGAATGATCAAAAAAAAAAAAAAACGATATAGATCTTGGTACCCCTAATCCTAATGTAAATCTAATTACTGTTTTTTTGGTTTTGGAAAAAAAAAAAATTATTGCCTTAAAAAAAAAAAACAAGGGCATCTTTTCAAAAAAAAAAAAAAACATATTTTATTTTGAAAACATTTTTAAAATATTGCATTGTGACAAATTTCCTTTCTTGTTAATGATTTTAAAATTTAAGTTTTCTAATACACCTAAATCTAAATTTACATTTTGAGAAATTATATAAGTTAGTCTTGCTTTTAAAAAATAAAAATGTATCTTTGAAAAAAGAAAGAAAGAAAAACTATAAAATTTGGTAACAAATTTACTTTCTTACGTGATTATAAAATTTTAGTTCTCCAACAAACCTAAATATACATTTATATTTTGAAAAAGTTTGTAATTAAGTCTTCTTTTTAAAAAATAAAAGGATATTTTAAAAAAAAAAAAAAGAAAAAATATAATTTTGTAACAAATTTAGTTTCTTGTTATGATTATAAAATTGTAGTTTTCCAACAAATCTAAATCTAAATTTACATTTCGAGTAAGCTTGTATAATAAGTCTTGCTTCTAAAAAATACAAACCTTTATCTTTTTTAATCTCTAATTTATACATTTCGAGTAAGCTTGTATAATAAGTCTTGCTTTTAAAAAATACAAACCTTTATCTTTTTTAATCTCTAATTTATCTTATTTGCCAATTTTTACAACATATTTAGCTAATATGATTTAGAAAATTTTATTTTATAACAAAACTTTTAATATATAGCTTTGTAACTAATTTAATTTTAAAATTTTAGTTTAAAATTTGTTTTAATACTAAAGTTTTTAAAATAGAATGTCACATATCCAAACTATCCATTTATATTATAGAATATGAAAATCATTTAAAGAAATGTAAAACCATATATCATGGATAGTACGGATACTTTCATCCACCCATGTGAGAGAGAGATAATTAAAACACATGTACATAATTCACATAAAGTTCCTAGATAAAGAAGTTTGTACCATGTTTGTGATTGAAAAAATAATTCACAAATTTGGAGACACAAGATCAATTATTTTATCAACTGTCAACAAAGATTAACTATTTTCTACTTATAAATTTTGTTAGGTTGTTTTCAAATATAGCAAAATAATATAGAAAAACTTCACTATCTACTATTGGTAGACTAAAATTTTTCTACATTCATAAATAATTTGATATTTTTTCTATTTATAATAATTTACCTAATTTTTTATATTTTTTTACCACTTTCAGTCCATGCTTCGAAGCACTTGGGGGTAGGGGGGGGGGGGAATGCATAAAATGAAACATTACTCCAAGCTTATCAACCATCTTAATTTACAAAAAATAAAATAAAATAAACAAAGTGCCCACAATGAAAGCATTACTCCAAGCTTACAACCTCCATTGTTTTCTTTCCACAATCTTACTGTGAGAAGCCTGTAAATAGCAGCTGTAAGGAGACAGAAAAACTATCCTTGGAAAAATAATTTACTTGTGCATTCAACTTAACAGTGGTTAACATTTCATTACAATATCTAATGAACTCCAAAGTCTATAGATGAAGATCAAAACCCCATCCCTCCTCCAGTTCCCTCCAGAAGAACTCCAGATTGTTTCTCTCTTACTCTAGAAAATGCCTCGAGGGAGAACAGCCTGTTTCATGATTTACTACCACACTGGAACCATTACTAGTCCAACAGAAAAATGGCAACAAAGTTCGGTACCTATGCTCGGGCTGTCTCTTCTTCGACATTAAGACTTCTCTTATCTGATTGGACTCTTTTGAGCTTCTGCCAAAATATGTGTTGTTCGCAGCTCAAGTTGTTTGTTCTTCAACAATGGGACTTCTCTTATCGGATCGGATTCTTTCAGGAGTTCGACTAACATGCCTGTTGCTCTTGCCACTCCCGTCAATAGTTTTCTTTAGAACAGCACGTTGCATAATTCTTATGGGAATTCCACCCAAACTGAAATCTTCCTTCAACGATTTAGTTAAAAACCTGATGTCTGTATCTGTTAGCCGTGTCTTCCCACTGACAAAGGCAACGAATGTAGGTGGTCTGGCTTTCACCTGCGTGAAGTACTTGACCTTTGGTTGTGCAGATTGATCTTTCCAAGAATGTCTGCCCATTACCTGTGCAAGCCCGAGCTTTTTACTAATTGTGCTATAGGTATGCAGAGCTAAGAAAAAACGAAAGGGCATTTTCTACTGACCTTCCGCAACCACCGGTTAAGACGAGCAGTGGACAACCTCGTACACCATTTTTCATATGTCTCAATAACCTGACGCATGACTTCCAGTCGACCCCTTCCTTCCAGTGCTGAAATGAATATAACAGGTATCCCCGTTACCTGAATGCTAATGTACATGATCAATTAGTATTAAGACGGAAGGAACCACCGCATATATGCATTTGCTTACTAATAAATAGAACAAAGCAGGGTGTTCTAAAGAGGAATAGCGGCAATGCCTATGTCCATCCAAGATCTACACAAATTATTTTGTCCCTAAGAAGCAAGGAGACTTGAGGACACTTCAGTTCGCATAGCTTGTCCGCATCCGACATGTATCAGACGCTTTGGACATTCCAACACTTGTTGGACACTATCAGACACATGATAGTGCAACAAATGTCTTGTAAGATAGGCATAGAACATTTGTTGAGTGGACTAAAAAGACACATATATGACAATTATAATAAATTTTGAGTGTGAAATGCATCAAACTAATTTTTTAAGCATACTTTGAATTTTCTTATGGTGTAAAAGTGATATTTATTTTTTCAAATATATATTTTAGTAAACGTGTCCGTGTCCTAGATTTTCAAAAATTGGCGTGTCATCGTGTCCGTGACATATATGTGTCTCGTATCCGTATTTGTACTTCTTAGATTTGTTCCAGAGCTGTAAAATAATTATATACAACATTAAGGCCTTTTTACTTGGTGGGAAAGGAAGTAGAGTGGTAGGAATGAAAATCTTCATTTCCAATGTTATTTACCAGTTGACAGAAACTGAATTGGAGTGTGGACTTCACCCCAGACGAGGAAATATTCTCCCCGAAATAAAAGAGTCTCATTCCTTCAAAAATGATTCTCTTCAATCACAGTTTTTCTTTCCAGGAGATCCAGCTAAAATCACATAAAATGGTAAATTACCATACCTGAGGAATTACTGTTTGAATTTCTTCGGGAACAGCCTCCAAGATCTTCTCATATGAAGCAAAATTCTTTTTGCCCCTCATAAGATCCATCTTGTTGACAATTACTACTAAACCACGACCTTCCTCCACTGCTCGCCTTGCAATAACCACTTCAGAATGTTTCATACTTCTTCTTTCTCTTGCAATCTGTACATCACATAGATCAATATGTCACAGAAAAGGTAAATTGTCGAATGTTAAACCAAATTTTTACGGATTACTCCCATAACTGCAGTCCTCAATGAGTTATTTATCTTACACTGCCAGAAAATGAAACGAAAAAGAATAATCACCTTGTGTTAGGTTTTACTTTGTTAAAAGAAGCTTGAAGATTTTAACTTTACTTCAAACTTCTACCGACAATCTTCTAATTTTTCTATGGAAGGAAATTGGCACCAGGTTATAACAAGTGGTGGGTTTAGGCTTCCTACCCCCATTACATTAAGTGGCTCGTGGGTGGTCATGAAAAGTCATAAGGGGAAAAGAAGGAAAAGAAAAAGGAAAAATAGAGGACACCTCTTCTGCATCAAGAACTAAAGCAACTACATGAGCTCTCATCAGATTCTTAGTCGATTGCATGACACTCAAGGATGCTGGTCCTTTCTCCTCCTTAGTCCTATGCATCCAACCAGCTGTATCAACCTAATTATTATTACCAACCATTAACAATTAGAACTTCATAACTCATAAGAAGTGCATTAAATAAAGTGTTATAACATAAAGGACTTCATAGGAACACAGATTATTTTCAGAATACAAGGCATCATAAAAGGAGAAACAAGAAATAGTCAAACACGTGTTTACCAAGTATATAGTTCTACCCTCAAACTCAAATTGAGCTCTAACGGAGTCCCTTGTTAAACCAGCTTCAGGACCAACCAGAACACGATCTGATTGTAACAGTGTATTCAGCAAGGTTGACTTGCCAACATTAGGTCGTCCAACAATTGCCAACTGTAATTTCATCTTACTGTCCTGGGTGTCCTCATCCTCATTGGAGCCTGTGACCTGATGGAAGCGATCAAGACCACCATTATCTAGGAATTGTATAAAAACAAAGGTAGGTTAGAAGATTGAGGAGGAAGAATAATATCAGAATCACCATATCGTCTACAAATTAGACCAAAGAGGACAATGGTGGAAGTTCATAATTGCCAACATCCAACTTCCTTTATAAAGAAGATGGTGTTCATTTTCAGAAAAAAGTTATACAGACAAAAGGATAGCAGAAAAGATATAGCGTTCATCTAGAAAAGATAGACAGTAAAGAGTATTACAATCCAAAAGTTAGACTGATACATTTTGGTGGGCATCTATAATTTTTTTATTTTTTTTAATTAATAAAAAGTTGGGGAGCAGAAAAAAGTCAAAATGAAGAATCGCTGCACATTAAAAGAAAATAATTAAAAAAAAAAGGTAGAAACAAAATGACCAAGAGTGCGCAAGTAGTGTTTCATTACCTATGAAGCAGTCAATTGCTCTAAGTTTATTCGAAGCATTAAAAGGAAACAACCATGTAAAATTCAGGGAGTTTTCAAGTGGTGCAAGAAGCTCTCCCCTCCCGATCTTTCTACATCAACATGGACTTCCTCCCACTCTAACTAACATTTTATTTACTAACTTTAAGGTTGTTTCACTTTCTACCCATTCTTGTTTCTCTGCCAAAACTCATCTCTTCAGCTTGTATCACGTAAGAATCATAGACGATCATTGGCAGTGTTCCTTTTAAGCAGAACCCTGTGCATTTCCTGTCTTTTTCAAGATTCCAAGACTGGAGGGATATAGCTCAAAAATATTTATGATAAACCTTTTTGTAGAAAGGAACTGAAAAGGGTGGAGGGTCTTATTCATTAATCGGTATTTTGTGTCAAAGACCTCTTAGGATGTGAATTTAGAGATATCAACTTGGATCCTAAGCCTGTACCAGTTACCTGAATGGTAAAGGTGGGCTTTGTGGTGCCAGGTTATAACTTATGAGATCCACATTAATGGTTGGGATTCCAAGTTATACCAAAAAGTCAAAGGTAATCAAACACCAAAGACGAATGGGTAGGCAGTTAGAAACTGAAAACACCAATGATAATTAACAGAAGATTGTTGCTCCAACAGCCAATAACTACTAACTCTAGACTTATCGCAAGCACAGTAAACAAATTAGCATGCTAAAACAACAACGTAGCTCAAGAAATTAAGAAATGTAATTATTTTTAAAAACCATAGTTTTTCCAAAATCATTTGCACAAGCAGAGAAAGAAGCTCAAAAGTTGTATCCCATAATTAATGAAATTATAATGAATGAAAAAGAAGCCACAATTAATACATTTAAATAAGTAATGACCACAGTGAACTATGCCACAGCAATATCCTTGTGAGCTAGAGCAATCAAGTTGCTAGCTTCTTCTTCTTCCTTTTTTTTTTTCCTTTTTCTCTTGACAACTTAAAGGATGGCCTTGCAATAGTGAATAATGGCCTCCTCTCTCTTAAACATCGAGTGGAAAGTATAAATAAATACACAAGTGAAGGGCAAGTTCTGGAAGGGCAGTCATAAAGCTGGGTAGAAACACATTGATATTTTCTACTCTTCTCATTTATTTTTTTTCCTTTTTTTTTTTTTTTTTTTTTGGCAACCATAGGTGTCTGTAGGCTGGCCAGTTTGCACAAACTTGATCAAATTCCAGTGAACAACTTACAAAACTCTACAAATATTGGTGTCAAGAAACTTGGGAAATTTTAATTCAAAGCAGAGGATTGTTAAAGTTTGAACCCAAAATCTCAAAAAGCATCTTGATAATATACAATTTGACTCTTTGATCAACCTTTGGTGGTTATTGGTAAGGTGCCAAGATATTTCAAGTGATATATTGATTGATAGGTACATTTCTTACCACTTATAACTTTCGACATATACTTATGAAGCACAGGTTTGATGGCCCAATACAGCTCTTGCATGCCAAGCCCAGTTTCAGCTGATATGGGAACTGGATCTCCAAAGCCTAACCTTTGGGCTTCAAGGACAGCAGCCAAAAGTGTACCACTGCTGTCAAAAAGCGATTCAGATTTATTCATTGCTACTACAAGGTTAATATCAGGTGTATGTCTCCGTAGCCACTTCCCAACCTCCAAATCAAAGGGATGAAGACCGGCTCTGCTCACAAAAATAGCATCACCACTACTTTAAACTTCAGAGCCACAGTAAAACGAAAGAAAAATGTCAATATGTACATTGAGTAAGACAGCAGGCATCCTCTGTCTTACAATGGAAAGCAATATGCTACATTCATCTTAACCAAGTTCACGAAAACAACTACCCAATCACCTTGCATCAATGAGGAAAATTGCTAACTGAGACTTGAGAAGCACATTTTCAGTCATTCTTGCTGTTCTTTCAAGAATAGAGCCAGAAGATGCTGCTGTCTCTAAGCCAGAAGAATCCAATACTACAAACCGCAAATCTCCAAGTTTGGCGACACCTTCACGGATATCCCGAGTAACATGATCATCTGGTGTGTTGTAAACTAGTGCCTCCCTCCTCTTAATAAACCTATAGATTAACAACAAAAAGACGAAGATAATTTAATTCTTTAAGTGAGATAATGCAAAAAACGAATCACCAACTTCACATTGCAAAACACTGGGAAGTTCATCAACAGACTAACATAGGCAAATATAGTTTACCGGTTAAATAATGCAGACTTGCCAACATTTGGGCGCCCAACGAGCACAACAGTTGGAAGCATATCAATTGGAATTTTGGTGAAATCAACTGAGTTTCTTTGGACACCTTGAACTTTATTAGCAACAACATCACCATCACTTGCATTATCATCTAAACATTTCTCCAAGTGCCCATTTTCTGATACTCCACAAAATCCCCTGGCAATATGAACCGCAGCCAAAGGAAGCAATAATCTTGCATTTGGGATGCAACTATTCCAACCTAGATAGAGTTATAGAACCCAAAAACAATGACCAACAACGTAAGCTGTATATCCTAAAGCTGAAAACAAATACGAATTGTCAAGTATAACTATGTACAATCCTCCAAAATTCTCATAGGTGTAAAGTTCTTCAATCCATCATCGCAAGTACTAAACCTACAGAAACTATCAACATAAATGGCAGAAGGAAGGAGGTACCCAATTTGACGAAAACCGAGTTGTTGAGAAAATTGGGCGGCGGAGTACTAGGGCTTATTCTTCTACTTCTTCTAGCGATATGGAAAACACTATCACCGATGAACCGCCGGCGTTGGGAGAGCAACGGAACCCATAAGCGAGACATAGATACGTGGCGGCGGCAATCACAGTCGCAGCAACCTGTATATTTAGAACAAGAAAATTTATTGGATTTGTTGGAAAATAAATAAAAATTTGAATTTAAAAAATAAAGAAAATTCATTTATTTAAAATATTTCAAAGCTTTAAAATACACTTTTATATCACATAGTCCGTGTTTGAACATAACCAACTGTGCGGCACTTTGGTGATCTTGATGTCAAAAGATACACCAAGTAATCCTTTTGAGGTTTTAGGCTCTAACGAATGAGGGCTTCAAAGCTTCACCAACCTTGAGAGAATCATACAAGCTTAGGAAATTTGCTTGTATTACTTGATTAACGGTTATATGTACAAATTAAGCCCCCTCTTGGTATTTATAGGGGCTACAACTAACTTTCCCTTAAGATGACCGACTTATGATGTCGGTCATGGACCTTTCTAGACTCTTCCTATGTACAAGTGCGGGTTATACATCTAGGACCCTTCTAGACTCTTCTACATACATCTAGGGCCTTCTAGTACATATCGGGTTGGTGTCCGACCGTCATTGTATCATTCTAAAACCGTTTAGACATTTCCAGCACTCTCCAACACCATCACAGGCCTTCCAAACTTGTCGAGACACATGTAGGGGACACTAGAACCATCGGGTCTCTTCCAAAGCACATTATCACTATCAAGAGTTGTCTAGAGGCTTTCGGAGGTGTGCAAGCCTTGGGCAAGCAGTCGAGCCTTCTTTAAAGGCTTCTAGTGGCATCCAAACATGTCGGGCACCCAAGCATGGGCACTGGCACAGCCCAGCGTCATGTCGATCCTTCCAAACACTATTAGCCTTTGTCGAGCCTTCTGGTCTTGTCCCCATTCTTCTAGAATGTTTGGGACCTTCGAGGGGCATTTAGACACTGTTGTGCGCACGATGGCACAGACTACAGTTTGTGCGAGGGGTGTGCATGCAGAGCAATCAAAAGGCACACACCTCAGGTTTGTGTGGGGCACGCTTGCGCCTTGGTTGTGTGCAGGGCACACACGACGAGCATTCGTGTTATGTGGGTAGACGCGCAGCGTTGCCTCCCCTGTCAAGCGTGTGCGCACACCGCACATCGCTAGTTGCACAGCCACTCAGTCATGTGCAGGCACATGTGGGCACTCGATGGGGCGTCTAGCATCTGTTGTGTCGCACGCTTGAGGCATGGTCGTGGTCTGGTGACATCGGCAACCTTGTGTTGTGCCTTGAAACTTGTGTGTGCCTTGCTTAGGGACGTTGTGGCCCTTCCTCCTTGACCCATCCTTGGCGGTGCTAAATGAGTCATGGGCACTCTTAGCGTGATTGTTGGGCCATTTTCGCGGGAGCGACATCTAGGCCTAATTATAGTAGTAGACAAGCTTCAAATGTGAACTTTCTGTAGTTTTCATTTTCAACCACTATGTGGTCACCATCTGCACTTGAAGCCCTCTGGTGAAAAAAAGGAGGAAAACAGAGTTCCTTATCTTCTACCTTTTTTTTCAAGGATTAGATGTGTAACAAAACAAATTACAATCAGTAAAGAAAATCAACACTTCCGCGTGTAGTCTTCTCTAAGCAACACATCATCTTATCGATTTAACTCATCAAAATGACTTTAACAACATTATTCCCTTATTCTTCACTTTCTCTCTTTCATATATGTAGAACAAAGGAAGAGAAATGAAAATGAAAATCTCTTCTTTTTCCTCACTACTTCAATCTCACATAATACAAAAATGAAATTCTCACCTTCTTTTTTTGTTACAAGTTATTTATATCAAGACTACAACTTGTTTTTCATTTTATTCAAGAAGTCAAATTAATTTCTGTTATTTTTACTGAATTGATGAGGAAATAGTAGTCTTCTGTGCTTGGCTGGTTTTTCAGCGAATGAGTAAATCGACAACAAACGGCGACTGGTGAAGGTGGATGAAAACGGGAGATATCAACTACTGGCAGAAGTTCATGTTTTGAAGCTTGTCTACTACAATTAGGGCTGGAGGTATATTTTTAAATAAAATTTCTTTATTTTTTAAAGTTAATTTTTTATTTATTTTCTAACTAGTCCAATATAATTTACACATCATCAAATACAACTAACACCCACATTAGCATATAACAGTCAAGTAAGCATTTTTTTAACTTAAAAGTTAAGTCAGGGACACATTTAATAAACGTGAGAGAACAAAATGTCTATTTTGAAACTTTAAGGACCAAATAGACATGAACTTCAAACCTCAAGAACTAAAAGTGCATTTTTCCCTAATTTTAATTAAAAATTTTGAAGTATACGAAATATTATATAGTTTTCTTATGGTTATTATATTACTTAAAAGTCAAATAATATAACAAATTTTATTTTATGCTTTTCAACAGTTTCAAAATAATCTCCTTAGGTCTTTGTACCTGGTCAATATTCGATAGGGTAAGCATCGGGCCAAAAACCAAAAGGCTTGCCTCTCTTTAACTCTCTATGTATCTTATCAATACCTCGTCAGAGTAAGCACTAGGCCAAAAACCAAAAGCCCTGCCTTAGCCCACCTAGTCAATACACGGGAGGGAAAGCATCGGGCCAAAAACTAGAAGTCTTGCTTTTAAACCCACCTGGTCAATACCTAGCCAGGGAAAAAACTAGGCTAAGTGGTATACGAGCCAGTAGGTGTCTCTAAACCCACCCCGATCAACACTCGACCAAGGTAAGACCTGGGTCAATAACTAGTGCCCAAACTCCCCGTTACTAGGCTGCAAATACTCACCCTAGTATTTTTGTTCCTGGTCCAATCCCGACCAAAGCGACCCAGGTCACCCTTACCTCATCCGCTGCTGTCTCTGACTGACTGCATTAGCACTTGTTGAATTGGTCTTCAGTCCAACATCCCAACAACAACATTTTCACTCACCCAATACTTGACCAGAGCAAGGCCGGGCCAACATCTACCTTCCCCAGTACTTGTAGAGATGTCTACGGGGCAGGCAGGGCTAGAGATGGCTTTCTCACTTCCCATCCTCATTTCCTGTTTCATTCTCCATCTCTATGAAATTCCTTGTGGAGATCGAGGCAGGATTCCCACGGAAAATTTGCGAGGATCAAGTTCCTCGTGTGGGGATTTTTTCCTATTTGATCTTTTTGTTTTTTTTTTAATTCTTTTGTTAAAAAATCAATTAACTTAAAATCACTACTATAGACAAATTTTAAGTGAATAGTTCAATTTCTTATAAGTTTTTTAATATGATTAGTTCCATGTGGAAAATTTGAACTTAAAGAGAAATTACTAAAAAAAAAAAAAAATGAAAAGAAAGAAATAATTACCACAAATTATTAATAAAAATAATCTAAATTTGGAGGTTAAATTTAAACATATTCAACATCTTAATCATTAAACAATAAAACTTGAAATTTAGATATAAATATTTATTAGTAATAATAACACAACATTAAATTACGATAATAGTTAAATAAAAGAGGCTAACAGGGCAGGATGAGGACGGGGAAATTTTTCCTCTCCACTCCCTTCTCCATTCCCGTCTAAACGAAAAATCCCCGTCCCCCTTCGTGCGGGTCCCTAAAAAGACCCATCTATGTGGGTAAAATAAATATATCTAGGTACCTGGCTTAATACCCACCACTAATCTCTTGAGCTCGGTCAATAACCAGAATCGGTAAGAACCAGAAGCCTTGCCTTTAAACCCACATGGCCAATACTTGACCAGGGCAAGCATTGGGCCAAAACCCAAAAGTCCTGCCTTTAAACCCACTCAGTCAATACGGGCCAAGACAAGCATCGAGCCGAAACCTAAGAAGTCCTACCTATAAACTTACCAGATCAATACCCAATCAGGGAGAGCACCAAGCCAAGTAGTACAAAAGGCATCTCTAAACCCACCCCAGTCAATACCACACGTGAGCAACTGGCCAACCCTCTCTCTCTCAACCACGCTGACCACCGCCTGGGTAACTCGCGTCGCCACCTCCGCTCACCCTTGCCGTTGACCCAACCCGCCAGCCAATCACCGCCACAACCCACGTCTGTGTGCCGCCACCTACAGGTGAAGCTAAGGAGTTTCAGATCGTCGTCGTTCGCGTCGCTTAGAGCCTGACGTCGTCTGTGTCTCTCTTTACTGTTGCATCGGTAGTAGCCACCGATCGTCTAAGCGTTGTTTTCCATCATCACACCGTCGTTCACTGGAATTGTGGATTTGGGTAAGATTACATTGTTTGGTTGGGTTTCTTGTAGGTTCTTGTTTACCAATTAAATTTCGGCTTTAATGGCGTCATACCCTTAATATTTTAGAATTTTAGGTGCAAGATTTGGAGGAATTTCAAAGTTTTAACATGTTGTCCACCAGGAGTAGAAGACAATTTTGGCAGTTTAGTAAATATTTAAGATTATGGAAGTTTTCAAGGATCATTGGGTTGCTTATTAATGTTACTAATTGGATTCTAACCTTTTGATTTTGTGATTAGTTTTTGGAACGTTCTGATTTTGAAGTGTTGAGTGATTTTTGGATCAAACCAAAAGTTGGGTAAGTAATCTGGAGTTGGTTTTGGATTAAGTCGCATTTTGCGTAATGATTATTTGGCTTTATTTGGTTGATTGAGTGAGTAAGGTTAGACCCTAAGGATTGAATTTTAAATTGGATTTATGTTCCAAGTTTTAATTCAAGAAATTTGTTGAAGTTGAGTTGTTGTGATAGCTTTATCTGAACATAATTTGAGGTAAGTGGCTTTACTATTGGAACGCCTTCGTGTCAAACCCTTTAGTCCTTCAATTTTAGTTTAGATTAAGTGAATTTATAAGCATGTTTTAGACCCATAATAACTTGTAGAAATACAAGTAATTGTAGCTCTTTTTTTTAGAATAATGGAGAGTTCAATGAATCATCAATAGAAATTCTTTATAAATATCTTTTTTGCATCCAACATGTTGAAATACTTAAGAAGAACATTATTGTGTCTTAATGTACTTTAAACGTCTTATTTTTGCGACAAAATTACAAGACTTGAATGTATGCATCGAATATCCATACAAATGCAGCACGTTGAAGTTGAAACACATGCCTCTGATAGATATACCCACAATAACACACGATGTCCATAAAGTACATGTTAGGATTTATGTCCTAAATTTCGTAGTCTGTAAATAAATTTGTAAACAAATTATTAATAAATAAAATATTATTTATTTTTTTAATAAGTGTTATTTATTAATATCCAATAAACCTAAAAGTGAATTAATGTAACCTGAACAGTACGTGATTGATATACAAGTGGATTATGTTCAAGTTATAACCTAGAAGGTCTAAAGTATATGATAGGGTTGGGTAACTTATCCTATGTGTTGTAAGCGGTTTGATCCAAATTGTTCATGTAATGACATGTAAGTGGGGGTATCCTATACAGTGAGTAGACCACGAAATATGATCTCCCTATGTAATGCCATTAATTAAAGAAATTTATATTTCAAACAATAACCATGTAACTTGATCTCAATCCTGAGTGAGTTATGAACACCTGCTCATGAGGGTTGTTCTTTGATTCGTATGAGTGAGAGTGACCTTAGCTGCTGATTCAATATGTCTACCATTTTGGGAACGATACCAAGTGAGGAGCTAAGAACATAACATGATGAAATTCACTCACTCATTCATTCTTAACTTTAGAGAAAGTAGATAGGTTGTTCTCTTAAGTGCTGACTCTGGGACTTGAATAAACAATCTATGAAGAATTGACTTACAAAATATGGTTAATCAATGGACACATAAATATAATTAAATAGTTTGATTAATTAATCTCAGTTCATTGGAGCTTATGTAGTTCCATTAGGTTCCTTTGATAGCTCACAACTGGTTAAACAAGGAAACTAAATGTTGAAAGAATTTGAATATTTAAACTGATGAAAGGAGTTAATTGTATATGATACGATTAAAATAATATATGAGATACATTATAATATAAAATTAATTTTGAATTAGGTTCAAAATTAAAACTTTATAATATGAGAGTATTAATGTTTGAATAAGATTTAAATATTAAACTAATATGAATTTGATTCATATTAAATTAATGTGAGTTGGATTCATATTAAAACTATTGGTTAAAAGAGAATATGTATACTAGAGTTTAATTCATATATACATTAAATTAAATATATGATATTTATTAAATTAATTAATTAAATTAGATTTAATTAATATATTATATTAATTTATTGAATTAATATTTAATAAATATATTATTAAATTAGATTTATTTAATATATTTATTATATTAATTCACTAATATTAAATAACTCTCTTGCATTATAGGAGAGTGTAGAGAGGGCCTCCCTCTCTCCCTTTATATTTTGCAGAAGGTCTGCAATCCAGATGGTTGGTTTTTACGTTAAAAGGAAGAATTCCAAAAGGCTTTTAACACCTTGTTCCAAAAGAATACCAGAGAAGACAAAGTGGTGATGGTGTAATTTTGTACATGCGTTAAATTTCATCACTTTTTGGAGAAGAAAATAAGACCTTGAAGAGTTCAACAAAAGTAAATGTTCTTTTTCTTCTTTATCTTAAAAGTATAATTAAATCTCATAATTGCCTCTGTGTTCTGTAAATTTTTTTTTTTTTTTTTTTTTTAACAAAATTAGGACAAAGCAGTCAATCATTTCTACTAAAGAAATTTGATTCCTTCAATTGGTATTAGAGTCAATGTTGGTTTTTATTTTGGTTAAAGAAAATCTGAACTAATAATGGTGGGTGAGAATTCTGTGCTATTCATATGATGAATTTCCTGATTTTTTATTTTTTTTGGATTGCATAATAGATTTATGAATTTTGGCATTTAGATTTAAAATTTACTTTTATTCAATCAACATAAAGGACCGTTGTTTTAGGAAACTTGCTTGTAAATGATTCATGTAAGTTTATGTCATTCGTGGAATTTTTGCTGTGAAAAATATCCAAAATAGAGGTGAGAAAATGAAATTTGAAGTGCAGATCGGAGAGTTTTATGTGCTGGGCACTGCTGTCTAACCGTCAAGTTTGTACATCATAAAAGCTTCAAACTATTTAACTGTCTAACTGTCATAGTTTGTGCGTCATAGATTGTTCATGCTGAAGTAAATTAGGGTTTTGAAGTCCTAATTTGAGAAGATCGTGACAAGATTTTTACGATAAATATATAAAATTTAAAATTATTGTAATATTATTTTATTTTATTCTAGGAATGCCAAAATCCAATCTATTATTGCTATTTAATTTAATGATGCATTAGATGTATGTTTTAAATTATTTTAGTTTTAATTTGAATGTTGCATATATTATGTCATATAGATTTAAAATCTCACTATAGGTTAAGTATAATCATGCATCATATTTAATATAATTGTCATATTTACAGTTTAGGTTATTTACCTAAAATATGAACATGCATGATGTATATTATATAGTATGTATGGTTATAATATAAGTGTTATGTTATATTGTTTAATGTATGGTTAAAGCATGTTTACTATATAGTTTCCCTTTTTTCATTAATATTTATATAACTGTTATATTATGGTTGTTAATGAAATAAATGATACATGAAGCATGACATTACATAGTTTAAAATACAGTTGGTATATTAATACCGTCAAAATGCATCTTATAGGTTTTATAATTTCATTAAAATATAATTATTATATGAGAAATTAAAATCTATAATAAAGAATTACATTCAATAAGCCACCCTGGATGGGAGGAAGGATAAGATAGCCAGCACGTCAGATAAGATGATGAGGAACGGGGTTACCCGATATTGTAATAATTGTTGATCAGCAAGAAGAATATCGGGCTCTTCAAGAACATAACCAATTCAGGGGCGGGGGCTTACCTTGAAGCAACTTTCAATGTCATACCTTTTGTCTCCCCTGCTCGCTCTGTTTTCATTCGGAACCCAGCTTCACCACTGTATCTCACTGTGGCCACCTTGATGGAGAAGATTACTGGGCCACTCTCCGCAGGTTCACTTCGGTTGCCATCTACGGATGTCAGGGTTAACCAAGGGTTTTGATTGTTTTTTTCTAAAGAGTTTAGAAATTTGAAATTGAAACTTTATGTTAAAATTTTCTAATAAGATTAGAAATAAACAATCTTTTATTTGTTTCAATAGTATTAGAATGTAGAAAATAAAAGATTAAAGTTATAAAATATTGACTACAAAGGACCTTTGACAAGGAAGGTTCTGTCTAAGATTGAGTATTTAAGTTGACTATAAAGGACTTGGGAACCGACTTGGAAGGTAAATTAGTTAAAATTTTATAAGCATGCAATAATGCATTAATTCATTAAAGTGTTTAATGAATTAAAACATTATGTTAAATTATCCAATATAATTGTTATATTGGAAAAAACCCAAAACACTTAGATAAATGATTTAGCCTAAGTTTACCCAAGTAATGAACCCTAATTTATATAATACTTAGTGGGAAAAAAAAATATCATATATCTTTTCTCTCACATTCTTCGTTAATGTTCACATTATGAGATTCTATACTCGGCTGCGTGGTGCTTGGGCGCATCCTCCCTAGTGTTTGTATGGGTCAATACCAAGGTGAATGGAGAAAGTATGTATAGTAAGTGGGAGAAGAATATGTGTCAACATTCCTACGGTCTCCTTCATTAGTTCGCAAAGTGAGACTTCATACTCGGCCTCGTGGTGCCCTAGGTGCACCCTCCCTTCTGAAGGTATTTGTATGAAGTCAATATCCATGAAGGTATTTGTATGAAGTCAATATCCATGAAGGTATTTGTATGAAGTCAATATCCAGGCAAACTCTAGAAATGGATAGAACCATCTTAGTTTTTGTATCAATTTTGACCTTCTCTTTGACAAGTTTATTGAGGAGGAACTTACGATCTAAAATGGAAGGTCACACTTACAAGAATTCATTAAATAAGTTGATGTCTTCTTGACCAAAATAATGGTAACTAAACACTACAAGAATAAGAGTTGTTCTCGTATATTGTTTGGTAGAGAATGCCTTAATTCAGTGAAAGCACTGAAATATCATTGCAAAATAATATAAGTTTAAGTGTTTTCATTATTATGCTTGCTAAAATTAGATTGGTTTTTAAAGAGTTATGTAGTTTTGTAACTTAGATTAAAATTTTTTTATTTCAGCAAAAACAATGACTAGTGTTGATTAACCTCTTTAGTGCTGACAAATTTATTGGTGGAAATTACACAACCTGGAAAAAACACAATTTCATCACTTTTGGGAGAATAAAATCATACCTTGAAGAGTTCAACTAAGGTAAATATATTTTTTTCTCTATCTTAAATGTATGATTAAATCTCATAATTGCCTTTGTGTTCTGTAAAATTTTTTCTTTAACAAAATTGGGGCAAAGTGATCAATCACTTCCGTTAAAGGAATTTGATTCCTTCAATATGAATGTGGGTTCTATAAATACACAACTCTAAGGGCAAAAAAAAATGTTGTTGAAAAGTTGGAGAGTTGACCATTCTTAAGGAGTTAGTCACATCCATCCATCGGAGAAGACAACCAAAGACAAAAAACTCGAGAGAGGGTTCTGCTCACCTCCACGTCTGATCAACTATCACCACATGCAATGAAGCACACACCCATCAGCCGTGGGAAGCAAGACATTGTTCCTGCTAGCTTGGCAGCTCCCTGCTTCCTTTATTTATTTTCGTTGTCTTTTGTATTTTTGCTTAAGACATTGACAAATTTGTATTCAATACTTTCTATTTTCAATATAACTCCATTATCATGATATTCATCTCTTATAACTCTTCCCTTTTTACTTTTAATGCTATGAGTAGCTAAATCTATCAAGGGTTGGAGTAAAGTTATCATCATTTCGGCAAACCAAACTTAGAATTTAATCATTTTGCTTAATGTGTTTAATCTACTACTTGTTTCCATCTAGCTAATCGAAATAAGTAGCTTTAATTAACTGCTCGGGAGAGTAAGTAATTGTGGATCTCATTAAGCAGAGTAAGAAGCGTTTAGAGATAAAGATAACCCTATGTTCAATCAACCTTCAAGCATGCATCATAGAAATATGGTTTATGTGGCTTATCCACCGAGAGGTGAGACCTTAATGTGATTGAGAATAGGGATTAAAGTCTAAGGGAAAGTTCAAATGATAGACATGTTTCTCCATTTAATTATCTTTCGTTGCTAAACCATTATGCATCACATTTCATCCACCTTTACTATTCATATTACATTTTATACTTTTTACACAACAATCTTCAAGTTCTGAGATAGCGAAAAATCATTCATTCATCACACAAGAATCATCATTAGTCAAAGTCCTTGTGTTTGACCTTGGAACTCACCAAGAAAACCTTGTATTTAGTTTATACTTGAGCTAAATTAAGGAACACTTGTCATAGAATAGAGCACATGCATTACACATCTAAAGCAACAACATCACAGGAATATGCTATATGTTGAATGATTGAGATATGCACATGCTAGAACTATGAGAATGTACTAATGATTATGTTGCAGGACTCATAGATAAAATACTATGTGATTCATGTTCAATAGGCAACAATTGTCCTTCTAACACTAGCCATGCTTTCATGATCCATCGGGTTCACTATTGTGTTACTAGTGTTGGAATTTATGCCCCACAGCCTCGTCTGATTATTTTAAATATGCAATAATGATTTATCTATTATAATAAAAATCCAAGGTTATTTCATGAGATTTGAACAGTATGTAGTTGACATACAGGTGAATAAAGTTCAAGTAATAACCTAATGGGTCTATAGTATATAGATAAGGGTGGGTGTTTTAACTTGATAACACTATGGATACGACCCCCTTTGTAAACGTTACAAACGATGTGATCCAAATCATTCGTGTGGAGACATGCGAGTGGGGGTATCCTATACAATGAGTTTGTGTAAGACCAGACCACAAAATTATTAATCTTTCTTTGTAACGCCGTTGACTGAAGAGATTAATATTTTATAGGATAACCATGTGTAACTTGATCTAAATCCTAAGTGAGCTATGAATTTCTGCCTGTGAGGGCTTGTCCTTTGATTTGTATAGGTGAGAGTGGCTCAAGTTACTGACTCAATAAGCTTACCATTTTGGGGATGAAATTGAGTGGATGGATAGCTGAGAACATAATTACACAAAATGAAATTCACTCTTTCCCGCCTTTAGAGTGAGTAGATGAGTAGTTTCCTTAAGTGTTAATTCTAGGTCTTGAACATCTAGAGCAACAACACCACGGAAGAGAGAGAGAGAAAAAGATGGTTGGTGGTTGGTGGCTGCATGTGGTTGGTGCATGAGTTGCTGAAGAAAAATCAAAGGAAAGGGTATGACGATTGGAGGAAGAAGAATAAGACTGAATTCTTTTTTTCTTTAATTGCACGTTTTTCGAGAACACCACATATATATAATTATAGGTCACTCCACTAAAGACCTATAGCTGCATTTTTTGCACTATAGATATATTTCTGTGTCCATGGATATAACCATTCATCAATAAGTCGACCTTTAACAAATTGCCCGTAATTACAGTTGGGTCAAAATTATTGTTTTACCCCTGTAATTACTTATTTCTCCTTAAGTATCATTGATCCTGGGTCAGTGAGGGTGAGGTCTCATTATTCACGACTTGGATTAAGCACTTAAGAGAGAGGTGTTCAAATCTCATAAAATTTAAATGTTAAATACCAAATGTAACGATCTGACCCTTTAATAGCTAACACGTCGCTACGTCATGCATGACTATTTAGTGAATGCGCTGGAAAGTAAGATACATGGTATCACAAACTATAGACAACTCGGTCACATTCATAAAACGGCTGGATTTCTGATAGTTTACTAAACCAAACATAGAGAAGAGAAAAAAAAAACGCTTTAGCAGGGTACCCCTTAAATAGTTAGGCAAAACCTCAAGAAAGAAAAACCGAACAAAACAATAAACAAAACAAATAACAAATGGTCCAATGTATGCCAATACTACCACCCTATAACTCTAGTATGCCAATGTCAGGGAACCCATGGTACAGTCACGGATTTCCTCGGTCATGCGCTTGGCCACCATGCTCTTTACCTGGGAGAAAAACATAGAAATAAAAGGGTGAGCAGTCATACTCAGTAAGAGACCCACTACTGGGCCTAGCTATCACCCTTCTTGTCGTGTGAACCCGTGTACCCGACATAGGCATAAGCATAGGCCTAAGCATAGGAAGCGACCCAAGGGTACACAGTGATTACATTTGTAACATGGACATAGGTGGTGATCCCGAGGGACAACGTTCGTAGCACAGTACATTAGGGATACTGTAAGCACTGACTTGTAATACCAAGTGTTGGGGAGAGCAATGCGATTGAGGTTATGCGTTACTAGAAGAAGAATAGCCGAGAAGTAGCCAAGAAGTAGAGCAAAATTTTAGTTAATTGTTAGCCAAGACCATGCGTTGGTGAAAGTAGCGGGAAGTTGAATTATTTGAGGAACCATGCGTTGTTGATTGAACCACGAAGAGTTGTGAGATGAAGTAGTCGTCGCATTGAAGGATAAGTGATCATTGGCGGGAAAAGAATACGCTTGAACCATGCGTTGAAGTCACCATGCGTCGAAGACAACCATGCGCTGAAGTCACACTGCGTCCAAGATAGAACGGTCTTGACGCGATGAAGCTAGTGGTGTAAATGACTATGTTGTATGCGTCAGAAGTAGGAGGCGCCGAGAACACCATGTGCTGAGAATGGTTAGTTGCTAAAGACGATGAAGGAGAACATAGACATGAGTGCCTTGCGTCGAAGAAAAGACCGCGCCAGCCTACGGGTGAGGGGTAAGTCGGCATTATCATCTCGGTACTTGTGAGGGATAAGTCGGTAGTATATATATATAGGTGAGTTTAATCACTTTCAGACATTTTGAGAACTTAAGTCTGTTCCATCTTTCAGAGAAGCCACAAGAGAAGGAAGAGGAAGGTGTTCTTTTAGTTTTTGGACAAAATTTCACTCGTTTTGGTGCTCAAATCAGAGCTGGAACAGGAGACTGATTGCAGATGCACAGACTGAACAGTGGTTGATGTTTGGAGCTGAACAACTCAAGGAAGCCGCGTTTGGGGCTGAAAGTTTGAGGTTAGTAAGTTAACATAATTCCTAACAAGTCTTATGAAGGATGGGTAAGCTAAAATTGAGGTTAATCACATGAATCTTTAGGTAAAAGCAGCAACTATAGAACTGCTATGCAATTCGGAGCAATGCGGAGTGATTTTGGCATAACTGGAGAACGAAAAAGAGTTAAGCCTTGAAATTTTGAGGTAAGCTGTGGGACTTAATTCTTTACAAGTTTGTAGAAAGGAAGAAGTCTTAATATGGGCTGGAATTGCGTTTTTAGCAGGGATTAAGCAGAGAGATCAAGGCTATAGCAGTCAGCTTTGTTAAGGAGTAGTTAAAGCTCAACGTAGGTATAACAGCAGGAGTAAACTGCACACAAAGTGTCCCAAGAATCAGGGTATAACAGAAGGGTAAGGAACAATTAGTAGTTATAGCTTTAGTGTTAAAGTTTGAGAATAAACCTATGAGAGCCCAATCGTGTGACCAATTACAAACATTGTGCGTGTAATGAGTTACTGTTTATGTTTTGATGAATGGAAAAGAAGTATAACAAGGGAAAATATCTATTTCAGGCCAAGAGGAAATAGGAAAGGCGTATAATCCACTCAAGGACTAGGAAGAATTGTGAGTGACACTTCTTTTACTTTAAAACGATTTTGTTGAACATGATAGTTCGGTTTTCCAATGAAATGTGAATTTGTGATTAAATGATTTATGAAGCATATTTATGTTCTTAAAGCTATTGAAAAACATGTTTATGAAATGTTATTGATATAATAATTGCCCTATATTCTTATGAACGATTTGTATACGAACGGGTTGTATAAAATGTTGCTTCTAAAAAGGAAAATGTTTTAGAGGAGGCTCAATGCTAGTAAGGCATGTGAGTTTCCTCGGGACCCAGTACTTGGGCAACCCGCCTATAAAATGTTTTAGAGGAGGCTCAATGCCGAAGGACATGAGAAGGCATGTGAGTTTCCCCGGGACCTAGTATTGAAGGACATGGAGAAGGTACTTGGGCAACCCGCCATAGTCCTATGTGCACATAGAGGTTATATGCTGGTGCGTTGAGTCTTGCTCTGCATCGAGCCTTATATGTTTTCGACGTTGGGGTGTTGAGTTTTGCTCCACTTCAACTAAGGGAAAAGTATTGTATCTAAACTGTTTTCTTATGATTTATTCAAAAAAATCATGTATGAATTGATAAGGGCTATTAAGTTTGTTTTAACTAATGTATTTGAAGTGATTGCATGTTTTATGTTTGATGTTGAACTCAGTTTTACTACTGATGATTTCTGAACTAAAATGGTTTGTTAACATTGTTACTCACTGGGCCTTTAGCTCATGTTTTCAATGTTTTCTTTCCCCTCTAGGTATCAAGGACGTTTTTAGTGCTTTGCCTACTCCCACTCGCCCTACTTAAGCTTCGAGTCTCAGAAAAATCTGACTTGTTGAAGTGTTGTTTGTATGTTAAACCTTAATTAGGTGGCATGTAGATATGTATGTACAATTACCAGGGGTTGAACTATGGGTTGTGTAAGTACATGTAAAAGAGTTGAGAAATTTCGTTTTTGGCTTGTATATACTTTTCTATATGTGATGTTTAAAATGTCTTAGAATGTGGAAATTACATTGTGAACAGTTTAGAATGTGTGTGTAGGAATGGATGGTATGCGTCACAAGAGGGGTGATGTATATTGTCCTCACGTCTCCGTTCAGGTTATGCAGGTAAACTTGGGAGGGGGTGTGACAGGTACGGGGCACGACAAGTAGGGTAACCTGTAACATGTCATGGGATAGCTAATTCATCGCAGAGATTCACAGAGTCATATGCACATGACATAAGTACATTGCATACAAGCTACAAACTTGGCATACCGCAACAATCATAGCAACCAACACCCGAGGCAAAGAGTTACACAGCGACATTCAATAGTCAATAACACAATTAGACATTAGGCGTCACTTTACCTGCGAGAGCAAGACTGCAGCGAGAGCGGGACTGCTAGACAGCAAGATAGCGAAATTGAGCGAGATACTGAGACTAAGCGAGATTAAGTGAGATAGCGAGACTGAGCGACATAGCAAGACTGAGCGAGACTTCCTTACATTGCAGCAGTGTGCTATGAAAGCTGTGTCGACCCATTGCGGAGAGGGCTGAGGCGATGCGATGATGAAGACTATGATGATGCGGCGAAATGCGAGTTGTGACGATGCGGCGATGGACTGATGATGCGGCGAAAATGCGGGCTGTGACGATGCGGTGATGGACTGATGATGCGCTACACTGAAAACTGCGATGATGGCGACGAATGCTGATGAAGATGGCAAGGAGTACTGCAATGACAGCAACAATGAGGGCTGGAGATGATGGCAGTAATAAGGGCTGAAGGGGATGGCGACTGAGTGATGAAGAGGTGATCGAGAGAGAGATTTGACCTTTCCCTTCTTCACCACTTTTTTTTTTCCTTTTCCTAAAATGCAACTTGGTCAGTAAAAAGAAAAAATCCATCCGGAGATCTTTCCCCAATCCCCCCCTTTACGCTCCCTCCACTTGCATTTCTTTAATTATTATATATATATGCGTGTATTATTATTATTATTATTATTATTTTCAACTTAAAGAGAGAAAAAGTGATTTACCTGAAATTCGAGCCGTTACACTCTCCCCTCCTTGAGGAACTTTCGTTTCGCTCCCACGTTGAAAGAGCTCTCGCTCCCACGTTGCTCCTTGAACCCATGGTTCTGCCATAATACCATCACCAGTGCTATTCCTTGTTGCGCAAGGTTTTCACTTCCTTTGCCAGGATTTCGATGGGTTTCTCCTCGTAGCTCAGGTCTTCCCTCAATTGTAGGGGTTCATAGTCCACTATGTGAGAAGGGACGGCGACATATTTCGTCAATATGGAGACGTGAAACACATTGTGGACTGCATCGAGAGACGGTGGTAGCGCCAACCGGTAAGCCACGGGGCCAATTCGTTCCAAAATCTCGAACGGCCCTATGAAACAAGGACTTAGCTTCCCCTTCCTTCTAAACCTCAAGACGCCCTTCATAGGGGCTACCTTTAAAAACACATTATCTCCCACATCAAATTCCAGATCCTTGTGTCTAGTGTCGGCGTAACTCTTCTGCCTGCTCTGCGCGGACTGCATGCGAGATCTGATTTTTTGGATAACGGCGTTCGACATCTGCACCAACTCCAGTCCTAACAATCTCCACTCTCCCACTTCATCCCAACAAACTGGGGATCTACAACACTTTCTGTACAAGGCTTCGAATGGCGTCATGCCAATAGTAGCCTGGTAGCTGTTGTTGTAGGCAAATTCCATGATGTGCAGGTAGGAGTCCCAACTTCCTAGGAAATCCAAGGCATAAGCACATAGCATGTCCTTCAATGTTTGGTTCAATTGCTTCGCCTGGCCATCGGTCTGTGGGTGGAAGGCCATACTGAAATCCAACCTGGTGCCCAAAGCCGATTGGGGACTTCTCCAAAATTTAGAAGTGAACCGCGGGTCCCTGTCTGATACTATAGAAACTGGCACCCTGTGCAACCTTACCACCTCTTTCAAGTAGATCTATGCCCACTTACTCACTGAAAAGGTAGGCTTGCCTGGGAAGAAGTGTGCAGACTCGGTAAGTCTGTCAACTATGACCCAGATCACTGTATGGCCAAACACTATCCGTGGTAATTCTCCAACAAAATCCATAGATACGTTCTCTCACTTCCACTCTGGATACTTAGGGGCTACAATAGCCCTGCTGGCTTTTGCCTCAGGGCTTTCACTTGCTGGCACACCAAGCATTTACTGACGTAGTCAGCCACTTCCTTTTTCATGTTATGCCACCACTAGCAACGTTTCAGGTCCTGATACTTCTTAGTACTGCTGGGATGAATCGAGAAGGGAGAATTGTAAGCTTCTGACAACAGTTCACTCTTAAGTTAGCCGCTTGCCGGCACACACAAACTCCCCTGGAAAAGCAAGCTGTTTTCCAATGATAACGAGAATTCGCCGCCTTGACCTGCCACTAATTGGTTAACCTTCTCAACGAGGTAGGGATCACTTTGCTGAGCGTTGATGAGCTTCTGCCTTAGGGTTGGCTAGACGGTCAACTGCGACAACTGCGAGGTGATTTCTCCGATAGAGATAGCAATACCTGCCTACTTAAATTCTCTACACAATAGAGTTTACCTAGTGATCAGAGCTGCCGAATGCACCGCTTTCCTAATAAGAGCATCCGCAAGCACATTTGCCTTGCCGGGGTGGTACAAAATTTCCACATCATAATCCTTTACCAGCTCCAACCATCTTCGCTGTCTCATGTTTAACTTCTTTTGGGTGAAGAAGTATTTTAGGCTTTTGGTCAGTGAAGATTTGTATCTTCTCGCCGTATAAATAGTGTCTCCAAATCTTTAGGGCAAAAACCACCGCCGCTAACTCTAAATCGTGAGTGGGGTATTTCTGTTCATGGGTTTTTAGCTGGCGGGAGGCATAGGCCACCACCTTACCATGTTGCATCAGCACGCAACCCAACCCCTTCTTGGAGGCATCGCTGTAAACCACAAAACCTCCTAGCCCATCTGGTACTGTAAAATACTGGTGCAAAACCAACTTCTGTTTAAGATCTTGGAAGCTTTCCTCACAAGCCTTACTCCACACAAAAGGAGCACCCTTCCTTGTCAAGTGAGTCAATGGTGCGGCGATGCGCAAAAAGTCCTTAACAAAACGACAGTAATAACCTGCCAAGCCCAGGAAACTGTGCACCTCGGTGACTGTCATAGGACGGGGCCAGGTAGTAACTGCCTCTATCTTCGCAAGGTCGACAGAGACCCCATCCTTCGATACCACGTGTCCCAGAAAGGACACTTGTTTCAGCCAAAATTCACACTTTGAAAATTTGGCGTACAACTTGTTGGCTCGTAAGGTTTCCAACACTCGACGCAAATGCACCTCGTGCTCCGCCTCGGTCCGAGAATACACCAAAATGTCGTCAATGAATACTATTGCGAAGGTGTTGAGGAAATCCTTCAACACCTGATTCATTAGGTCCATAAATGCTGCTGGGGCATTCGTCAAGCGAAACGACATCACTACAAACTCATAATGTCCAAATCTAGAACGGAAGGCTGTCTTTGGAATGTCTCTATCTTTGATCCTTAGTTGGTGATAGCCCGACCAAAGGTCAATCTTTGAGAAAACCGTGGTCCTTGCAGCTGGTCAAATAAGTCATCAATCCTCGGGAGCAGATACTTATTCCTGATAATGACTTTATTTAACTCCCTGTGGTCGATGCAAAGGCACATCGTCCCATCCTTCTTCTTCACAAACAGAATGGGTGCGCCCCACGGTGACACTGGGGAGAACATACCCTTTATCTAGCAATTCCTGCAACTGAACCTTGAGCTCCTTCAACTCTGCTGGAGCCATTCTATAAGGGGCCTTCGAGATAGGCGTCGTACTCGGCTCCAACTCAATTGCAAAGTCTACCTCCCGATGCGGAGGCAGACCTAGAAGATCATCAGGGAAAACATCAGGGTAGTCTCTTTTTGGATTTGAGGGGAAGGAAAAGGGGAGGTTGGTGGTGAAGAGGGCTCCTCAGTGATTGGATCGATAGGAGGAGTATAAATGGTCAAAGCTTGGGTGTAGGCGTCGAGCTGAATAGTTTCCTCGACTTCATTAGGTTGTGAACTAGACGCCTGAATCTCAAAATTCTTCTTGACCAGTTTCCTCTTCTTGGGTTGAGGAAGTTGGGGGGGTGATGGTTCTTGTGACTTTGGCGGCCTCTTCTTTGCGTTGGCCGCGTCAAGCAAATGCGGTGAGTCCTTTAATATCCTTCTCAGACTTTGCACTGAAAGGACTCCATGCACTGCTTTGACTGGCGCATCCTCCATGAACTCTACGTTGGGGCATCGTCTTGTCACAAGAAAGGGGAAGAATAGCTGACCCCTTGGCTTGAAGAATAACCCCCGAATCTGTGGGGCAATAATGCGTCCCACGTCTAGCTGAATTCCCCACATGATGCAATAAATGACCATAGCATGGTCCCTTGAAATTGAGGCGTCATGCATTGTGGGGAGCAGCGACCGCTTGATGAAATAAAGCCACAGGTTGGCCTCGACAATCAAGCAATTAGGCGCAAATGATTGAATGCCTTTTGGGGAAGTGTTCCACTTTGACTCTAGTTTGGCGATGATTGTGAGGGCGTCATTCATTTCGGTGTCTGTAAGCGTCGACATTATTCTATTATCTTCCGCCGCCCCAATGTTGGGAAGTTCAAACAATGCATTGATCTCTTGAGGCTCGAAGGAAATCACCTCATCTTCAACTTTGACTAAGTGTGCCTTGCGGTAAATTGTTCCTTCGTAGAATTCCTTCACGGCGGTGGGTTGGATGACTTGCCCACTTTCACAAAATTGCCTCCAACCCAATGCGTCGACTCCTTGTATGATGAAGGCGGGCAGCTCAATTGGCTCTGGGAAAAATCCCACTTCAGTGTAGAGCCCACTGAATTGTTTCTTTCGGCTCTTCGCCGCCTCCTTTGTTGGTTCCTCAACCAATTTTTCTTTTCCCTTCTCATTCCTACTGACGGGACTAGCAGGCGTTCTCCTTGCTCTGCCTGCGTCCAAGTCCCTAATGACAACTCCAGGTGCCTTAGCCACCTCAGTCTTTCTCTTTTTTTCCGGTAGCTTCTCTTTGGTGACTGCTACCTCTTTTTCTTTCTTCTTCTCCTCCCTTATTTTTTTTTATATTCTTCTTGATGCGTTCAACTTTGGGTGGCCTCTCCGCATCACTCACTTCTAACTCTACTTCTAATTCCGTCGCAATCTCTGCTATTCGACGGAGAAACTCGACTTTTCTTTTCTTCTTTGCGGTGAGAAACAACTCCGTCCTTTCTTTCATCTTTTTGATGTCTTCTTTCAGTTTCTTGGACTTCTTTGCCGCTCTCGCTGCTAACCGCTCGACAGATGATGCGGCGACGGATGATGCGATAGCCTTGGATGTCCCGCGTCCTTTACTTTCTCATTTTTCCTTCTGAGTGGAGGTACATCTTCCTCGGCTTCTTCTTCCCTGGCCCTTATTGGCCTGATTTTCTTTTCCTTGGCGGATTTCTTCTTTTCCATCGCCGCTATTACCTTTCTTATAGGTATTTCATCGGAGTCCAACTCCTCAAGACCACTCATCGTAGGGACTGACCCACGCGATTCATTTTTCATCCTCTGGTCGACCAACCCGTCCAACCAGTCATTGTCTTCTTCATCAATGGTGTCTAGAATATCTCCGAAGACAGTAGATTCGTCATTCCTTCCCACTTTTGGGCTTCAGACAGGTCCCTGGAGCTTGGCGAAGATGGTGATGATGTCGCGTCCAATTGAGGACTGTTAGGGCGAACAATGGCGAGGGGTTCCGGTGTGGTGGCGGTAGTGGACAGATTCCGACTACCATGCCTCGAGGACGAGGCCATAGGTTTAGGGTTTTTTCAGGAAGTGGGTTGCTGGGAAGCCGTGGAAATGGTATCGGTGAAAAGAGAGAAAAATGGGTGAGAATCGGAAGAGTTTTTCAAACAGACCTGAAATTGAGCCGAAAATCTGAGAATTTAAAGAGATATGGAAGCATAACCTGGAAAAGTGGTGAAGAGGGGTTTATAAAGGGTTTAGGCTAAGCGCGTGGGTTATCGGCTCGATGCGTGACATCATAACCGCATTAAATGGTCTGACATCCGTCGATATCAGCCGGCTGAAGCGCCATCAGCCTTTTTGAATTCTTGACCTGAGCAATCTGACAGAATCACTTCAGATTCCCCTCTAGGCGTCGAGATTATCGTATCACATCGTTTTAGATGTCGACGCCTTGAAATTGAGAGTTCAGTTTTCACTCAACGCAAGATAATAGATAGCACCAAACAAAAATTTTTCAACGCAAATTAAAATAAGCTAAAAGAAAAGAAAAGAAAATAAATCAAAATAAATTAGAAATAAACTAAAAATAAAAATCAAATGAAATCAACTAAAATGACGAAAAGAAAGGGAGAAATGAAACAATGCGGTACGAGGGTACAAAAGTTAGGATGCGTCCTTGGGATATAAGTGCTTGTTGTCAACGCAGGGCGCGTCCATCTTTTCCTCATTCGATCTTTACTAGGTCAACGGTTACTTTGTCGCGTTCCAGACCGTTTCCATAATATGGCTTCACGTGTTGACCATTAACTTTGAATGCGTTGGTGCCATCTTTATTCATCAGCTCTACGGCACCATGAGGAAAGATTTCCTTGATCACGAAGGGACCAGACCATCTTGTTTTTAATTTTCCTAAAAATAAACGCAGTCTTGAGTTAAAAAGGAGGACCTTTTGACCTACATGCAAAGATTTCTTACTGATGCGTTGATCGTGCCGACGCTTTGTTCGCTCCTTGTATATCTTTGCGTTCTCATAGGCCTGCAGTCTCCATTCCTCCAGTTCATTCAATTGAAGCTGACGCACTTCTCTAGCTGCTTTCAGATCCAAGTTTAATCTCTTGGCAGCCCACAATGCTTTATGTTCTAGCTCCAACAGCAGATGACATGCCTTTCCAAAGACCGATAAGTGTTTTGAATGCTGTACGATATGCCTATAACGCCTCATTTAATTTGGACGCCCAGTACTTTCGAGAGAAGTTAACTACCTTTTCCAAAATAGTTTTCAACTCTCTATTGGAAATTTCTGCCTGCCCATTTGTCTGTGGGTAGTATGCAGTTGCCACCCTATGATGTACATTGTACTTTATTAGCAAATTGGAAATGATTCTATTATTGAAATGCGTACCTTCATCGCTAATAAGGGCTTTCGGTGTCCCAAATCTCGTGAATATATTCTTCTGAAGAAAATTTGAGACTGTCGCCGCGTCATTCCTAGCGCATGAGATTGCTTCGACCCATTTTGATACATAATCCACAGCTACCAGTATATAGTTATGGTCGTTTGATGGCGGAAATGGGCCCATAAAATCAATACCCCAAACATCAAAGAGCTCAACTTCTAAGATAGAGGTAAGTGGCATTTCGTTCCGACTTGAGACATTTCCGATGCGTTGACATCTGTCGCATCTGATCGCATAGTCCTTGGCGTCTCTAAAAAGAGTTGGCTAGAAGTATCCGCTTTGTAAGACCTTGGCTGCAGTTCGCTGTCCTCCAAAATGTCCTCCATAGGGGGAGTCATGACATTGAGATAGGATGCGTTGATACGAAGTCTTTGGGACGCAGAGTCTGAAGATGTGATCCGACCCCCTTTTGTAGAGTTAAAGCTCGTCTCAATAATAGAACTTCGCGTCATGCATCAACTTCTTCTTCTGTTGTGCGTTGAAATCTTCGGGAAATTGCTTGCACACCAAAAAGTTGACAATATCTGCATACCACGGCACGGACTCTGTGACTTTTAATACAGCTTCATCTGGAAAGCTTGCATTGACGTCTAGCTGTTTATGATCATGTTCCATATTCTCGAGTCTGGAAAGATAATCCACCACGTTGTTCTCTATACCTTTGCGATCAACTATCTCTGCGTCAAACTCTTGAAGAAGCAGAACCCATCGGATAAGCCTCGACTTGGCATCTTTTTTAGTCATCAAATATCGAATAGTTGAGTGGTCAGTATGGATGATGACTTTCGACCCTAGAAGATATGCTCTGAATTTTTCAACAGCGAATACTACTGCCAACAACTCTTTCTCTGTAGTGATATAATTTGCTTGAGCTGCATTGAAAGTTTTGCTGCCGTAGGCTCTGGGATGCAACATTCTGTCTTTGCGTTGAACCAACGCAGCGCCCATCGCATAGTCGCTGGCATCACACATTAGTTTGAATGGCTGCGACCAATCTGGGGCAATTAAAATTGGTGCTGACACCAGTGCTACTTTCAGAGTTTCAAACGCCTTGAGGCATTCTTCATCAAAATTGTGGGGTCGATTCTGCTCCAGCAATGAGCTTAAAGGGCGTGCAATTTTTGAAAAGTCCTTGATGAACCTTCTATAAAAGCCTGCATGTCCCAAGAAGCTGCGAAGTGTCTTTACATTTGTAGGCGGTGGGAGCTTTTCTACGGCTTCAATTTTGGCCTGATCGACTTCAAGGCCGTTCTTGGATATCTTGTGTCCGAGGACAATTCCTTCATTCACCATGAAGTGACATTTTTCCCAATTGAGCACTAAGTTGGTGTCCTCACATCTTTTCAGTACTTTCTCCAAATTGACTAAAAAGGCTTCAAACGAATCTCCAAAGACCGAAAAATCGTCCATAAATATCTCCACAGATTCTTCTAGAAATTCAGAGAAAATTGCCATCATACACCGCTGAAAGGTGCTTGGGGCATTATATAATCCAAACGGCATGCGTCGAAATGCAAATGTACCATAAGGACATGTAAATGTTGTCTTCCCCAGGTTTTCTAGAGCAATCATGATCTGGTTGTAGCCTGAATAGCCATCCAAGAAGAAGAAGAACTCATTTCCCGCAAGTTTATCTAACATTTGGTCAATGAAGGGTAGCGGGAAGTGATCCTTCTTTGTCGCCGCATTGAGCTTCTTGTAATCCATGCAAATTCTCCACCCCGTGACAGTGCGGGTGGGGATCAATTTGTTATTCTTGTTTGGGACCACAGTCATACCTCCTTTCTTGGGAACGCATTGCACCGGACTTACCCATTTGCTATAAGAGATGGGAAAGATGACGCCTGCGTCCAACCATTTAAGCACTTCTTTCTTGACAACTTCTTTCATCGCTGGGTTTAGTCGCCTTTGGGCCTCGATAGATCCGTCTTTTCCTTCTTTTAGATGAATTTTATGCATGCAGTATGTGGGGCTGATCCCCTTAATATCAGCCAACGTCCATCCGACAGCTCGGATGTGCTTTTTCAAAATGAATAACAAGGTTGATTCTTGATTAGGGGACAAAGCAGCTGAAATAATAACTGGAAGAGAGTTACCTTCTCCTAAGTAGGCATACTTCAGGTGAGCTGGCAACACTTTTAACTCGATTTCTGGCGCTTCTTCCAGAGATGGGTTCGTTCGTTGGTTGATCTGATTCGGAGTCAAGGGTTCAAAAGTAGAATGGACCAAAGCACAACATTGTTCAGGCTACTGCGTGTCCAAATTTGCAATAGTTTCATCATTTACTTCAAGCAACATTTCATGGAACTCATCCTCTGCATCGAGGTCCTGGCAGGTCTTCTGTTCTCCTGGATATTCTAACGCCTTAAAAACGTTGAATATCACTTCCTGATCATTAACTTTCATAATGATCTCTCCCTTGTGGACATCAATGAGTGTACAACCGGTCGACAGAAACGGACGTCCAAGTATGACTGGGTCGTCCTCATCTGCTTCATAATCCAGGATAATGAAATCTACAGGGAGAATAAACTTGTCTACCTTTACCAACACATCTTCGATCCTTCCTTCAGGATGCACAACGGATCGATCTACCAATTGTAGGGTAACTATTGTTGGCTGCGATGAGATCCCCAATTTGTTGAATATTGACAGGGGCATGAGATTAATGCTAGCACCTAGATCACACAACGCTTTTCCTATGTGAATTCCTCCAATAGAACAAGGAATGGTGAAGCTCCCTGGGTCTTTTATCTTTGTGGAGACGCGTTCACAGACCATGTCACTGCACTCCTATGTTAAAGCTATGGTCTCATATTCACCCATTCCTCTTTTTTTAGACAGTATGTCCTTGAGGAATTTAGCATAAGTGGGCATTTGTTCCAACGCTTCCACCAGCTGGATGTTGATGTGCAATTGTTTCAGCACATCCAAAAAGCGTTTGAACTGCCTCTCATTATTTTTCTTCCTTCTTAACCACTGAGGATAAGGAGGCGTTTGCAGCTCGGCTGACATGCTTGTTGATGCTTCTTTCCCTGATAAACTTCTTTGCATGTCAGCTTGTTTTTGTTGCGTTGATTGGTTAGAATCAATGGTGTGGTTGGAAAGATGAATTGTTGGTCAAGAGTTCTCTAGGCGGGGAAGTTCATTCATGGCTCTTCCACTTCGTAATGTCACAGCTTGACACTGTTCTTTTCCTGAACTACCCGTACCGCGTGGGGTTTCGGTGTTGCTCAGAAGAGAACCTTTTTGCTGCGTCTTAAACTCTCCAGCGATCTGGCCAATCTGAAGCTCTAGATTCCGAATGGACGACGCCTGGGTTTGTAACAAGGCGTCATTCTTCTGCATATATTCATTTAGAAGAGCTTCTATGGATGATGATGGACTAGGCGCTGATTGATGTGAATTTTGCCTCTGATGTCCATGGGGGAATCCAGATGATCCTCTCCTTTCGTGCGTAGGCGCACCTTGCTGCTCAGGCTGGTGATTACCACCCTATGAGAAATTCGGATGATTCCTCTAGCTAGGGTTGTAGGTATTGGAATTAGGGTTGTTGCGTATAAAGCATACAGATGGTTCTGTGAATATACCTCATACACATGCGGCTCCCTGCATCCAACGCATCCCGCAACGTTCGCTTGATGCATTGCGTTCACTTGGCCACCGCCTCCAATATTTGACTGATTCAGGGCCATAGTCTGTAACAGGTTAGTCATGGCGGTGACTTGAGCTTGTAATGCAGCAACACTATTATGCTCAGGTGCTCTTGACGCATTGTTTTGCCTGCGGCCAGATCGACTATATCCATGGTCCTCCCAATCCTCATGGTTTCTTGATATTCTATTGAGAATTTCCTTGGCCTCGGTATAAGTTTTATCCAGCAGTTCTCCCGCTGCGGTAGCATTTGCAGCAGTCTGAGATGCCTCGGTCAAGCCATCATAGAGTATCTCCATTTGAACACAATCAGGGAAACCATTATGTAGGCAGTTTCTCACCAATCTCTTAAATCTTGCCCAAGCATCGCTCAGGGTTTCTCTATCTTTTTGTTGAAAATTGGCGATGTCTCTTCTTCTTTGAGCATTCTCTGTTGGTGGGAAGAACTTTTTCATGAATTTCTCGATCATTTGGTTCCACATAGTGATCTCACTTGGTTCCAAAGAGTATGCCCATTGTCTCGCCTCATCTCTGAGGGAGAATGGGAACAACGTCAACCGGATGTCATCTGCACTTATGTTTAGGATGATGAAGGTATTACAGATTTCGATGAAACTTTTTAGGTGAGCATAAGGGTCTTCACCGGGTGATCCCCCAAACTGACCTGCTGTTTGTAGCATTTGAAGCATGACTGGCTTCATTTCAAATCTTTAACCTTGAGACTCGGGTTGCATAATTCCAGGCGAAAAATTATACAAGATAGGCGACGCTTAATCCCTGATCGGACGATTTCGATCATGTGCCAATAAGATGGGATGAGTTTGTTGATCAATCTGCAGCTGAACTTGAATCTGCGCTTGGGCTAACGCATGGTTCATTGTTTCTTCTTGTCTGTCATTAGCCCCATTGTTAGCTCTCAAAGGCTGATTGGCGTTGTTTGCTTGATTTTTCATTTTTTTTCTCTGTAAAGTTGTCGCCGCCTTTGGAATGTCTTACTTCTTTTCCGAAAGGTTCTCTCGATTTCAGGGTCAGAAATGAACGCAGGCTGTTCTTTATTCATAAACTGTCAGATACGTCTTCGGCTAAACGCTCTGTACGGCCCAAGATTGAGATTTTCTGCATAAATCAAGAAATAATATCAAAACCTAAATTAATTCGATTTCCCGGCAACGGCGCCAAAAACTTGTTCGTGTAATTAAATTGAGTTTCTTAGCCATTTACACAAGAATAGATTTATCATTTTCGTACAAGGATGCGTCAACAATTACTCTAAATGATCATGATTAAGCAAGTTTTCCTATTAAAACCGAAGTATAAGCATTTATAGGTTTCTTGGTGAGTCTAGGGTCGAACGCAGGGAATTGTAATAACTAGGCGTTGAGATTAGATGCTTGACTATGCGGTGAACTATACATGTAATATGTGCATTCGCTGTTTGTATGTGTCTAAAACTATACATAAAGAATGAAAAGAATTTTCTATACTAACAATGAGGTGGATGCGGCGATGGTTAGTCATATGTCATTTAGTGTCAGATAGCATGCGTTGAGAATAAATGGAACCATGCGATAGAAGTAGAGTTAACGTAAGAGTTAGTTGTTACCTAAGCTTTCTAAGTACAACTAATACCTACAAACTGGATTGGTGAAATCCATCTCTCGATGTTTTGACGCCACCTTAATCTTATCTCTAAGATACATGGTAAGTTTGCGTTGGCAAAAGATGAACTACACCTTTGCAACTCATCTAGTCTTAATAAATGCTAAAGATTAACTGTCCACTCTCTTAAGCTCAACAGTCATGCTTACTACTTTTGTTTGTCAGACAAATTTTTGCAAGCTAAAGATATGCATTAATCACGATGTAATATACTCAGAATTGCTCAAGAAAAACTAACTTTTAACATTTAACTCATTTAGCATTCAAACATGGTGTAAGGTGTTTAATACGGAAATAGATGGAAGATAATAGTCAATCGAACTCATATTAAGAAAATAAATTGTTCTCACGAATGTCATTAACAAAATATAAGCAAGAAGAAGAGAAATGGAAAATAAACAGAAATGGAAAATGTCAAGCAGCCACTGGCAACTTCTTACTTCATGGAGGCTTGAGATGGTTGCTATCTGATACATAGATTCCATAGGTTGAAGATTCTCACTCACTGGGAGACGACTCTGAAGGTGCTCAGAATCCTTCTCTCAGAAGAGCTTGAAATGGAGGCTGGTTATGGTGAGGGAGAAATAATGCAGAGCTTTCGCCTCTTGAACTGGTCTCTCTCTCTCTCTCCTTTGGAGAAGCTTTTGGGCTATTTATAGGTGTCAAAAAGTTGATGTCATGATGACCTGACACCTTTGCATTAAATTTCAGCCACGCTGCATAGACTTTTCAGATTATCAGCCTATTTGTTCTGCCATGATCTAATTGGGTGTTTTCCTTTTTCATAATGACATGACAGCTGTTTGAGCATGCGTCTGTTGCTTTCTCGACACATGGTCTCAACGCATAGGCTCAACGCATGGGTTTCCACTTGTTCTTGCAGCAGCTTCGTCTCTTCGTACTTGGTTGTTTGCACTTCTTTTCTTCTTAATCCTGCGTTAGGAATAGAAAAGCTCATCGTCTTTCAGGTATTTTCTTTTGTAAATAGTGCCAATGCATGGTGATACATTTGTCATCATTCAACTACCAAAATCATGCGTTTTAGCTCCAAAGTTACTCTAATTAAATCAAATAGTGACTATAATAACTTGTATTCCTACAAGTTATCAGATAGCGACAATGAGGGCTGGAGATGATGGCGGCAATGAGGGCTGAAGGGGATGGCGACTGAGTGACGAAGAGGTGATCGAGAGAGAGATTTGACCTTTCCCTTCTTCCCCCCCCCCCCCCCCCTT
>QLSR01000156.1:183277-224619 GCA_031780015.1 Citrullus colocynthis
CCCCCCCCCCCCCCCTTTTTTTCCTTTTCCTAAAACGCAACTTGGTCAGTAAAAAGAAAAAATCCATCCGGAGATCTTTCCCCAATCCCCCTCTTTACACTCCCTCCGCCTGTATTTCTTTAATTATTATTATTATTATTATTATTATTATTATTATTATTATTATTATATGTATGTATGTATTATTATTATTATTATTTTCAACTTAAAGAGAGAAAAAGTGATTTACCTGAAATTCGGGGCGTTACACCAAATGCCTATGATATTTATTACAAACTTTAAACAAAGTCATGATGATTTTAAAAGAAAAATATTTGAAATTCACAAATTAATTAATACAAAGTAATCAAACTTTAAACAAATAGAAACATATATATATGTATATATAAAATTTGGGTTGGGTTGGGTCAACCCAATTTTTTTTTTTAACCAACCCGTGACCCAACCCAACCTAATAAAAATAGAAAAAGTATAACCTAACCCAACCCAAGAACAAAATTAACCCAACTAAATCCTTACATTTTGGTTTCGGTAGTCCAAGCTATTCAAATTGTCGAATAATTTGAACACCCCTATGAAAAACTCACCAATCTTGCATTTACAACATTAATCTCTAAAAAAAATAGCAAACATTACTACCAACTTTTTTTTTTTAATATAAAAGAAAACATACATTGCTTTCAAAGTGCAAAAAATGAAAAGTAGAAAAAAATGTTTTGATGAAAATTGAGATTTGTTTTAATTAAATTGAGATTTGATTACTAAGACCTCATTTGATAACCATTATGTTTTTGGTTTTTGGTCATTGAAAATTAAGTTTATTTCCTCCTCATTTCTTATAATGGTTAAATTTTTAGCCAAATTCCAAAAACAAAAACAAGTTTTTGAAATATTTTTTTTAGTTTTCAAAATTCGACTTTGTTTTTTAAAGTATTGGTAAATAGTAGATAATAGAGGAAGACATTTGGAAGTGCAAGTAGTCTCTATAGGCTTAATTTTCAAAAACATAAAACCAAATGGTTATAAAACAGGGCTTAAGAAAATTAATGGGCATGAAATTGAAAATGTTTCTAAAATGTATAAGTTTGATAATCACTTACATGAAAAAGTTGATTGGATGGTAAAAACTTGAAATTTAAATTTTTGGAAGTTATAAATACGTTTGAATGATCATGTAACAATCACACGAAAGTCACAAAAGGGTGGGAGCTAATAATTTAAATAGAATCACTAATAACTAACTACTAAATTTAAGGAAAATAGGAAAGTATTTAGTCATTTGCTTAAGAATGGAGGGCAAATAAAAGTCACTTTTGTTATGTTCAAAAGCACTTTAAAATGCGGAATTTCTTTCTACTTGAGAGCTCTGGTCATCCGTTGGTCATTTTTGTTTCTGGTTTAGATATTTGGCATTCCAATGGATGAATTTGGTTTGCAATGAGAAAAGTTGCCCCTCTCAGGGGAAGAGGAAGTTAAGTACGAGGGTGATGAAAGTGATGTGTTGACCACGAAGAGAAACTTATCGAAATGCTTAGTTACCAAAGTTTTTACCACCAAGAGAACGAACACTGAAGCATTTCGTTGCTTAATGAAATCTGTTTGGAGAGTTCATGATGACACGAGAATTGAGCCGGTTGGAGACAATCTTTTCACAATTTAGTTTAAATCCAATATGGAAAAGATGAGAATTGATCTTTTGATAAAGTTCTCATTGTTATGAATTCACTGAAGGGATTGAATCTCAATGTGGAAGTGTATGGTCGCTTTTGTCTTTAAACTAGGAAGAGAAAAACCCATTGATTTTTTGGAAATGTAAGACTATGTTGAGACTCGTGTCCTAAATCTCTTAGGGTTCTCATAGTTTTTAATCTTTGTAAATACAAATTATTTATTTAATAAAATAATTATTTGTTTTATTTGTTTTTGCATTAACTCAATCCAATAAACTAAGATCTGTGGTTATTTTATGTAAACTTGAACATATATGTAATTGGCATAAAGGTTGGATCATATTTAAGTAATAAACAAAAAGGTCTATAGTTAGGGATAAAATTATGTGCCTTATCCTAGTAACACTATGGATACGACCCACTTTGTAATCGCTCATGTGGAGGCATGTGAGTGGGGGTATCCAAGACAAAGAGTCTATAAGACCGAATCGCGAAATATTTAATTTCTCCTTATAACACCGTTATTGAAGAAATTAACATTTTATAGGTTGACCTCGACCTTAATTCTGAGTGAGATATGAAGTCTTGTTTATGAGGACAACTCTTTGATCTATATGGGTGAGAGTGACTGAATCGTCGACTCAATAAGCCTACCATTTTGGGAATTTATCTGAGTAGGGAGCTAGGAACATATCTTCATAAAATGAAATTCACTCATTCCTGTCTTTAGAGTAAGTAGATAAATTGCTCCTTTAAGGGCTGATTCCGGGTCTTAAACAATGAGACCATCTCATTGGCTCGAAAGGGGTTAGTTTATAGTTAGACTATAAACTGTTTATTAATTAGAGAGATCAGTGGTACTTGAAAGAGTTAAATGTAACTATAGGGGTAAAACGGTAATTTGACCCAGCTGTAACTATGGGCAATTGTGAAGGGTTGACTTACTGTTGATTGGTTATATCCACGGACACATAAAAAAATATCTATAGTGCGAAGAGTGTAGCTGTAGGTCTTTAGTGGAGTGACCTACAGTTAATGAATATTAATTAATTTAATGAAAGAGTTTAACTAATTAATCTTATATCATTTGAGCTTCTAATCTATAGGTCCATAAGGTCCCATTGCTAGCTCATTAAGAGTTTGAATAAGAATCAATTAGTTTTTGATTAATTTGAATTGTTCAAATTAAATAAGGGATTAATTGTATAAAATAAAATTAGTGTAATGTATATAGATACATTATAATATAAAGTTAATTTTGAATAAGATTCTAATTATACTTTGTATTATAAGAGAGATAAATATTTAAATAAGATTCAAATATTAATTATATGAATGAGATTCATATTAAAACTATAGATTATGTGAGAGAACACTATTTGAATATGATTAAAATAAAATTGAATATATAATAATTAATTAATTAATTAATTAATTAAATTTAATTATATATATTAAATATGATTTAATATATTTTAATTAAATTAATATTATTAATTTAATAATATTAAATTTGATTTATTATTATTAAAGTATAATTATAATATTAAACTACAATATTATTTAAATTATGAGGGAGTAGTTATTATTAAAATAACTTCCCACTCCCTCCTTCTCTCACATTTCGTTTTTCACATAAAAAGGGATTGCCGAAGGGGATATATAGAAGAATGGCTTCAAGTTATCTCTCTGTAAATTTCTTCTAAAGATATCTCTCTCTCAATTCTCCTTCCCTCGCCAAAAACAAAAGAGCTCACCATTTCTTTTTGGTTCTTCCCCGGAGAATAGCAAGGAAGATTATCTTTGTGGTGTCCCAAAAAGGTTACTGCATGTTGAGTTCGAGGAAGAAGTTCTTGAGTTCCGGTAACGTAAAAGAATTCTACCTAATAGTATTCAAAGGTAGAGTATTTTTTCTATCTCAATCTCCGCTCAAAGCATACTGATGTAATTTAGAATGTTTATCTCTGTTTATGTTTATCTGTTTTTTAAGTTTTTCCAAACGAAAATGATTGGCACAAGGCGATCAAATACTTCCACGAGAAGTTCAATTGCTTCAATTGGTATTAGAGTCAAATCATGCTTCTAATTTTTCTTTTTGAAAATAAAATTTAGAGAACAAGGTGGGTAAATTCTTGCATTGTGAATGTGAGAATTGCAAAATAGATGTTTTCGAATTTTGGCATTTAGATTACTGTTTTTTACTTGATAAGATCATGTAAGGGCCCATTGTTTTGGATATTTAAATTTGGTAATCAAGTCTGCAAGTCTGTGTCGATCGAGGAGCAAATGTTGCTGAGGAAGAAGATTGAAAGCAGAGAGAAAAAAAGAAAAAGGCAAAAACGAAGAAGATCGGAGCAGAATTTGTGCTTCTTTGTTGGAACACCGAGCTGAGCGCTACAACACTACAAATAAAAGCTTGTAGCGCTGCAATGCTAGTCAAAAGTGTTGGGGTGCTTTGTTGGTCAAATGTGTGCCCAGAATCCTCTAGGTTGTGGGGTTTGAACTCTAATTGTAGTAGTTTTGCAATTTTTAATTCCATTTTTAATTTTTTTTTTTTTTGTAATTTAATTTCTTTTATTAATTAAATTAATATAATATAATTATATTAATTTAATTATATTCTAGGATTCCAAAATTCGATTTATTTTTGCTATTTAATTTAATTTTGAATATGATGTATGATTAAATTATTTGTATATATATTGCATAATGTATGTCAATATAGATTAAAAACCCACCTTAGGATAAACATTTTTCATGCATCATATTTAATGTAAATGTTATATTATATGTTGCATGATGCTCATGCATCCTATTTAATATAAATATTATATTATATAGTTGCAGATATTAATAAGCATGTCCATGCATCTTACCTTAATACAATTGTTATATTGTATCATGACATGCTTGATTTTCATTAACTAATATAAAATATTATATTGTTTAATGAAATGAACATGCATGGATCATGTGTAGATAAGAACCTAAAATTACGTTTTAGTATCTCGATGGTCGAAGTTACTTTGGTCCACTCCAATCCTCTAAGCTAGAATGTCTTTATTAGTTACATTTCTATTGCATTATATTTTCGTGCAATTCCTATTTATGCTCCACACCAAACCCCCCACTAAAGGAATCAAATTTTGTGCGGAAGCACGTGAATGTGTGTACTTTTAATTTATGTTTTGAATGTACAAAAAATACAGAAAAATTCAAACATATTTTAATTAAGCATATTTAATTGTGAAGAAATTAAAGGAGAAAAAAATACCTTTGAAGACTTCTTCAATCTTCTCCAATTCTTCAATGTTTCCACGATCTCTTCAATCACGAATAGGACACCACCACCACCAGTATCTTCCCCGCTATTCTCCAACAAGGAAAAGGTTTGTGGGAACCTCTTTTGGAAAATTAGGAAGAGTTTTTGCAGAGAAACTTTTTCTCTGTAACTTGGGAGTGTTGAGAGGTTGAGGAGAATTGTTGAGATTCTATCATCCCAAAAAAAATTGTTTACGAATGAATAATCAATTGATGGAGAGGGGGGAAGTTAATTATGATTAACTTCCCTATAACTATCCTTTAAACTCCCCTTGTGAGTTGAAGTTTAGCTAAAGTTAAATTAAATCAAATTTAATTTAATATAATTTAATTTAATATTAATTAATACAAATTAATTAAATATCTTATATTTAATTAATATTACATTTGAATAAAATGTATTTCCCTCTCATAACCTATAGTTTAAATATGAAGCTTATTCATATTATGTTTTAACTTATAGTTTTAATATGAATCTCATTCATATTATTTAATATTTGAATCTTATTTAATTCTGTCATATTATAAATAGTTTAATTTTGAATCTAAGTTAAAATTAACTTTATAATATAATGTATCTATATACATTATATTAATCGTATCATATACAATGAACATATAATTCTCTCATTATATGAATCTTATTCATATTAATTTAATATTTGAATCTTATTCAAACATTAATACTCTCATAATATATAGTTTAATTTTGAATCGAGTTCAAAAATAACTTTATATTATAATATATCTCTATACATAGTATTAATTGTATCATATACAATTAACTTAAAACCCTTGTAATTTGAACGATTCAAATTCTTCCAAAATTAAATATACCTTGTTTTACCCTTAGTGAGCTAACAGGAGGACCTAATGGACTTACAGATTAGAAGCTCCAATAATACGAGATTAATTAATTAAACTCTTTAATTAAATTAATCAACATTTATTAAGTGTGGGTCACTCCACTAAAGAATCACAACTGCACTCTTCACACTATAGATATATTTTTCTGTCCACGAATATAACCAATCAACAGTGAGTTGACCTTTCATGAGTTGCTTGTAATTACAGCTTGGTCGAATTACCGTTTTACCCATGGAATTACATCTAACTCCTTAAGTCCCACTAATCCTTTAATGAACAACCTGTTTATGGTCCTACCATAAACAAAATCCTCTCGGGCCAATGAGAGGGAGGGCCCCCATTGTTCAAGACTCCAAGTCAGCACTTAAGGAAGCAATTCATCTACTTACCCTAAAGATGGGAAGGAGTGAACTCCATATTGTGTAGCTATGTTCCAAGCTCCCTACTTGGACAAACCCCAAAATGATAGGCATGTTAAGTCAGCGAATTTGGCCACTCTCACCCATACAGATCAAAGGACTGCCCTCATAGATAGAAGTTCATAACTCACTTAGGATTAAGGTCAACTCACCTATGGTTATCCTATGAAATGTTAATCTTTTTAGTCAATGGCATTATAAAGAGCGATTAGTCATTATGTAGTCTGGTCTTATACAAACTTTTTATATAGGATACTCCCATTCACATATCTCCACATGAACGATTTGGATCAAATCGTTTGTAACATTTACAACTCTTGTAACATTTACAAAGTTGGTCGTATCCATAGTATAGCCAGGATAAGACACCTAACCTTATCCTTATACTACAGACCATTTAGGTTATTACTTAAACATGATCCACTTGTATGTTAACCACATACATGTTTAAGTTACATAAAATAACCTTGGATTTTTCTCTAATGGATAATTGCGTATATAAAATAATCAACCATTATCTCAAATTATTTATTAATTACGAGGTTTTAGGGCATATATTCCAACACCCACTCTCACACTTTCTACTTTAATTGAAAGTGAGCTTCGAGGAACTAATCTTCCATGCTTTCTAGTGGATTGACCCGGTCGTGCCATTAATATTACACTTTAGTAGTAGTTGTTGTATAGATGGTTAATTATAAATATTATTTGATTGGGTCTTTTGGGAGCAACACCAAAAAGCCTTACATCACCTTACCACCCTCCTAAACGAGCTATAGACTTATGAATTCATGCATAAAGGCAAAGGGCAAGAAGGGGAGGGAAATGTTGTCAATTCTTCTAAACAATTCTAGAGAAGTTCGGCTTTCGGGCAAAGTTTGTATCTTCTTCCTCTGGAACAAAGAAATGGAAGAAAAATAAGGGTAATAAGGGAAATAAAACAAACCAAGCTGCAGTCCAAAAAGGCCAAAAAAAAGCCAAGGTTGCAAAAGAAAATTGTTTCCATTGCAATCAAGAAAAGCACTGGAAAAAGAACTGCCACTACAAGAAATTTGCCCTTTCTTGATGACCAAAACCGTCGGAAAAAGCCAAAAAAATGTTAGAAAAGCCTTTCCCCACGGCTTTTATATCGTCAGGATCGTCGTCGGGATAGCCTCATGAAGAAAGCCTTTTCCCAACGGAAAAAAGTCATTTTGTTAGGAATCAATGATTTCCTGACAGAAAACTCCAACCAGTTTTCTCTCGACGCTCATAAGCTAGCGTCAGGAAAAGTGACTTCTCCCGATGCCAAAAGATTGCATTATGGCATCGGAAAAAATGGCTTCTCTCGACGGTTGGGTGTTGGGAGAAAGCATTTCTCCCGATGCCATTGTATCAGACATCAGGAGAAATGCTTTCTCCCGACACAATCAAACACATTTAGCGTTGGGAGAAGTGATTTCTCTTGACGCTCATAAGTTGGTGTTGGAAAAATCACTTCTCCTGACACTAAAAGTTGGTTGGGTGTCAGGAGAAATGCTTTCTCTCGACGCCATTGTATCGGACGCGAGAGAAATGCTTTCTCCCGACGCTAAAATGTGTTTAGGCGTCGAGAGAGGTTATCTTTCCCGATGAAATTTGAACGTGGCGTCGGAAAAAGTACTACCAAATGTTGTGAATGTTATTTTCCCCAACGCCGCCTTTAAATTTGGCATCGGGAGAGTATTTTTTTATATTAAATTTTTATAATTTATTAAATATCAAACCTATTTAAAATTTATTAAATATCAAACTTGTTTATAATTTATCAAATCTCAAACCTGTTTAAATTCAACATTCAATTAATTTTCTTCCATAACATTAACACTGAAATAACGATACATAGTATCTTAAAAATTACATGTTTAAAACATAAACACCAAACTGACATTTAAAATTATCTTCAACATTACATATTATATTTATCTTAAACATTACATAGTATCTATAAAACATTAAATCCAAAATAACATTATAGATCAAATTACATGTCTACAACTTAAACTTTGCTTTTCCGAGAGATCCATCTTAAAGCTAGTCCTTCGAGCTACCTACAAATTACAAACTTAAACATTATACATTTACCCATACACTAATATCAACAATGATATAAAACTTAAACATAACTATGCACTTATTCACAAACTAATCTCAAACTCAATATAAAGCTTAAACTTAAATTTAGTAACATTATAACATACACCAATCTCCGACCTAACCTCAAACTCAATAAAATTCAACTCAAACTTAAAGATAACTATGCACTTACTCTTATACAAACTTTAAAACTAGATGCTCAACCTAAGAAAGTATTATTTTCTTACAAATCAAATAAATAAAGATTTTTATTTCTACCATGGTTTCTCGTATGTGTACGAAGGTCTTGGACCCAGTTGTATGAATAAACTTTAGAGCTTATCGATTCTTTTGATTAGTCTCCACCACTCTCTAATAAAACGAAAAAGGCTCGTTGAAACAAAGCAAAAACATTGTTAAGTTGAAATAAGGAACAAATTATGTAATTACTCAGCGATACTCAAAGATATAGGAGAAATTCATTAAGAAAAAGTAAATTTAGTTTCTAGTCAGCAAAGAATCGAAGTTTTATTGCAAAATTTTGGCAAGGCATTAAATAATAAGCGGAGTTGTAGTCTACATTTACTTTAGTGTGTAGGATAAGAATTTTTCTACATCATCTTCCTACCTTTCGTTGATATTAAATGACAAAAAGTAATTAATCAAAGAAAAAATTCTAAAAGAAACTAGAAGAAAAACGAACGAAAGAACAAAAGTTTTAATGTCATCAGATAATAAGGGAAGTTTTGAGTCAACACAAAACATCAATATATCAATAAGTGAAAATAAAGTATTCATCATTTGCCATTATAAAAAAATTCACAAAATTCAAGTAAAAGGAAAGAAAATAAATAATAATCGAAGTTGCTGAAATTTCGATAGGTCCATTTGATGCCAAGACAAAGATCAAATATGAAATGGGCTGGTAAGCCAACCTTTCGATATTTGCATCTGTATTATCCCTTTGATCTATTTATAACAAAGTCAAGAAGAGGATAAACAGATGCATTTAGATCATCAGAAAGAGAAAATTGGAACAATTAGTAAAAAAAAAAAAAATCATTCAATGAACAGAAAATGTTCGCTCGATTAAAACCTACAGTCGGAATCGACAAGAACTTGAAGAAATTGAACCTACGGGCAACAAATCGGCTGAAGTAGAATGACGAGCTGGGTGGTAGATCGGTTGGAGCAGATCTACAGTGGCGTGCAGCGTTGGGAGCAGATCTGCGGTGGTGAGTGTAGCGGTGGGGCGGGGCACTGGGAGTAGATCTGAGGCGGTGAGTATGGCGATGGTAGAAGTCTGGGGCAGCAGAGGCTAGAGAAGATCGGTGGTGGCGTGCATGCGGCGTTGGGAGTAGATTTGCAGTGGTGGCATGTGACACTGGTGAAAGTCTGGGGTGGCTGGAGCATATCGAGGGTTTTGGATTGATGGTGGGTGCCGGCTAGGGTGAAAGAGAAGAAGTAAATGGGAGGAAAATTGGGGATGGGGGAGTTTTTAAAAACATTTCCCAACGGTGGCTTAATTATCGTCGAGAAGCTGCTTTTCATGATGGTATTTTTATTACCGTCGGGAAAAGTCATTTCTCCCCACAGTAATTAAAACACCATGGCTAGATGACTTCGAAAAAATCTCTACTTCCTTATCTCCCGACGGTATTTTAATGACCACCGGGAGAAATGGGTTTTCCCGATGGTAATAAAAATACTGTCGAAAAAAGCAACATTTTTCTATAGTATTTTTATTACCGTTAGAAAATCCCATTTCTCGAAAAAATTTGAAAAATTCCTTACTTTCTTATCACCCGACAGTATTATAATGACCGTCAGGAGAAAGGGGCTTTGCCAACGATAATTAAAATACCATTGGAAAATGTTGCTTCTCCCGATGGTTCACAAAATTTCTCTTCTTCTTTACATCCCGACGGTGGTGCTAAGCGTTGAGAGAACTAATCTCTCCCGATGCTAACTAAATTTTGTTGGGATAGGCATAATTTTCTCGACGAAAATAAAAAAAGGGGCTGACATAGCTACTTTTTCCCAATGCTAAAAAGACTGTCGAGAAAAGTTTTTCCCGACAATTTTTTTTGGCGTCGGGAAAAGTTTCATCGTGAAAACCAAAATTTCTTGTAGTGTGCCCCCCAAGTATTTGTAGAGAAAAAGAAGCCAAACAAGGTAAATATGATTTACTAGTTTTGGAAACTTTTTTAGTGGAGAATGATGATTTGGCCTAGATAATTGATTTAGGCGCCACTAATCATGTGTGTTCTTCTTTTCACGGGATTGGTTCCTAACGGTAGCTTGGGATTGGCTGGCGAGATTACCATGTGGGTTGGAACTTAGTAAGTCATCTCAATGGTTGCAGTGGAAGGCATCAAATTACTTTCAGAATTTCTTTCTTTTGTAAAAGATGTTTATGTAGTTTTTGGTTTAAAAAGGAACTTAATTTTTGTAAAGCGTTTGTTATAACAATCTTATAATATCAATTTCAATGTAAATAAAGCGTTCATTTATAAAGATGGTGTTGATATTTGTTCAGTGAGCTTAGAGTGTAAGTTATATGTGCTAAGGTAGTTAGCATCTAAAAGGCTTTTAAATACTGAAATGTTCAGAATTGCAACAACTCAAAATAAAGACAAAAGATTTCTCCTAAAGACAATGCCCAACTTTGGCATCTAAGATTAGGTCACATAAATCTCAATAGGATTGAGAAATTGGTTCAGAGTGAACTTATAAGCGAGTTAGAAGAAAACTTTTTACTTGTATGTGAGTCATGCCTTGAAGGCAAGATGACAAAAAGACCTTTTACTGAAAAATGTTATAGAGCCAAATAGCTCTTAGAGCTTGTGCATTCAAACCTTTATGGTATGATAAACATTAAGGCAAGAAGAGGTTTTGAATATCTCTTTTATAGATGATTATTCGAGATATGGGTATCTTTACCTAATGCAACACAAGTCTGAAGCTCTTAAAAAGTTCAAAAATTATAAGGCTAAGGTTGAGAATTTATTAGGTAAAACAATTAAAACACTTCAATTAGATCGAGGTGGAGAGTATTTGGATTTAAGATTCTAGAACTATATGATAGAACCTGAAATCACATTCCAACTCCTGACCCCTGGTATACCTCAGGAAAATGGTGTATCAAAAAGGATAAATAGAACCTTGTTAAACATAGTTCGGTCTATGATGAGTATGAGTTATGCTCAATTACCTAGCTCGTTCTTGGGACATGCAGTAGAGACTGTAGTATATATTTTGAACAACATTTCATCCAAAAGTGTTCTTGAAACTCCTTTGGAATTATGGAGAGGTCGTAAAGGTAGTTTATGACAGTTCAAGATTTGGGGTTGTCTAGCATATGTGCTTGGGACAACTCCAAAGAACTTGGAACCCCATTCAGAAGTATGCCTATTTATGGGCTACCCTAAGGAAGTGAGAGATGGTTTCTTCTATGATCCCAAAGAGAATAAAGTATTAGTATCGACAAATGCTATATTTTTTTTTGAAGAAGGCGATATAAGGGATCATAAACCTCGCAGTAAAAGCATGTTAAACGAGCTTTCTAGTGAAACTACTAAAACTTCAACCATAGTTCATGAAGAAGCTGGTACATCAATAAGAGTTGTTGATGGAGCTTCATCAAGTCAAGTATATCCTCCTCAAAAGTTGAGGGAGCCTCAACGTAGTGGAAGGGTTATAAACCCACCTGCTCGTTATTTAGGTTTAACTAAAACCCATGACATCATACCAAATGATGGAGTTGAGAATCCATTAACCTACAATCAGACAATGAATGATGTGGACAAAGATAAATGGGTTAAAGACATGGATCTTGAAATGGAGTTTATGTACTGCAATTCAGTCTAGGATCTTGTAGATCAACAAGGTTGGGTCAAACTTATCAGTTGCAAATGGATCTACAAGAGAAAAAGAGGTGTAGATGGAAATGTGCAAACTTTAAGGGTAGACTAGTGGCAAAGGGTTATACCTAGGTTGAGGGAGTAGACTATGAAGAAACTTTCTCACCTGTTGCCATGCTTAAGTCTATCTAAATCCTCTTGTCTATTGCCAATATTATGACTATGAAATATGGCAAATGGACGTCAAGACTACCTTTTTTCAATGGTAATCTTGAAGAGACCATTTACATGAATCAACCAGAAGGATTCAACAAAGTTAAGAACAAATGGTTTGAAGCTTAATCGGTCCATTTATTGATTGAAACAGGTATCTCAGTCTTGGAATATAGGATTTGATATTGCAATCAAGTCTTATAGTTTTGACCAAAATGTTGATGAACCTTGTGTCTATACAAAAATCATCAACAGTTTAGAGCTTTTTTAGTGTTGTATGTGGATGATATTTTACTTATTGGGAATGATTTAGGTCTACTGATAGATGTAAAGAAATGGTCAGCCGCCCAATTCCAAATGAAAGAATTTGTGTGAGGTGCAGTTTGTTCTAGGGATCCAAATCATAAGGGATCGTAAGAACAAAATTTTGACATTGCCTAACAGCATCATATATTGACAAAATGCTTGTCAAATATTCGATGCACAATTCCAAAAAAGGTTTATTACCTTTTAGATATGAAATTGTATTGTCCAAGGAATAATGTCCTCAAGTATCTTCGGAGAACGAGGGACTACATGCTTATGCATGTAGCTAAGAATTTGATCCTTATAGGATACACTAACACTAATTTCTAGGCTAATAGAGATTCTAGAAAATCCACATCAGGATAGGTGTTCACTCTTAACGGAGGGGCTGTAGTCTGGCGTAGCACAAAACAAGGTTGTATTGTTGAATCTACCATGGAAGTAGAGTATGTAGCTGCTTGTAAAGTTGCTAAGAAAGCTGTTCAGCTTAGGAAGTTTTGGACAAACCTAGAAGTTGTTCCTAACATGTCAATGTCCATCACCCTTTAATGTGATAATAGTGGTGATGTGGTAAATTCCAAGGAGCTTAGAAACCACAAGCGAGGAAAGCATATAGAGTGCAAGTATCATCAGGAGATTGTGCAATGAGGAGATGTGATCATCACGAAGATCGTTTCGAAGCACAATGTTGCTAATCCATTTACAAATGCTCTCACAACTAAAGTTTTTTAGGGTCACTTGGAGAGTTTAGGTCTACGAGATATGCATCATCTAATCTAGGGCAATTGGGAGATGTCACTAGGTATAGAGTTATGCCCTAGTTTATTTTTTTATGTACTTTACTTGTATTGTACTTTGTATTGTACACTCCACTAGCTTTAGGACAAGTGGGAGATTATTGGGACTGGTGTCCTAAATCTCATAGGGTTCTCGTAGTTTGTAGTCTTTGTAAACAATTATTTATTCAATAAAACAATGAGTTATTTTATTTGTTTTTACATTAACTCAATCCAACTAAGATGCGTGGTTATTTTATGTAAACTTAAACATGTATGTGGTTGACATACAAGGTTGAATCATATTTAAGTAATAACCAAAAAGGTTTGTAATATAGGGATAAGGTTGGGTGTCTTATCTTGGTAATAATACTATAGATACAACCCACTTTGTAATTGTTACAAGAGTTGTAAAGTGTTACAAACGATTGACTCTAATCATTCATGTGGAAACATATGAGTGAGGGTATCCTATACAAAGAGTTTGTATAAGACTGGATCGCGAAATATTTAATTTCTCTTTATAACATCGTCAATTGAAGAAATTACCATTTCATAGGTTGACCATAGGTGACTCGACCTTAATTCTAAGTCAGATATGAACTATTGTCTATGAGGACAATCGTTTGATTTGTATGGGTGAGAGTGATCGAATTGCTGACTCATTAAGCCTACCATTTTGGAGATTTGTCTGAGTAGAAAATTGGGAACATATCTTCACAAAATAGAATTCACTCCTTCTCGTCTTTAGAATAAGTAGATAAATTGCTCCCTTAAGGGTTGATTCTGGGTCTTGAATAATGAGACCTCACCCTCTTAATGGAGTGAGACGGGTTAGTTTAAAGTCGGACTATAATTTGTTTGTTCATTAGAGGGACCAGTGGTAATTAAGGAGTTAGATGTAACTACAAGGGTAAAACAGAGACATAGTGGTAAAAAAAGGAGACATTGTCTCAATAAATGGCTAAGAGGTCATGGGTTCAATCCATGGTGGCCACCTACTTAGGATTTAATATCCTAGAAGTTTCTTTGACACCCAAATGTTGTAAGGTCAGGCAGGTTGCCCTGTGAGATTAGTCAAGGTACAAGTAAGCTAGCCCAGACATTCATAGATATATAAAAAAACAAAACTACAAGAGTAAAACGGTAATTTGACCAAGATATAGCTATGGGCAATTGTGAAAGGTCGACTTACTATTGATTGGTTATATCTGTGGCCACAAAAATATATCTACAATGGAAAGAGTGCAATTGTACGTCTTTAGTGGAGTGATCTGCAATTAACTAATATTGATAATTTGATTAAAGAGTTTAATTAATTAATCTCATATCATTAGAGCTTTTAATCTATAAGTCCATAAGGTCTCATTGCTAGCTCATTAAAGTCTTCCTTCAACTGCAAGAAGGTCTTCCTTCAACTGCAAGGGAGTTATTTTCCTTTTTCTTTTTCCTTTTTTTATATAGTATTATTTATTAAATATAATTATATTAAATCAAATTTAATATAATATATATTATTAAATAAATAAATATTAATTAATTAATTAATAAATATCACATATTTATTAATAATGCATTTAAATCATATAAAAATGCATATCTCTCTCTTAAGTTATAGTTTTAATATGAATCTCATTCATATTAGTTGTACTCCATAGTTTTAATATAAATCCAATTAATATTAAATTAATATTCAAATCTTATTCTCTCATATTATACAGTTTTAATTATAAATCATATTTATAATTAACTATATACTATAATGTATCTTAATACATTGTACTTCATATTAATCCTTATTAATATAAAATTCTTTTTAATAATTTGAACAATTCAAATTATTCCAAAAATTAACTAATTTTTATTTTACCCGTAGTGAGCTAGAAGGAGGATCTAATGAACCGACAGTTTAGAAATTCTAATGATTTGAAATTAAATTAATTAAACTCTTTAATTAACTTAACTAAAATTCATTAACTATGAGTCACTTCACTAAAGACCCACAACTACACTTTTTGCACTATAGATATATTTCTGTGTCCATGGATATAACCAGTCATCAATAAATCAATCCTTTACAAATTGCTCATAATTACGACTGGGTCAAAATTATTGTTTTATCTCTGTAGTTACTTCTTTCTCCTTAAATCTCACTAATCCTCTAATGAACAAAATGTTTATAGTCTTACCATAAACAAATTTCTCTCGAACCAATGAGAGGGAGGGGCCCCTTATTCAAGACTCGAAGCCGGCACTTAAAGGAGCAATTCATCTACTTTCTCTAAGGGCAAGAATGAGGGAGTTCCTTCTTGTGTAGTCATGAGAGCCTTCATAAATGGATCAGCAACGTTGTGCTTCGAAGCAATCTTTACGACGACCACATCGTCCCATTGGACTATCTCTTAAATGGAATGATACTTGCTCTCTATATGCTTCCCTATTTTATGGCTCCAAGGCTATTTGGAATTTGCCTGCACCACTATTATCACAATACAGGGTGATTGACATTGACATGTTTGGACTTATTTCCAAGTCTATAAAATACTTCTTGAGCTAGACAACTTCTTTAGCAGCTTCACAAGCGACTACATATTCTGTCAACATACACAAGCATGTTCTCTTAAGATACTTGAGGATGGTCTTAACCGTGGTCTAGTGATCAAATCCTGGATTGGATTGATATCTACTAACTATCACTACTGCATGGTAAATATTCAGCCTAGTACACAACATGACATACATGAGGTTACCCACTATAGATGCATAGGAAATTCGTCTCATCTTCTTAATTTCTTGAGGTGTCTTAAGACATTGTTCCTTAGACAAGATAACTCCATGCCTAAAAGGTGATAAACCTTTCTTGGAATTCTGCATCAAATACCTGACAAGCATTTTGTCAATATATGATGCTTAAGAAAAGGAAAGCATTTTGTTCTTATGATCCCTAATGATCTGGATCCCTAGAGCAAACTGTGCTTCACTCAAGTCTTTCATTTGGAATTAAGCAACCAACCATTTTTTAACATACATCAGTAAGCATACATCATTCCCCATGAGTAAGATATCATCCACATACAAAACTAAGAGAACTACTAAATTTTTTATGATTTTCTTGTATCAAATATTATGTTCCAAGATTGAGATGCTTGCTTCAATCCATAAATTGACCCATTAAACTTACAAACTTTTTTCTTAACCTTGGGCAATGAATCCTTCTAGTTGTTTCATGTAGATATTCTCATAAAGATTACCATTAAAAAAGGTAGTTTGACGTCCATTTGTCATAATTCATTGTCATAATATGTAACAATGGACAAGAGAATACAGATAGACTTTAACATGACAATAGGTGAGAAAGTTTCATCATAGTCCACTCCCTCAACTTGGGTATAACCCTTTGCCACTAGTCTAGCCTTAAAGGTCTACACCTCTCTTCCTCTTGTAGATCCATTTGCAACTTATAAGTTTAACTCGATTAGGTTGATCTACAAGATCCTAGCCAAAATTGAAGTACATAGACTCCATTTTCAGATCCATGGCTTTAACCTATTCCTCTTTGTCCATATCATCCATTCCTTGGTAATAGGTCAATGGATCCTCAACGTCATCATTTGGTATAACGGCTTGAGATTCTGTTAAATCCAAATAGCGAGCGAGTTGGGCTATAACCTTCCCACTAGATCGAGACACCCTCAATTCTTGAGGAGGATGTGCTTGACTAGATGAAGGAACATCAACAACTATTGTTGAAGTACTAGCCTCTTCAACAACTCTTGTTAAAGTTTCAGTAGTTTCATTATAAAGTTCATTCAATACGATTTTACTATGTGGTTTATGCTCCCTAATGTGGTCTTCCTTTAAGAAAGTAGCATTTTTTCATACAAATACTTTGTTCTCTATTGGATCATAGTAGAGACCACCTCTCATTTCTTTGGAGTAGCCTACAAATTGGCATAACTTTGAACATGGTTCCAATTTCTTTGGATTAGCCACTAGCCCATGTGTTGGACATCCCCAAATCCCGAGATGCCGTAAACTACTTTTAAGACCTCTACATAATTCAAACAGAAATACTTTTTTATGGAACTTTGTTCAAAAGATTAGTTGCATTCTCTACTATATAACCCTAGAACAAATTAGGTAAGGAAGCATAACTCATTATCAATCAAACCATGTCTAATAGGGTTCTATTTCTCCTCTCTGATACACCACTTTGTTGAGGTGTATTAGGTGCTGAGAGTTGAGATCTGATTCCATGTTCTATCAAAGAGTTCTGAATTTCAAATTAATGTAAGCAATTCTTCTCTTTGAGTGTCGTTCAATTCCCCAAGAGAAACCATCAAAAGAAATTTATATTACCGAATCCTACTCCTATTACTACGATGGTGTAACAATAGTGGAAAGTTCGGTCGAACCGCAGGGAATGTAGTCTTTGTTTCGTTAAGCTAATTTCCTAATTAAAGCGATAAATGAGGGAGTTTGATGTGAACTAGAACTAGGCATGGAAGGAAAATAAAAGCAATGGGTAAATATAACCAAGGATGAGGAAATCAAGTTCTCGAGAGCAATCGGATTCCTATGTAATTTCTATCATAGACTTACTTTTGATTAAAGACATATTCGATTGCTTACACTGACCTATTTAAGTTAATTAGACTAGTCGACGCTACAGGCAGCCAACTCATCGAATTCAGGTAAATAAGCGCCCTAATTATCAACTAAAGCCTAAGCCTTAATTAAACTACGAGTTTTGAGTCCTAATTAGGTTCAATAGCAATCAATTAACACCAAGAAGATGTGCATTAAGCTTTGGGGTTCCTAATGCGCACTTTTTGTGTTACCGCAAGTGTACGGGTCAAGTTATAATATAAGATGGTTAAGTTCTGAATATCGTTCCACTGAGGATCCAATTGTGAAGGTTTAAGTTACTTAGCTATTCTAGAATGAATCAATTTTATTTAAGGATTCGATCTTGAGTTATGATATAAGAAAAACTAAAAAGGAAAGCAAGTAAATAAGAAACACAAGAGTCAAAAAGAGTTCTAGGGTATTGAATCTTTGTTTACTTCATAATGCAACATTCTACGGTTCATGGATTTTATTGCAATTCATATGCTTAAGTCTAAAAACATCAATCCAAGTTATTTTCTTTCGAAAACAACCTTTTCTCATGTAACTCAATTGATTACTAATTTCTTGAAACCAATACAAATTACAAGGCATTAAGAGTAGTCTTTAGCAACCTTTATTATTAACCTAACTATTTTCATGATAGATTAACAACAATTCATTGTTCTAGATCCAATTAGACATACAATTATTTCAACCATAACAATCTAACATTCAAGGATGGCCAATCACAAGAATTAAGCACAATAACAATGAAAAGCATATTACAACAAAATCATGAAGAGTTTACTATATCAACATAACTTCATAAACAATTCATCAATACCCTAAAACTAAAGAGTTTAGCCACTCATAGCTTTAAGCAACATGTTCACAAACAAATTAAGCATAGAAAGAGTGTAAGAAAGGAAAACTATACTGAAAAGAAGCTCTTGATTGAGGAGAAACCACCAAGATGTCCTTGGTCTTCACGTCGGAAACTCAAATAGTACCAAACTCTCTCTCTAACTTTCTTCTTTCTTCCTTGCAGCTAACTCACTCTTTGGGACTCTCTATTGTGTCTCTTAGTTTGTTGATTGTTTTGATTCTTCCCTAGGGCTGTTGGAAACCCTCAAATTTATAGAGTTGGTCGCCTAACATTTTTTCCAAAAATGTAAAATTTTCAAATAAGGAAAGATGGCATTGCGGCGCTGGTCAACGGTGCCGCTGCGTTGTCCGACATCAAATGGTGGCGTCGTCGTAGCGCTGTGCATCATCAAATCCTACCCTCGCCGCCACGTCGATGCTGTTGCACTAATTTTGGGTGGTGCTCTCAGGAAAAAGCGTCGCGACACTGCCCTATTTTTTGTAGTTTGGTGATTTTCTTCTCTTTTACACTTGATTTTAGCTCAGTTTAGTTCTTTTGGCTTTCAATTCTTATTTTCTTTATTTTGACTTGAAAACCATTAACAAACAAGTGAAATGTAATATAAACTCCCTTAATTTAAGAGAATAAAAAGCACTTTTCAAGCGCTTTTAAGTTCCAATGTGTGATTAACTAATGGCAAAACCCTAACTTAATTAACCATATGTTCATGGAACCTAGGTTAAGCATACATTTTAAAGCATATGGATAGCCTATATGCCTTAGCATGCATACAAAAACTCTTGCTACTTATCGGTTTAAAACATGGACAAACATGACGGAAATGCACGAGCAAAACCGATTAGCTAAAACATACATTTGAGAAAAGGGGCGTCAATTCGTTCAAAAACATACATCTAAATATACATTAGATTCAAAGAATCACAATCAAAATATGAGGTTTATACAAAATTTATTCTCAAGAAATTACTTGGGTTTGCTTCAAGAACAAGAAAACACTTACCTTAACATTTTCATAGACAAAGAAATTGAAGGGGAGAGTATCCTGTCCATGATTACAACCCAAAAATTGAAGAAAATCCTAAGCTAAAAGGTGAAAAAGAAGAAAAATCGAGCTTGGGCTAAGTTCTCTCTTCCTCCTCCTCCTTCTTTTTTGTCCTAAACATGAAGAATCTATATAAATCTACCTCGGAGTGTCGCTACTCTTTAGGTAGAAATCGAATTGCCTACCTAGAGCGTAGTGACGTTGTGCGTTGCGCTCAGGCACGCTTGTATGTCGCTTGTCCATCAAAATCCAGAGCGTAGCTGTGCTCTCACCATTTTCAGCCTACTGCCTTTGAGCGTAGTGCTACGTTTGATAGAACGCAGTTACGCTTTGAGGGGCATTTTCGTCTTTTTGCTTCAAATTTTTGTCGAATGCTCCGTTTCGATCCAAATTGCACTCGAAATGTTCTGATGGTTTCCTTTGCTCATTTTCCTATAAAAAACACTAAATAAAGCATTAAATTCCTAAGAACTAACACGATTTAGGTAGAGAGAGATACCTTTTTTCAGGAGCTACCAAAACACCCCCAACCTAAACCTTGCTAGTCCTCGAGCAAGAGAAAAACACAAACACGAGAGCAAACAACCGAAAAGATTACATTCAATATGACTCAAGCCTCAAAACTCAAACATGCAACAAAGCTTAAAAACAAGAAACTTGGGACTTAATTAACTATTTAACACTTTTTCTATTCTTCCCCACGTGTGTGTGTGTTAGCCAACTCAGGTGAACTCTAGAGACTCAGGACAACCTTATGGCATACTCCATCTATCTTTCCTCTATTTCTAGCTTGGGCACCGATAATCAAACAACCTAAACTATTAAAGAAAGTAATGGTTCGACTAGAGTGCCTAAAACTCACACGACAGAAATATAGAAGGTGTTTGTTTAATTTAAGGGCAATAGCTTTCACACGTCTTAACTGATCATAACGGAGGTAGCTCCTTTTACCCTTATTCATGCACTCAAGCACATGTTTTTTTCTTCCATATTCTTTTCTTTTTCACAACTTTTTTTTCTTTTTTTTTTTCACCCCTTAATCTTCTTCCTCTTTTTTTTTTCACACAGGCTGAAAAATTCTTATTCTCTCTAGTCTCACATTACATCCTATCTAGCAAGGTTGCTCTCTAACCAATGGGGCCTTCGGGGTGACAATGGACTTATGGACACCACAAACCTATCCTAAGCCCTAAGGAAAAAAACCTAAGGTGACTATTGCACAAGAAAGTAAGGAATGCAAGAAAAAAAAAAATTTTAATGGGCTCGCCAAATGCTCATTTCAACATAGCAAAAGTTTCCTATGGAACCCTCATGCACAAAAAACAGGACAAGCAAGATGCAATATAAGAATCAAGGAGCACAAACGACATTGAACTCATCCACCCCCAACCTAAAAAATTGCATTGTCCCTAATGCATGCAAGTTAGCAAAGAAGGACAAATGAAAGGGAAACAAACAACCTTTCCTAAAGTGAAGTCCATGAGGGGCGGGTTGCTTGGTCAATGCAAGAGAAAGAGAAAAAGATAGAAACCTGTAAAACCAAAATTCCAACAAAAAAGAACTATACAAGAAGCTAAACTAAGACCTCTCCTAAAAACTAACCTAAAACTTAAAAACTAAGAAAACTAAGGAAAACTAAAAACCAAGGGCACTCAGGTGGGCTAACTACTGGTTGTTTAAATTTGGTGAGTCCGAGTCCCTCCGGATGTCATACTAGAAGCCGATGCTAGCTTAATAGAGACGATCTTTTTCACTCATGAAGTTAACGCTCCTCTTTATACGCCTAACACGACGGGCAAACTCACGACTTACCTCAAGACCTCCTAAGAGCACAGTCACCTAACGACTCTTCCCTAACCTCCACCTCGTGATGATCTTGTTGATCATCGCAATGAGCTTCCTCCTCGCAATGCTCTTCCTCACCGCGCTCCTCATCTCCATGACCTTTGAAGGCAGATATAGTGGTCCTGTAGATAGTGCCTTTAGGACTCACCCTCTCTTCACGCCTCCCTATCTCAACATCCGACTATCGGTAAAGCTCCGTGATTAAACACATATGCCCGAAACCTTCAGTGGTGGCATAGCTATGTCAAATAGAGTCACTAGTGACCTTATGATGTTAACAAACGAGCTTGTGCTAAGACAATAGAGCAGCTTCACTCTATCCTTTATAACCTTGACAAGATGGATAACAGGCATCAATTTGGCACAAATGAAAGCATGTTAGATCTGATTAGAGATAGTTAAATCTGTCTCTCTAAGATGCACCACCACGCTGTTTGCATGGATCCAGTCGATCCCTGACCCACAAGGACCTCAGTGACGTGGACCTCATCAAATGGTTGTAACAAAAACCTCAGAAAATCATCATCGGTTATGTCGGCCACGTGATAAATGTCGTTAATACAAGAAAGAAAGAAGGAAACTCTAACCCCTCTGACAACTGAGACATCCTTGCTTTCCTCAATGCCAAAGTAAAATTCCCTTACTATAGGAGCAACTGCGTCCTCAAGTTTGTCGGCCAACGCCTCCCAACCACGCCGCTGAATCTCAGTAGTGATGTTGGGGAAGAAATCGACTTCTAATGATAGGGCACACTTGGTGTATGGAGGGAAGAAATTGAGAGAGAGTTGAGAGAAATGGAGAGCAAAATGGGGTTTGGGGAGAAAAATAACCCAAAACTAGCGACAGATCTGCTCGCGCAGCGTAAGCAACGCTATGCCCTAATTTTTTTTATATATAATTAATTAATCTTATCCTAAAATTAAACTAAACTAATTCTAAACTAAAATTGACAATTAATTACAACTACTCCTAAATTAATCTAAATTAACTAGAAAGTAGTAAAATGTTTCTCCTAGCTCCCTCAAGGAAGGGCAAATTTTTAACATTGGTTGCTCGATGTGACCCATCCTGCATCAAGGAACGAAGGAATTCTTGTATTTCTTCGGCCCCTTCTTACTTGAGTTGATAAAGAACTCAACACTCTGAAGAAACTCCGTCTTATGAAGGGCACTAGACGAGTCGAGTTTGGATTTTCTAATATTCCTAAAAAAAAGGCAAAAAGAAAGAATTAAAAGACTCAACGAACTCAAACGAGTCCAAGGTAGAAAAAGACTTGACTGACTCTTGAGAATAGAAAGAAGAAAATTCATGAATGTACGAAATATCAGATGACGGAATAGGGCAAAGTCTTTCGACCTCTAACTCTATCACCTGGGTCTCGTCGAGTGTAAGGTTGGGTTCTTCTTCCACCTCAATTACTGGTCTCCATGGCACAAGGTCCTCATCATCCTCCTCACCGTAAAAGTACGCTACCCCAGGACAGGGTGCCTCAGTAGTCACGAAGATAAGGTGCTGCAGATTGGACTCCTTCAGTCTCCTAATTGAGTCAGCAATCTAAGCAAGCTTGTCACTCAGACCCTGCATCTCAGCCTTAGTCTCTGCTGCAATCTGAAGATTGTCCTGTTGGATATGATGTAAATCCTCCTAGATGTGAGAACACTTCAGTTGCACAGAGAACTGGTGATCTAACTATATCCTCTCCCAGCTTACTTTGGGTTTGTTCTATAATTTTATCGTGTTATTTCCTAAAATTTGTAGGCTTTGAGCATTAAGGTAATGAGTCGAACCATCGGGGTCGATCTGGTGCAAAAACGGGTCCAAACGGAGCTTTGGAAGCATAAACCAAACGAAGGGATCAAAATGACCAAAATACCCTGGGAGCGCAACTGCCCTGTGCTTTACACTTAACTCCCGAGAGCAGGAATTCTTGCAGTGATGTTTCAGAGATTGACAGAAGCGTAACACATGCATTCCCTGTAGCGCAGTGTGCAGCTTCGTAACTCTCGAGACCGATGCTACAACTTCTATGCCGAGCGTAGCGACGCTGCTAAGGAGCGTAGCGACGCTCTGACCTTTTTTATATATACTCGTGAATTTTAGGTTATTTGAGAAGAAGTCTGACTTTCAGCCCCTGGTTCTTGAGGATTTGTGAATTATTATTGATAATGATCGGCTAAGGTAAGTTTGCTTGGGAATAGAATTTGAGGCAGATTTTCTTGAGGATTTGTGAATTATTGTTGGATTGATTGCTGTGAATTGATTGAGTTCTAATCTTAATCCCATATTGAGGTTATTTGATTGAATTGACAACTCTTGATAATTTCCTCTTTAATTGCAAAATTTGTTTGGCGTTAAGCATGATAACGAATTGAGTTGCATGGTTAATTAGTAGATGCTTTAATTGAGGACTTTTCCATTAATGTGGCTTTTATGAATTAATCGAATCCAATTGAAAAATCGACTAGTAGACTAGGCTTTCTGACCTTTCATTCCTCACAATTAAACCTCGTTTTGCTTAATGCAAATTTGGTTCATTGTTGAAGGTGCTATCGTTCTAAATAACAAAATCAAGTTTAGTTCAAATTGTGTTTGCTTAATTTGATGATTACGAGCATTTAGTGACAATTCATGTCATTTAATTGTGCATTCATTTGTAGTTGGTCTTGATCATTAGTATTCAATGATAGAAGATTAGTCGAATCCGTTCCTATCCCCAAGTACTTCTTTAATTGGATTTTTTCACTATTCATTTGCTCTCATTTAACTCTCTCTTGCATCTATTTTCACTGTTCACCTTTACTATTACTCGTTTTAATTTTTGCATGATCGCCAAAACCCCCTATCTAAAAGAGTTCAACAATTGTGATAGGCAAGATTTTATGTGGTTCCGATCCCATTCTTACCATTATTCTACATTTAGTGGTAATAATTGTATAATCGGCGATATAAATTGTATTTGATTATCGGAGAGAGGTTTGCGACACCCATTATCGGAGGGCACATCACTCTCAATGGCTTTAGTGATACACCAAGGCATGACTCGTCAGCATTAGGCTACTTTGCAGTTCCCTTTCAGCTAACAGTCAAATGGACGAGACAAGATCACCAAGCATGCTTTTAATCTTAGAAATCTGCTTGGCCTCTTCTTCTTGCCTTGCGCACCACGCATGGTATATACATGTGCTTCGTCAGCCACAGTAACCTGACACAAGAAATAGAACAAATCAAAAGTAAAAGAATCCCTTAATTAGGAACTTAACTAAATGAAACAAAAATGACAAAATTCCCCGACAACGACGCCATTTTGATAGAAATAAAATTTTCTTTGCTGGCGTTGTTTAACTCCCAAAGAGAAACCATTAAAAGAAATTTATTTTACAGAATCATACTCCTATTACTACGATGATGTAGCAACAGTGGCAAGTCCAGGATGAACTACAGGGAATATAGTCTTTATTTCATTAAGTTAATTTCCTAATTAAAGGGATAAATGGAGGGGGGTTTAATGTGAATTAGAACTAGGCATGCAAGGAAATAAAAGCAACGGGCAAATATAACTAAGGATGAGAAGATCAAGTTCTCGAGAACAATTGGATTCCTATGTAATTTCTATTACCGACTTACTTTTGATTAAAGACATATTTGATTGCTTACACATTGACCTATTTAATGTAACTAAACTAGTTGAGGCTACAGGCAGCCAACTCATCTAATTCAGGTAAATAAGCGCCCTAATTATCAACTAAAGCCTAAACCTTAATTAAAGTACAAGTTTTGAGTCCTAATTGGATTCAATAGCGACCAATTAAAATCAAGAACATGGTGCATTAAGCTTTAGAGTCCCAATGTGTGATTAACTAATGGGAAACCCCCAACGCAATTAACCAAATTTTCATTGAATCTAGGTTCATTTTAAATCCTGTGGACGGCCTATACGCCTTAGCATGCATACAAAGACCCTTGCTACTTGTCGATTTAAAACATAGACGAACACGAAGGAAACTCACGACCAAAATCGATTAGCTAAGATATATATTCGAGAAAAGGGGCGTCAATCCATTCAAGAACATTCATCTAGATATACATTAGATCAAAAGAAACACAATCAAAATGTGATGTTTATACAAAATCAAATCTCAATAAGTTATATAGGTTTGCTCTCAAGAACAAGAAAACACTTACCTTAACATCTTCATAGACAAAGAAATTGAAGGGGAGAGTATCCAATCCATGATTACAACCCAAAAATTGAAGAAAAACCTAAGCTAAAATGTGAAAAATAAGAAAAACTGAGCAGGGGCTAAGTTCTCCTCCTCCCTCCTCCCTTCTTTTTGTCATAAAAATGAAGCATCTATATAAATCTGCCTCAGAGCATCACTGTAAAAGGTGAAAAAGAAGAAAAATCGAGTTGGGGCTAAGTTCCCTTCCACCATTTTTCCCCTCCTAAAAATGAAGCATCTATATAAATCTGCCTCAGAGAGTCGCTGTGCTCTCATGGAGCGTCATTACACTCTAGGTAAAAGTCGGAGCGCCTACCTAGAGTGTAGCTACGCTACGATTAGGCGCTCCTACGGGCATCTCGTCAAAATTCGAAGCGCAGCTGCTCTCTAAGGGAGCGTTGCTGCACTCTCACCATTTTCAACCTACTGCCTTTGAGCGTTCCGTTGCACTTGGCAGAGTGCAACTATGCTTTTAGGGGCATTTTCGTCCCGTTGCTTCAAATTTTTGTCGAATGCTCCGTTTCAATCCAAATTGCACTTGATATCCTGATGGTTTCCTTTGCTCAATTTCCTATATAAGAACTAACATGATTTAGGTAGAGAGAGATAGATCTTTTTTAGAGCTATTACAAATCCATATACTCTCGTCCTCCATCTAATTGAAGTGTTTTTATAGTTTTACCCAACAAATTCTCAACTTCAGCCTTGTACTCCTCGAACTTTTCAAGTGTATCAAAATTCTGTTGCATTAGGTAAACGTACCCATATCTTGAATAATCATCTGTAAAGGTGATGAAATATCCAAACCCTCTTCTTGCTTAAACACTCATCGGACCACAAAAGTCTGATTGAATTAAGAATAAGGCAACCAATCTTATTGTTGCTGCCCAGAGGTGCAAGAAGGCTAACTTTATTCCTATACTACAGTCCTTTTGGTTATTACTTAAACATGATCCAACCTCGTATATCAACGACGTATATGTTTAACTTTACATAAAATAACCATCGAATCTTAGTTTATTGGATTGAATTAATGCAAAAGATAGATAAAATAATTTCTTATTTTATTCAATAAATAAAATGTATTTACAATTTACACAACTACGAGACCCAAGAGATTTAGGACACACTAGTCCAATAGAAGTAGACCATCATGTTGAGGACATTCTGCCTAACAAATGACCCTTCGTTCATGAGGGCGTTGAAAATGAACTTAAGAGTGTCATGCTTGAGTTGCATGGACGGTTGCCCAAACATTTCACGTAGTGACTCCATGATCTCACGCTTTTTTACCAAGACTTCAATTAAGCTTGCCAAAATGTAGACTTGGGCCTTATCATTAGCCTTATGTTCATAGGCATCACGAATCTTTCGTGCCACATTAAGTTCAGGGATTAGAGGACAATTGAAACACACCTTAAAAGTGCGTTCTTAGGTTTAGATTTTTGGTTTTATTGCATAAATAAATTCTTTGATGCTTTATTCATCTATTTTATAGGAAATGAGCAATTGGAGTAGAACGAGCCAAATTTGGAGTAAAGTACCAAAATTGTCACACCCCCTCCCTGATTACCTACTTAACCTGAAAGGAGATGTGAATACAATAAACATCACCCCTCTTGTGACGCATATTGTCCCATTTTACATAACTTCTATACAAACATTCCATACGTATACATTCATAGAATTCAGCCATATTAACGCATGATCATATTACAATAATCCTTCCTGTACACAGTACATTTTTATAACATACTCTCTCATAACCCACTTATAAACAACTAAATCTACATGCCACCAGTGTTAAATTATTTACAAGTACAACAACGGAAAAATAAACTGTTTTTGGAAACTCAAAGCTTAAGCAAGGCGAGTTGGAGCAGGCAATGCACCAGGAACGTCCTTGCTACCTGGAGGGGAAAAAAATTTGAAAACATAAGCTAATAACCTAGTGAGTGACTAATTTAGTAAAACTAGTTTTTGTATAGAAACTGTTAAGGCTTACACAATTTCTTTCATCATGAGTAAAACATCAAATCATATCATTTCCATCCAATAGATCACGTTTAAATGCCCTTTTCAAATCATAAATGGTTTTAAAACCATTCGTAAGTAAAACAATACGGTTACGATACTATTCCTTAGTTGAGACGGAGCAAAACTCAACGTCCCAACGTCGAAAACAAGTAAGGCTCGATGCGGAGCAAAACTCAACGCACCAGTATATAACCTCTATATGCACATAGGAACATGGTGGGTTGCCCAAGTACCTTCTCCATGTCCATCAATACTGGGTCCCGGGGAAACTCACATGCCTTCTCAACGTCCCTCAGCATTAAGCCTCCTCTAAAACATTTTCCTTTAGTTTATTACAAAACTTTATACAAAACCGTTCATTGTCAAATCTTCCATAAGAAAACAGGGCATTTATAAATCATTATCAAACCATAAATCTGCTTTTCAATATCGTTTAGTAAAACATTAACAAATAAGAAAAACCAAGCTGACTTATACGAAAGAATTATGAAAACAAGAAAAGAAGTATCACTCACAACTCTTTTCTAGGCCTTGAATGGATTGTACGCCTTCCCTATCTCCTCTCGGCCTGAAAATACAAATTTCTTGGGTTAGGCTTCCCTTAACTTCCTTTCCATAACCAATCAAACTTAAATCATTCATATTTGATCAATATAACCTTGAGTGAGTTTCAACTCTACTAGCGAGACTACTAACGATACTTGGATTTCATTACACGCCATTAGCGATACCAGGGTGAGTAAGACTAGCAATACTCACCTAATCAGCAATATCCAGCGAGACCCAGCGAGAATTGTGAGACGCAAGGCTTCTAGCAATACTTGCGTTACCCGTCTCGCTTCTCATGCTTAAACTTTAGCGTTACTTATGTTCCATAGCTTCTGCCTTCCTTCTTTTCCTTTTGTTCTTCACTACTGTCGATTAAAAGTTATAGTTCCAGCCAAAATTAGAACTTCTTTCCTTCTACAAACTTGTAGAGAAATATGTCTTCTAACTTACCTCAAACTTTCGTAGCTTAACTCGTCCTCGTTCGTCAGATATTGCAAGATTTCTCCACACTACTACAGATTGCACAAAAATTCCTTATCAATCACCTCCAGCTGAAAGTTTACATGTTTCTAATCCATTTCAACTCAAACATCCTTCACAAAAGTTACTCAGAATTGAGCTAACTTACTAACCTTAAAATTTCTGCCTTAGGCTCGATCTCTTCGATTTGTTTTACTCCAAATATCCGATACTGTCCGGCTTATGCATCCGCTAATATCATGCAGTTCCAGCTTAGATTTTGATATCAAAACAAGTAAAATCCTATCCGAAATCCACAAGGACACCTTCTTCTTCTTTCTTTGTAGTTTATCTGAGTAATGGAACTGACTTAAGTTCTTGAAAATTTCTAAAAATGATAAAATATTCAATCTATTCACCTATATATATACTACCGACTTAACCCTCTCAAGCACCCTTATACATGTTGCCGACTTACCCCTCATCCGCAGGCTGACGCAGGGTTCTCCCTTCGACGCAAGGCACTCATCGAAATTCTCCTCCAACGTCTTCATCAACTATCCACACCCAACGCATGGCGCCTTCAACGCCTCCTACTTTCAAAGCATACAACTCCGTCATTCACACCACTATTTTCGTTACATCGAGACCACTCTGTCTTCGACGCAAAGTGACTTCAGCGCAGCAAAATGACTTCAGCGTATAGACTTACCAACGCATGGTGGTTCAAGCACATTTCTTTCCCGCCAATGATCACTTATCCTCCAAAGCGGGTGGCTACTTCAGCTCACAACCTTTCGTGATTCCATCGGCCATGCATGGCCACTCAAAGAGTTCAACTTCCTCTTCATTCACCAACGCATAGTCTTGGCCAACACTTAGCCAAAATTTTGCTCTCATTCTCGGCTACTTTTCCTCTAACAACGCATGGTCACATTTCACTTGTTTGTCACAACACTTAGGATTAGAAGTCAGTGCTTACAAAAATACCCCTTAGAAATGTCAAATTTTGACCTAGGGTAAAGAATAAGTGAAAATTAGGTTTAAAAATGAGGAGCATAGGAGTTTGACACCTCAAACTCGAGAGTTTTCTATGCAGATTTTCTCGTCTGTCATCTTTTGTGCGTCATGGAAAGGAGCACTTTGGAAATTCTAGCCCCATTTTAACCTCTTTTTGCCGTCATTTGAAGGGGGTTTGACTTGTTATCACTTAGGGCTTTCTATAAAGGTCAAAAGGCTGTTGTTTTGAGAGATTTTTAGAGCTAATTGTCACAACGTCATCGTGATGTGGAGTGGCCGACATCCCTCCCTAAGGGTCTCTTTCGAGGTAAAAGGTTTGGAGTCGCCATGGTCACCTATTTTAAAAAGAGAAAAACGATCTACTTTTCCAAAGATATGTTCGGGGGTCGTTGAGTGTAGGGAAGGTATTAGCACCCTACTACACCTGTTTGAAAACATTTTATTCTATTATCCAAAATTTGTAAAAAAGTAAAATGGAAACTAACAAGTGAGTAAAATAGAAACTAACAAGTTTAATTGACTAATAAAATAACTCCTAGGTAGAGGTGTTCCCTTACGATCAACTTAAGTACCCCAACCTAGACAGAATTATTAACCTAGTCAATTATATTTTAAAACGTTAATATTTGGTAAACTTTAAAAGAAATGTCTCACCAAGCTTCACTATAACTTTAAGAATAAAGTATAGTTGAATTTCGTGAGCGACAATGTTTATCCATTTATATTTGGGTTCTTTTATGTAATATTCCTTCCAGGGTAATATCAACTCTGTCATGGGATTTATGGAAAATCTCATAAAAAGTTTGAAATTCAATTGAAATTTGAAATTTAAATGTAGCTATAGTTTTACTTTGGAAACGAAATGATAATTAATTTGAAGTTTATTTAGGAATCATGACGAGGTTTGAAATTCATTTGTCAATCTAAATTTTAATGTAGTAATAAAAAATGTGCTTAAAAGTTTGAAATCCAAGAAATTTGAAATACTAGTAAGGCATCTCAACCATAAAAACTAGAGCATATTTAATGTACCAAATTAAGGACTCTACATTTATTCTATAGTAGAAGCATTGATTAAATGTCTTAAAGATATTCTAGGTTTTAGTCCATTAGTTTAACTCGAAATCACTTAATGGAAATCTCATGTTTGAAAAAAAAAAAATCCTCAATTAGAATCTAATGAATTGAGATTGAGAACCCAATAAAAACTCACAAAATAAAACATAAGATAAACCAAGTTTTAAAAAAATATATTTGAAGTCATCATTAAGAAAATAAGAACTTAAATTTGATAAATGAGAAAAATAGTTGAAATGGGGAGAAGAAAGAGACAATAAATAATAATGAAAATAATAATAATAATAATAAATAAATAAATAAATGGTGGAAATCAAAGAATATGATAAGATAATAATACATGGATAATAATAAATGATGGAAATTCAGGGGATAAATAATAGTAAAAATCATAATAAATAAAAATTAGTTTTAAATAAATAAGATAAAATAGAAAAATAGTAATAAAATAAAATAAAAAGAATAAGTGGGACCCACATTCTCTTTTACCAATTCCTTCTTCTTTTTCTTTCTCCCCTCCACGTTTCCTTTTCTCTTCTTCTTCTCATTCTTCTTCAACCTCACAACTTCTTTTTTCTTCAACCTCACAACTTTTTTTCCCCTCACGACTTCCTTCTTCCTCAACCTCATAACTTTTTTCTTCAATCCCACAACTTTTTTTTTCAACCTTACAAGCTTTCTTCTTCTCCTCCCACTTTGTGTATTTTGCCTCATAAATTCTTTCTCATCTAAAATTGAAAATTGATAGTGAAAGAAATTGACGGGGATAGCCAAAGTGAATGGACTAGTCCATACATGCGAATAAGAGTAAATCTCGATGTGTCCTGACCATTGATGCGAGGGTGCAAAATTAAGACTGAATAAGGTAAATCACTCTAGTGTCCGATCCACTATGAAAAATTACCAGATTTTTGTTTCTCATGTAGGGGGATAGGTCATTCACTCCGAGAATGTTAATATAAAGAGCAGCAAATACAAAATGTCAAGAATTTGGGGATTGGCTAAAGGCCAAAGTTATTGGCAAGGATGATTATAAAGGGGAGAAGTTGTCCATTCTAAGAGGTTGGAAAGAGTTGTCACTAGGGGAGGACATTAAGGCAGTGGCGGTTGGTGGCGTGGAAGAAGTCACAGTGATGTGGATTCCCGATGTGCAGAAACTACTGGAATCTGTAGAAGATGCTGGCAACAAAAGCAGCACTTTGTCAGAAAAAAAAATTCAATGTGAAATACGTTACGAATGTGAATAAATGAAATTCGTTATCGATTGGGAAAATGGAAAGTGGGAAGGCAATAATTAGGGAATTATTCACGATGTAGTTACATATTAAAGAAAATTCCATGGTGAAAGATTCCCTTCCCATAGGGTAAGGGAGTATTAACTCTAACAAAACTGCCATAATGGAATTGGATGTGGGCCCACTTGAAAGTTTGGAATCTCATGCCAATGGGTCCTACGAAGTAGTAGGTGTTGGGCCTTCTACTACTGACAAGGTCGAAATCATAGCTGATAAAATAAAAGTCAAAAAGTGGAAACACATTCCTAATAGAGGGAGCTATGAGGGGGAGAATGATACAATTGAAATTCTTGGAGGGAACACACAAAGGGCAGGAGGGTGTAGACAAGCATGAAGTTTTAAAAAAAAACAAAAATTTAGTGAATCTGTTGCCATTTAATTTTTATCGATGGAGGCTAAAGATTAGCCCCACCAGTCACATTGAAAACCTTTTATTGGAAAGTTCTTGGTGTGGGGAGTCCATGGACATTCAGAGACCTCAAAGATCTTAGGCGTCTTCATGGTCCCCAAGTTGTGTTCCTTATGGAAACTAAGTGTGAAGTTAGTTATATGGAGGAAATTAAACGTTCGATTTTTTTTTTTATAATAGTTTTGTTGTGGTAAGTAGAGGTAACAATGATGGTCTTGCATTGTTTTGAAATAAAGAGGTTGATGTTACAATTAGATCATATTCAACCAACCATATTGGCTATGATATTTTTTACAATGGAATCCGTTGGCATTTTTCAAGGGTATATGGATGTCCTAAATTCCAAAAGAAGAAACACACGTGTGAATTGTTATGGAGATTGAATAATAATGACGATTCTCCATGGTTGGTGGGGGTGATCTAAATGAATGTTTGTGGGAAGCTAAGAAGAAGTGGGGTTTGAAGTCAGTTTTATGTAATATGGAAATGTTCAAAGAGATTATTCTTGACTTGCAACTTACAAATTTGGGCTTCTCAGGAAACATATTCAGATGGACCAATAGATGGAAAGGAGGATCTCGAATTTTCAAATGCCTTAACCAATTTTGGGTAATGCTTCTTTTTGCAACCGTTTTAAATAGATAAAAGTGACTAATTTTCCTTGGTCTTTTTTTTTATCACAAGGCAATCTGTGCGGAGCTTAACGGTTCGGGCTTTTGAGGGCTTACCATAAACTGTTATGTTTTGAGAAATGGGTGCAAATAAATTATTGCTTCATGTTGGGACAAGCCTCAGGAATCAGAGAAGGGATGTATTTAAGCTATCAAGGAATGTGGCACACAACTGGATAAATGGGAAAAAGCAAAAACAAAAATTTATTTACTAGTATTGCTAGACATAAGGCTCATCTTTAACATGCTTATAATAGAACACATGGCCCTAACTTTTCTGAAGTCAAACACAATGAAAGCCAACTTGATCAAGTCCTTGAGAAGGAAGAAAAGTATTGGAAACAATGATCTCGTGAAAACTGGTTTCGATGGGAAGACAGAAATACAAAGTGGTTCCATAAAACAACTTCTAACCAAAGAGCAAAAAATTCTATTACTTGGCTGAACAAGGAAGATGGTGATTAGGTGGATTTAGATATGGAGTTGGAACATATCTTTTTATCCTATTACTCTCATATATTCATCTCCGTAAATCTTAATGAGTCTCAACTTTTAGCTGTCATCAATCTGGTTCCCAAGAAGGTTACGAGAGAGATGAATAATATTCTTGCAACTTCTTTCATCAAGGAGGAAATCAAACAAGCTCTATTCCAAATGCTTCCCACAAAAGCTCTTGGTCCTAATGACTTCCTAACTTTGTTTTATGATACATTGGAATATTTTAAAACAGTCAATGGTGGAGTTTTGTCTACAAGTCCTTAATGATTATCAATTGGTGAGTGTTGTTAATCATACTCATATTGCCTTAATCCTAAAAAAGAAGAATCCAACTAAGGTCTCTGATTTCTGCCATATTAGTATTTGCCATGTTTATTATAAGATTATCACAAAGACCATTACCAATAGACTAAATTAGTCCTTTCGGATGTAATTTTTTATTTCTAGAGTGCATTTATCCCTGGTCGACTCATTTATGATAACATTCTTGTCAATTACAAATGTGTTAATCATATTATGTCAAAAAGGAAAGGTAGGAAGGGGTAGGCTGCAATTAAGTTAGACACGAGTAAGGCGTATGATAGCATGGAATGAGTTTTCTTACGCAATATCGTGCTTAAATTTGCCTTTAATGATTCTTTGGTGTCTCTTATCATTAATTTTGTGACTACTGGTACCTATTTTGTGTTGCTTAATGGGAGACCATGTGGGTTCATCAAGCCTCAGAGAGGTTTGAGAAGGGTGACCGTTTATCCCATATTTATTTTTGATATTCGCTGAAGGCTTATCTAGTATGATTTCTTTTGCCAATCAATGTAATTTGCTCTAGGTTCAAGATTTCCAAACAAAGTCTAGTTATTTCTCACCTATTGTTTGTAGATGATAGTATTTTATTTTGCTAGGCTTCTAAAGAGGAAGGTGATGAAATAAAAGATATTTTGAAGCGCTACAAAAAGGCTTCAGGTCAGAGTGTTAATCTTTCTGAATTATCTATTTTGTGCAACCCAAATGTTGGGATTGAAATTTGCAGGGATTTTGGGAATATGCTCAATATTCATGTTGTATCTAATTTGGGCATTCCTTCCTACTTCTCTAGAAATAGGTCTAAAGACCTCAACATTATCAAAGAAAGAATTCATAAGATGTTAGCTGGATAGAAGAATGGTTTCTTTTCGATAGGGGGTAAGGAAGTTCTCATCAAGGCTATTGCTAAGGTTATTCTAGTTTATGTAATGTCATGTGTCCTCCCTCTCACTTATGTGTTGAGCTATCTCGATGCATGGCTTGCTTTTGGTGGGGTTCTTCCTCGAAGAAGTCCAAAATACATTGGATGATGTGGGAAAAACTTTGCTACCCTAAAGAAAGAGGGGGTTTGGGATTTCGCAATCTTGAGAGCTTTAACCAAGCTTTCCTTGCTAAACAGGTGTGAAGGCTTCTTTCTATGCCTTATTCTTTGGACGCCCGTATTCTTAAGGGGAAATATTATCCCTTTACTAGTGTTTTGGAGGCGAAAATGGGATATAACCCATCCTTTGTTTAGTGTAGTTTATTGTGGGGTCATGACCAGTTGATTAGAGGGGTTCGAAGGTGTATTGGAACAAGGGAAAACACTTTGGCTTTCCAATCTCCCTGATTACCAAGGGAGCATTTCTTTCACCCTATAACAATTCCAATACATACTTGGGGAGATTTGAAAGTAAGTCATTTCATCGAGGAAGGGTAGTGGAATGTTGGTAGAATTGATGAGTTTTCTTGTGAAAAGGATAAAAAGGTGATTTGGACTATCCCATATGTCATACGAAGCGTTCTGATGATTGGGTGTGGCATTTTACAAAGAATGGATTGTTTAACATTAAGAGTGCTTACAAGCTCTTTATTAATAATTCCATTGAAGCATCTTGTTCTTCTTCCACTGCCTATTATGTGCAATGGTGGAAAAGTCTCTAGAAGTTTTCCATTCCAAACAAGATCAAGATTTTCGCTGGGAAGCTATATCACAACCTCCTTCCCACAAATCAAAATATATATGTTAGGAAGGTTCATTTGAATCCATGGTGCGTCTTGTGTGGAAAATGTTGTGAATTTATTAATCATGTGTTCCTTTAATATAAAAGAGCTAAGAAGTTCTAGAAGATATTATTACCTAATTTTTTGGACGTCATGGAAGATGTTGCCTCAGTGAAGGCCGTTCTTGATGCTTTCGTCTCTGCTGGGGGTGAGTCTACTTGATTTAGCCTCAAGATTTTATGTATCGGAACCTGGGCTTTATGGGCAGATCGTAACAATAGAGCACATCTGCATTCGATTGCAGAGACTGAAGTTTGTGCAGACTAGGTGGCAACTTATCATAATGAATATTGCTTTGCTCAGACTCTCTCGAACCGCCTTTCAAATCCTTATTTGCCTCCACCTCCTCACGATAGATCTTTGTCGTTGGGGACATCGCTTGTGTGGCAACTTCTGCCAGTTGGGATATTCAAATTAAATACGGACGCTACTTGCCGGATGGAGTCGGACATGGTCGGTCTTGGGGCAATATAACCAGGGATTCCAATGGTGCGATGGTTGTGGCTGCAATTGATTCTCTTCCCAATTCTCTTGAGGCATTGGATGTGGAAGCTCTTGCGCTTCTTTTCGGTTTGAAGCTTGCTTACAGAGCAGGGTGTTCGTGAAGGGATGGAATCCCGCATGGAGGCGTATGAATGCTGGTGCAGTTAAATTTTATTTTAAAAACTCAAAAAAAAAAAAAAAAAAAAAAAAAAAAAAAAACAGAGTTCAACTATCAAGGATAACTAAGCATGCTTTTACAATAAGACTTGAAAAGGGAAGAAGAGAAACTTACATTTGAAGACTCTCTTCAAAACAAACCTTTTCTTCTTGGTATTCCTTTCACGAATAGTACTCTCCAAAGCTTTGTCACGAATAAAAGGGACACCACCACCAATATCTTTCCACTATTCTTTTGGGATAACAAGAAGGCTTGTGGGAACCTTACCTTTTGAAAGAATAGGGAAAATCTTATAAGTTCTAGAGAGAATAAGAAAAGGTTGTGTCAAGAGGCCAAGGAGTTCTCCATGTTCTTATGTGTTGTTGAGATTCTCAAGAAAACACAAAAACATGTATTTTATGAGGAGAGGTAATTCCCCACAACTTCTTCCTCTAACTCCCCTGTAACTGCAGGCGAGTTATTTATTTAACTCAATTTTAATAATCTAATTATAAATAAAATAAAATAAATAATAATAATTTAATTTAATTTTAATAGTTAAATCAGTTTAATTATAAATTAAATAATAAGCAGTTTAATTTAATTTAATTTTAATAATTAAATCAATTTAATTATAAATTAAATAATAAACCGTTTAATTTATTTAATTTTAATAATTAAATAAAATTTAATTATAAATTAAATTAAAGAAATATTAATTAATTCAATTAATTAATATTAATTAATAAAATGCAATATATTTAATTAATGTTATATTTGAATCGCATTCAATTATGTTTTCCTTTTATAACCTATAGTTTTAATGTGTATCTTATTTACATTAAAATCAACATATGGTATTTATATGAATCTCATTCATATCATATAATACTTTTTTTGAGCAATCATATCATATAATATTTGAGTCATATTCAAATACATCATTATCTCATATTATATAGTTTAATTTTGAATTTGATTCAAAATTAACTTTATAATATAATGTATGTGTATGTGTATATATATTTTATTAGTTGTATCACATGCAATTAATACATATTCCCTCATGATTTAGTTCAAATTCTTCCAAAAACTTATTAATCCTTGTTTTACCCGTTAATAAGTTAGTAGGGGGACCTAACGAACCTACATATTAGAAGCTTCAATGATTCGAAATAAATTAATTAAACTCTTTAATTAAATTAATCAACATTCATTAACTACAGGTCACTTGACTAAAGACCCATAGTTGTACTCTTTGTACTGTAGATATATTTTCTGTCCATAGATATAACCAATCATTAGTAAGTCGACTCTTCACACATTGCTCGTAATTACAGCTGGGTGAAACTACGGTTTTACCTTTGTAATTGCTTCTTTCTTCTTAAGTCCCACTAGTTCTCTAATGAACAACCTGTTTATGATCCCACCATAAACAAATCCTTCTCGAGCCAATGAGAAGGAGAGACGCCTTGTTCAAGACTAGGAACTAGCACTTAAAAGAGTAATTTATCTATTTTCCCTGAGGACGGGAAGGAGTGAACTCCATCTTGTGTAGCTATGTTTCCAACTCCCTACTCGAACAAATTCCCAAAATGCTAGTCTTATCGAGTTAGCGACATGGGTCACTCTCATCCGTACAAATTAAAGGATTGCCCTCATCGACAGAAGTCCATAATTCACTGGGGATTGAGATCGGGTTACCTATGGTCATCTTATGAAATGTTAGTCTCTTCGATTAAAAGTGTTATAAAGAGAGATTAATCATTTAGTGGTCTGGTCTTATACAAACTCTTTGTACATGATACTCTCACTCACATGTCTCCACATGAACAATTTGGATCAAATCTTTTGTAACACTTACAACTATTGTAACAATTACAAAGTGAGACGTATCCGTAATATCACCAGGATAAAACACCCAACTTATCCATATACTGTAGACTTTTTAGGTTATTGAAAGCCTGCAAGAATGAGCGTTGTAAACCTCTATCCGACAATCAAATAGAATTTATAAATCACCGAACCAACTACGTATACTACTAAGTACTATAAGCGGCAAGTCGGGGTCGAACCATAGGGAGCCTAAGATACGATCTCTCTAAGCTAAATAGTTCTATAGAAAGCAGTAAAAATGGAGGGTTTTGATTGGATAGAAGTGCGAGAAGTAAATTGCAGAGTTTAATTGTAAGAAAATAAAAGTGCAGGAAAAGTAAAAGAAAATGCCTAGCTCATGACTTAGGACCACTCGATCTTTGATTGATCATAGGGTTACTCAGGATTATCTCTCTCGATTTAATGTGCTTAGCCAACTTGCCTGGATAGCCTAAAGCAAGTGCCCTAATTACTAATTAATCACTTTAATTCAAACAAATACTTGATTAATTGGGTTCGATAGCAGCCACAAAAATCTCACATTCACTTTAATTGATTTCTTAATTAGACTAATTGCTTAGTTGTTTGGGTTTGATAGCGTCCATTACTAGTAAACAACTGCATTAAGCTCAAAAAGTTCAACTAAGATGATTAATAACCCAGATAGCCCTAAGTTACTAACCGATTATGTACTTGAAACATCCTAATCATGCAATGTGTAAAAGGGTTATATTCTAAACAACCTAGAATTCACAACAAGCATGCTTTGGATTTTGTCCATTTGAGACTAAAAACACATTAGAGCATCTCTAATCTCTAGCAATCAAAGAATGAATGATGGTTGATCAATCCTACATACATCTAAGCATATAAATCCAATCACATTCAAGAACCACAAAAAATCAAAGAGAAATATAGATCAAGAACAACAATCTTCAAAATCAATCCATAGACCTAAGTGAGCAACTCACCTTAGCCACGAGATCGGTCCAAGATAAGCTTTAGAACCAAGAAATACATCAAAAAATGGAGAAATACAGAGAGAAGGAAAAGAGGGGAAGAGAATTTTGGATTGGGGGCTGATAGCCCAAACTCCCTACCCTAATTTGGCAAAATTTCCTTTTATAAAAAGGACAGAGTGTCGCTAGCTCTAGGTAGAAGTTGGAGCGCTCACCTTGAGCGTAGCGACAGTGTGCTTGTGCGCACAAAGATGCATTACTTTTCCTTCAAAATCTGAAGTGTCATTGCTCTCCAGGAAAGCGTCGCGATGCTCTCGCCATTTTCACTCTCTGCCTTTTAGCGTAGAGCATAGGGTAGCTATGCTCTGCTCTGCGCTTGCTCTAGGGGTATTTTTGTAACTTTCACGTCCTTGAGCTCTGGGTGCTCGATTTCACTTCCGATAGCTCCAAATCAACCCCAAGCAGCCTGTAACGCTCCGTTATGCATGATTTGCTCGAAATTCTAAAAAATAGCATAATAAACACATAAATTCCATGAAAGAGCTGGATTAAGCTAGGAAAAATAACACTTTTATGGTGCTATCAATTATTACTTGAACATGATCCACTTATATGCCTACCACAAACTGTTCAAGCTACATAAAATAACATCGAATATTAGTTTATTGGGTTGAGTAAAATTAAATTTAAACATCGAATAAAATACTTCTTATTTTATTAATTAAATAATTTGTATTTAAAAATTAGAAACTACGTCACGCATTAGTTCTGGTTGTTCTAATGTGGTGGTCGAATCGGACGCTCAAGTACTGGTGCAGTCCATCAATAATGAATCTGGTAAATACTCTGGTATTGGTGTAATTCTTGAAGAAATTCATGGATAGTTCGAGTGTAAAGTTTTAATTACACTCCGCGATCGTGTAACAATGTGGCCTATGAAGTTGCTTCTTGGGCTTGGGTCAACGGGGGGAGGGTTGAGTTCTCAATGGGGGGTTGGTTCCTTCTCTTTTAAATGATTCCTCTCATCGTATGTCTTTATCTTCCTAATGTAGTTTATCTTTCTAATTGAGAAAGTAAAAATTCTCCATTGGAATTTAAAAATCTTTACTTTTTAGTTTTGACTAATTAATTTTATAAAGTAAGGAAGAAAGAGAAAAAAAATAATTTGAGAAAAACCCCTAGCCCTCTCCATCTCTTTCCCTCTTCCTCTCTTTTACGTTACACACTCTCTCTCACCATTTCTCTTCCCTCTTCCTCACTTTGTCTTTCGGCAACCCCATTCCCCAACTCGTCCTCACCGGCGGTTAGACGAAGCGAGCGACCACGAGCCGCGGCGGCGTCTGGTAGCAGCGGCGGCGGCGTTCGGCAGCAACAACAATCTTGTAGCAGCAATCCACACGGTTTGAACACCTTGCAGCAGCGTTTTTCCTTCTTTCGGGGCGGTTCGGCACTTACCCAGTTTAGTATTGAAAGGTATTTTTGGTATTGTTCCCTAGTTTAGTGTTGGGATTTTGGGGCATTACATCTCTTTTGTTACCGGTATTCTCTCAATCTCAATCTGTGTCTTTTTTTCTCTTCCAATTGAATCGACCGACTACAACAACCCAAGTTAGGATTCTCAAATAAGAAAAAAAAAAAAAAAAAAAAAAAAAG
>QLSR01000156.1:230174-266342 GCA_031780015.1 Citrullus colocynthis
TTAAAAAAAAAAAAAAAAAAAAAAAGAAAAAACATTCCAATTAAGATATATATCTTGGATTGATAGTCCAGAAAGAGCTTGGATTTGGGACACCAAGAGGTTACTAGGAGACAAATTGATCTGAGACGACTTGACGAATCATAGGGCTTGTCATGAAATACTCTTTGACAAGGTTGTTAAATCGTAAAACAGAATGTGTATCGAAATGTTAATTTTAGTGTATCGTGTATCGTAACGTATCGTCTATCGGAAGTTTTAATTGGGTAAATTACATATACATAGAAATATAAATATAAAAGCTTAAAATAGAGATAAATAGTCATGCATTAAATTAATTCAAAATAAAAACATAAACTAACCTCAAAGTTCAAAATAGCTAAAGAAAGAAAGCATCCAACTAACTTAACATCCAACTTCAAAATACGTATGAAAAAACATTAAAAATAATAGAATTTTTTTGTTTCCAAGTTTCAATGTTCAACTATTGACTTCAATATCTTCAAGATCATTATCAACTAATAGTTCGCCACGGTCTTGTTCATGTATCTCTTCTCCATTGCTTTCTTCTTCTACTAGTTCAATAACTTCCTTCCTTTGTCACTCTTATAGTTTTTTTTTTGATAGATCTCCAGGTCGTAAATCAAAAAATAAATATGAAAGGTTATAACTTAGAAAAAAATAATAATAACTAACATATAAAAAGATCATTACCCCTCTTCCTCTTTTTGTTGCTCTCAATTTCTTGAATGTCAAAACAATCATTTACATTTATCCAAGAGCTATCATTTGGTAATGTCGGATCTTCTTTCTCTATAATCCATTCATCATCAGATTCTAAATCCGATAGACAAATAGGATCATATGATTCTCCTTCTAAGATTCATTTGAACCAAATTTATGAGATTAGTGTTTTTAGTGCATTTGACCATAGAATCTGGACTTTAGAAGAAAGTAAGGGGCCAACCAACAGATTGGAGATATTCTCCCTATAGATTGTCCTAGAACCCATTGCAAGTTGAAAAGGGAGAATAACTTCCACCAACACTGGCTGGAAAATGAACACGTGATCAACAAGTGCTGCAAATCTTCACCATTAGCTAGACAAAGTGGGCAGATAGAGGGGGATAAGCAATGCTCCTGAAGCTTGTATTGCAGTGTTGCCGAGCAATTAAGGGATCCTAATAATAAGATTCAAATTGGAACGTTTACTCTTTTTGGACTTCTAGATTTCCAAAGAGCGTTATAAATCTCCTTTTTAATAGGAGAAGAGGCATTCAAATGCTTAGACGATGATTTGGTCGAGTATCTCCCTGATGCATCTAGAGACCATAGCCTTGAATCTGCAGCTTGATTTACCCTGATGCTTCCAGAGACCATAGCCTTGAATCTGCAGCTTGATTTGCCCTGATGCATCTAGAGACCATAGCCTTGAATCTGCAGCTTGATTCAACCCTATGCCTTTAACCTTGCTCAGTAGCTGCTGAAACTCTAATACCTCTTCTTTTAGTTGCCTTCGAAAAATCAAATTCCAAGAAGTGTTCACATCCCAATGATCATTGACACTTGCATTTGGGAGTGAAGCTATCGAAAAAGTCTTGGAAAAGTCTTGGGATGCTCATCTTAGAAGAGCAATCAGGACATCACAAGTCCAGCCAAAAGAAAATATTGCAGCCATTACCAATTTTAAAACTGACCAAAGAACCAAAATTGCTCCAATTCTTCGATATACTAATCCAAGGGCTTCTCAAACTCAAGCCAAACTTGCCGGACGTATGCCAATGATGAGGCTCTACTCCATGAATGTTTTTAATCACTTTCACCAGAGAAAGTCTTGCTCTTTTAGGTTTCAAGAATCTCCAATTCCATTTCATCTTCTATGGCTTTCGAGGTTGTCTCCCATCTCACAGGAGGGTTTAATTTGCTGCCTTTGTGTCCTAACTAGAAAAATTTACTCATAATCCTTTCTAATTCGACAATCACCAAGCAAGGCATATGAAAGATAGACATGTAATAAGTAGGTAAATTAAGCCAAAACAGCATTGCAAAGAGTCAGCCAGCCCCCTTTAGACAGATTATACCTTTTCCATCTATCAAGTTTCATATGCACTTTATCTATAATAGGCTGCCAAAAAGAATGCTATTTGGGGTATCCACCTAGAGGCAAACCTAAGTAAATGAATGGCAGTGTAACTGTTTTATAGTTCAACCGATTGGAAATAGAGATCAAAGTATTCTCATCAATTTTGACTCCACACAATGCCGACTTGTCCCAATTAACTTTTTGCCCCGTGCACCATTCAAAAAATTCAATTGTTTGAATGAGAGTATCTAACATGGCCTCATCATATTTGCAAAAAAGTAGGGTGTCATCCGCAAATTGTAAACTTGATAAGTTCACTTTGTCTTGGACACTTTTAATGACTATTTTTATATTTGTTACAATGGAAAAAACTACAACTGAAACGGGCATGATATTGTGTGTTGAAATTTTATATATGATTCTCTTTTCATGGGAAACCGTCATGCCTGGTGGTCAATAAAGGCTAATGTAAATAAGTAAAAGACTAGGAGAGAACGAGTTCAAGCTATGGTGACCAACAACCTAGAATTAATATCTTATGAGTCTTCTTAAAAATCAAATGTAGGAGGTTCTTGAAGTTCGTGCTTGGACATTTATAAATATAAAACAAACAATTGGCTTTTCAGTTTTCATATGTATTGTACCTATGGGTCAGAGGACGTTTTCCGAAAAAGAAAAAAATGATTAATCTAGAGAGTGTTCTCTGTAGTAGTTGAAAACCTTGGAGTTTTGCATTTTATAAATGTCTAGTCATTTTTCTTCTTCGGAATATTTCCTCATTCCAGTTGTGAATTAAGGGGAACAATTACTTGTGACCCTGTCTTATTTGATTTTTGGTTGATAAATTTGCAGATTATAAAGAATGAATATGGCTATGTAGTTGATGGAGATGTGTTCTTTTCTGTGGACAAATTTCCAAGTTATGGACAATTGTCAGGGCAAAAGCTTGAAAATCATAGGGCAGGAGAACGGGTTGCTGTCGATTCAAGAAAGCGTAATCCTTCTGACTTTGCATTGTGGAAGGTAAAAATCAGATATCAATTTGGCTATGATGTAAGTAGGAATTATTAGTTGTATAGTGTTTGTAATAAATATAAACTGTGCAGGCTGCGAAACCAGGTGAGCCAAGTTGGGAAAGTCCGTGGGGTCCTGGAAGGCCTGGATGGCATATAGAATGCAGTGCCATGAGTGCTCATTATCTTACGTTTAAGTTTGATATCCATGGAGGTGGCATTGATTTGATCTTTCCGCATCATGAGAATGAAGTTGCACAAAGCTGTGCTGCCTGCCAAGAGAGTAAAATCAGTTATTGGATGCACAATGGGCATGTTACCAATAATAACGAAAAGATGTCCAAATCACTGGGTAATTTTTTCACCATTCGTCAGGTAGTATGGGCATAAAGGAGCTATTGAAGCTATTAAACTTTTGTTTAGTTTTTGGTATTACTTGCTATATTTTTCTTACACTGCAGATTACAGAAAGGTATCATCCATTAGTTTTGAGACACTTTTTAATAAGTGCTCATTATCGGTCCCCTCTCAATTACACTGTCTCTCAGTTGGATAGTGCATCAGATACGGTTTATTATATATACCAGGTTTGTGATCCCATCAATGCCTATTAATCCCTTCAATCATTCCATGGTCAATCATTTAATATTATATATATATTTTTCATAATGAAACCCATGGTCAATCACTTATACTTGGGGTGGTGGGATATTAAACTCATGATTGATTATTCTGAAATGATCAGTCTCTTTGATATCATGGCCTGTTTTTGTATGATTGTTAAGACTTTGCAAGATTGCGAAGATGCTTTATCACAACATCAAGGGGAAAACCTGGCTGACGGTCTGGGGAAAACAGCCAAAAAAGATCCTGTTAGCTCTGCTGCTGAAGAATGCCTCAGTAATCTACGGTCTGAATTTCAATCTAGAATGGCAGATGACTTGAACACAGCACATATATTAACTGGCGCCTTCCAGGAAGCTCTAAAGTTTGTAAATAGTACTTTAACATCGCTGAAGGTACAGTTTTTTGCATGCATCCTGTACATCTCCACGCTAATGCTACCAAATTTGTTTCATACCATTACTTAAGTTCTAATTTTATGAAATCAAAATTTGAACTCGAATAGGCATTGTGGTCATTGCCTCCATTAGAAAAAGAAAAAAGAATCAATCAATCACGGAGAGTTGCTACTTGATGTGAGCATTTTTGTCATTGGGCTTTATATAGGTGCTGATTAATTCTTTCTGTTGGTTTGAATATTTGGTATCAAGTGTAGAGTTGGACGTATTTTTGTGGCTAGGCTGAGATGTTTTCATCGATGGATTTCTTATATTTTGTTAGCCAAGTGTTTGGGTGATCTAGTGGTTGGTTTTATTATCTAATTTGGTTATGTAGATGTTAATTTGGCAATTGCCATTTAATCAATTGTTCAACTTGATAAATTAAAATTAATCTACTACACTGAACACGGCGGGAATATATATTTGAATCCCTTTGCCCCTTTTCGTCGTTTTTTTCCCATGTAGAATAACGATTTATGTTTTATTTTATCAGAAGAAGCAACCGAAGAAACATCAACTCTCAATGATTCAGTCCCTTGTCAATGTGAAGAAGGAATTGGAACAAGTTCTAGATGTTCTTGGATTGCTGTCCTTATCTACTTACTCTGAAGTAAATATGATCTGTCTTATATATTTTGTTTCCATGGGTTCATATCTTATTTTGCTTCTTTAATCTTCGCACTTTTACTGTCTTGGTCGTCCTCACTCTTCAAAATACTTTGATTGTTGAAACTTTACACAAATGTATTTTTAATGCTTGCAGTTAAATTTTTTGTCTTACATTCAACACAAATCTTGTTTCCCAATCTTACCATATTAGCTTTTAAACACAAGTCTATTTGGAACAAGTTTTTAACATAAATGACTGAAATGAATCATCTCTATGTAAGTCAAAAGATAAAAATAAAATATTTTGAAACATTAGGGATTAAAAGATGGCATTCCACCGTGCAGGTTTTGCAGCAGTTGAAAGATAAAGCACTGAAGAGAGCAGGGATGGTGGAAGATGATATACTGCGTTTGATTGAAGAAAGAACACAAGCAAGAAAAAACAAAGATTTTGGGAGAAGTGACAATATCCGAACTGAGCTATCTTCCTTGGGCATAGCTCTCATGGACATTGGCAAAGAGACCATCTGGAGGCCATGTGTTCCTGTAGAACTGGCAGCGCCGGTTCCTCCATCTGAGCAGAAGAAGGCCACTCAAGTGGAACATCAGGTTGCTCAGCCACCAGCAGTTGAACAGAAGGTTGTTCAAGAGCAAACAGTTGACAAAGCTCAGCCACACGAGGCGGAAAAGAAGTCAACCGTGCCTGTCTGATGTTGTATCTTCTTCGTTTGCTGAAGAGGGATGGAGGATGAGATTTACATTTTTGGCTATTAATGTCGAAACCTGAAACATTTTGGAAGAGCCTGTGTGTAGCCTACAGATGTATGTAACTTCATTATACATAATTTAATTGTTGTGATGAATTAATTACTTAACTTATACCACAGTTTAATTAATCCCAGCCAACTCCATGTTATTTGAGATTTTCATTTGAAATAATTGATTATGGGCCAAGAGGAAATTGATAGTTCCATTTTTGTCAGTTTTTCCCCCAAGTATTAGTCAAATTCATGAAACAATTTTAGTTTACATGCGTGACTGATTTGATAAGCAAAGAAGATAATAAATGCATCATGGGAGTCCTTTCTTTCCGTTCCTTTAGCATGATATTTTTTATAAAGAAGATATTATTTATGTCCTTACGTTCTTTCATGTTCTGGTTAAAAGTATGGCTCATTATTAAAAAAAAACCTAATTATGGTTAGAACATTATTTTGTTTCTATTATCATTTAAAAATATTGCTGTGAGGTTTATAACATGTGGAGTTGAGAAGATCGAAGCATCAATTAGTTGAGATATAACTTATTGTTTAGTACTTTCATTATTTAGCTCAAAACAATGGATGTTTATAGATAGTGGTATTTCAAGATGAAATTGTATAAGTTAGAGAAGGGTAAAACCATAAACCTGATTAATCGAATCGATTTTTGGTTTTCAGTTTTTTTGAAAATGAGGTCTATTTCCTCTGAATTTTCGCATCGAGTTTCGTTTTTTTAAGTAAAAGAATTGAATTGTTAGCTAAATGCCAAAACAAAAATAAATTTTATTTTATTATTATGTTTTTAGTTTTCAAAATTTTGCTGAAAACCAAATGGTTATCCTACGACACCGTATTTATTTGAATTGGATTTTGATTAATTTATTATCTAGATATAATTAATAATATTTATGGAGAAATAACCTTTTAATCTCTAGATTTTGAGTCTAATTTTCATTTAATCTCTAGGTTCTAAATTGTTACACTTCTATCATTGTATTTCGAGTTTAATTTTCATTAAATTATTAGGTTTCAAAATGTTAAAATTTACCTTGAGCTTTGAGTTTAGTTTCATTTATTCCCAAATTATGGTATTTAACACTTTTACTTATGTTTTCATTAATGTTCCGCCTGTCTTTTTTGGTAAAAGTGTAAATCTTGACTCCAAGGGATTCTAAGAAAATAAAACTCAAAACTCAAGGGTAAAATTGTAATATTTTGAATTTAAAAGACCACATAAAAATTAAACTCAAAATTCTAAGTGTAAAAATGTAACATTTTGAAATTTATACACTAAGTAGAAATTAAATCTATGTGCTAAAAAATTATTGACGGGATTATAAATAATTATTTTACTGCTTTGAGCTATATTCTTACCAGGCTTCAAAATGAATGGTCTAGACACAATAGTTTTTTTGTTTTGAAAATTAGAGTTATAAATTCCTCTCAACGGTTTTTTTCTTCTTTTTTTCTTCTATTTATTTTTATTATTATTATCTACTTTTTAGGTAATGTTTTTAAAATTTATACCAAATTTTAAAAATAAGAATTCAAATCTTTTTAGGAAAGGTGAAAATTATAGTAAAAAAATATGCACAATTTTTAAAAACCAATATTAAAGTCTTGTTTATAACAATTTTGTTTTTAGTATTCTGTTTTTAAATTTTATTTTTGTGTTCTAATTTTTTAGCTATGAATTTTAACTTTGTTAAAGAAACACTTTGAATTCCTTGTCAAATTCTAAAAACAATAAGTTTTAGAAAACTACTTTGTTTAGTTTTCTAAACTTCGTTTGGTTTTTAAAACATTAGAAGAAAATAGATAATAAGACATCAAAATTTATAGATTAATGTGGTGATTGTAAGCTTAATGACATGTTTGAGAGTGATTCTATGGTTAAAATCAGTCCAATTTTTTTAATAATTTGAAATCAATTTTAATAATATGAAAAATGTGTTTAAGAGTGTAATTAAACATTAAATTGATTTTGAGTGCTTAAATGTTTGTTTTAAAACTATTTTCAACATGCCAAAATTGATTTTAGTCTTTTTGAAATCACTTTCAAATATGCACCAATTTTAAAAACTAAAAAATCATAATTTTGATATTCGTGTATATAAACCTAAAATAATGGCATATAATAAAGGAAATAAACTAATGAAATCCAAATTTATTTAGGATAAATAAACGGCATTATATTCATGAAATTAGAATGATGAATGATAAAATTGTAATGAAAAACAACAAACGAAGAGAAACAAAGATCGAAAATAAGAGAGAAATTTTGCTCACTCACTATCTTACAATATAATGAGAACTCTCTAAAATAAGATGAAAAGAAAGGAAAGTGAAAGTTTTGGAAAGAGAGAGAGTAACAATAATGATCTTTTTACTAATTTTGAGGAATGTAAAAAAGTTGAAAAAGTTAAAAGGAATTTTGGAAAAGATGAAGTATAAAAAGAGGATGAAGTGGGTAAAACTCATATTTTAATTTGGGATATTAAATTGATCAAAATAAATTGCAAGACTAAGACTAAGAGTGAAAAAGTAAAAGAAATTATTCTCTAGTAATAATAAATAAATAAATAAAAGAAATTAGATGTTTAATTTTTTAAGCCCCACGTGTCACTCTTCTCTAGCTCCAAGTGAGACTGTTTAATGGGTCCAATTTGATTATTTGACCACTCTGTCACCATTTTGAGTATTTTTCTTTGTTAAGCTTCTTTCGACTATATCTTCTTTGTTTAAACTCTGATTTATGTGATTCAAAAGGCGTCGAAATCATTGTTCCGAGCTCTATGCCATGGACTATTCAAGATATTAAAATTATTAATACATAAATCAGGTTTGTTATCATTCAAACATTAATTAGTTAATTAAAATTAATTAATTTGAGTTTAAGGGACAAAAAAACCAACAACAAACGATTCAAGTCAAATTTCAACCCATGAGTAAATTGCCTTATGCATATAATCGCATCAAAGCTGACATCGACCAATTATCTTATGAACCGAGAACTTCTATTCAGCTTTAGTTTCAAGTGCACTTAGAAGCTTAAGTAATTAGTCCTATTGATCTAAACATTTGCTGTCACTCACAAAGAAACAATCAAATACAATTTATAATCTTCGATCTTAACTACCATTGCTACTAAAGAGTATCATTAGTGGCAAGACCGAGTTGATACGTAGGGAAGCGCTAGATGTATTTCGTCAAAGCTGATTTTCTAGTCATATTAATAAATGGAGGGGGAAGGGGGGGGGGGGGGAATTAAGATGACATATTGAAGGGATCAAATCCTGTGCAGAAGCGTGTGAATCTCTTCCTTTTGGTTTTTATTTTAGAACTAAAAAGCACAAAAGAAAGAAACATGTAGATGTACAAGTTAAGCATACTTTTAATTAAAACTACATGGAATTAAGACTTTTGAATAACTTTTTCTTCCCATGATGCATAACATCTCTTCTTCTTCCCTCAAATGATCTTCCAATGAGCAAAACAAACGCTGCCATTGGATCTTCCCTACTATTTTCTATTGCCAAGGGCAGGGCTGGTGGAAACCCCTTTTGAAAAAGATAAAAGGAACAATGTTGGTAGAGAACAGTGAACAAAGAAAGATTTCCACTGTGTTTTCATGAGAGAGTACAAAAGGAGAGTTAAACCAAAAAGTAAAAAAGAAGAAATCACCGTTTTAGCTAGAACCAACTCCCTTTATGGAAATAACTTCCCAATAATAACTCCCCACTTCCATTCTATATATTTAATTTAAAATAAATAAATAAATATTTAATTAATCAAATTAATTAATTAATTTCATATTAAATATCTTATATTTAATTAAATGTACACTTAAATCATATTCAAATCCTCATCCCTCTTATTACTTATAGTTTTAATATAAATTTCATTCATATTAATTTTTAACCTATAATTTTAATATAAATCTAATTCATCTTAATTTAGTAACCTATAGTTTTAATATGAATCTTATTCATATTAACTTAATATTTGAATCATATTCAAATATGTTTAATGTCCTTTTATTATATAGTTTAATTTTGAATCTTATTCAAAATTAACTTTATATTATAATATATCTATATACATTATATTACTTGAATCATATACAATTAATGTTATTCTCTTTAACTAATTTGAACGATTCAAATTCTTTCAAAAACTAATGGTTCTTATTTACCCGTTGTGAGCTAGTAGGGATACCTAATGAATCTATAGATTAGAAGCTTCAATAATCCGACTTTAACTAATTAAACTCTTTATGTTAATGAATATTCATTAACTGTGGGTCACTCTACTAAAGATCCACAACTGCACTTTTCACACTGTAGAATATTTTTGAGTCTATTGATTTAGCCATTACAATTGGGTCAAATTACCATTTTACTCCTATAATTATCTCTACTTCTTAAGTACCACTGATCCATCTAATAAAAAATATGTTTATGGTCCTTAAGTACATGGAATCAACACTTACGGAAACTACTCCTATACTTTTCCTAAAGGTAGGAAGGAGTGAATTCCACTTTATGTAGCTATCTTCTCAACTCCCTACTTGGACAAATCCCCAAATGGTAGGCTTATTGAGTCTGTGACTAGGGCCACCCTCACCCATACAAATCAACGAATTGCCCTCATAGATAGGAGTTTATAACTCACTCAGGATTGAGATCGAGTTACATGATTATCCTATGAAATATTAATATCTTCAGTCAAAAGTGTTACAAAGAGAGATTGGATATTTTGCAGTCCAGTCTTATACAAACTCTTCGTATAATATACCCTCACTTGCATGTATCCACGTGAACGATTTGGATCACATTGTTTGTAACAATTACAACAATTGTAACATTTACAAAGTGGATCGTGTCCATAGTGTTATTAGGATAAGACATCTGATAAGAACTTGAAAAGTGCTTTCTATCCTCTCAAATTAAGGAAGTTTATATTAGATTTCACTTGTTTGCTAGTGGTTTTCAGGTTAAAATCAGGAAAATTAGAAGAAAAGACCAAAAGATCAAAACCGAGCAAGAATACGGCGAAAAAGAGAAGAAAAACTCAATATGACGAAAATTGGGGCAACGCCGCGGTGCTAGTGCCGCGACACCATTTTCAGAAATTCAATAGCTCCCTAGCGCTATAGACCAACGCCGCGACGCTAGTTTTCCATAAATGAAAAAATGGTATTTTTGGTAAGTTTTTGGGCTGCCAACTCTATAAATTTGAGGGTTTCCAACAGCCTAATCATCAATCTATAGACCAAAAGAGGCATAAGAAGGAGAGAATTGAGTGAGAGTTCATAAAAGAGCTCAAGGAGTGAGTTAGTTGCAAGGAAGAGGAAAAGAGTTCGAGATAGTCGTGGTGCCATTCGAGTTCCGATGTGAGAGCCAAGGAGATCGTGACAGTGTTGCCTCAATCAAGAGCCTCTTTTCAGTAGAGTTTCCCTTTCTTTACACCCTTTCTTTGTTTATTTTGTTTAAATATGTTGCTTCAAGCTATGAGTGGCTAAACTCTTTAGTTTTAGGGTTTTAATGAATTGTTTATGAATTCATGTTGATATTGTAGACTTTCATGATTTTGTTGGAATGATTATGCTTTTCATTGTTATTGTGTTTAATTATTGTGGATTGGCCATCTTCACATATTAGGTTCGATGTATGATTGAGAGATTGTATGTTTACCTTGATCTATAATAATGAATTGTTGTTAATCTATCACGAGAGTAGTTAGGTTGACAATAAAAGTTGTTAAAGACTATTCTTAATGCCATGTAATTTGTATTGGTTTCAAGAGATTAGTAATCAATCGAGTTGCATGAGAAAGGGTTGTTTTTGAGAGAAAATAACTTGGAATTAAGTTTCTAGACTTGGGTGTATGAATTACAATAAAATCCATGAAATCTATAATATTGCATGATGAAATAAACAAGGATTCATTACCCTAGAACTCTCTTTGACTCTTGTGTTTCTCACTTTATTACTTTCCTTATATGACTTATATTTTCCATAATTAATAATATTAATTCCAATCCTCAAATAAAATTGATTCAACTTTAGAATAGCTAAGTAACTTAAACCTTCACAATTGGATCTCCAGTGGAACGATATTCGGACTTTACCGTCTTATATTATAACTTGACCTGTATACTTGCAGTTAACACTAAAAGTGCGCATCAACATCCAACCTTATCTATATACTATAGACCCTTACTTGAACATGATCCACTTTTATGTCCAGTGCATACTGTTCAAGTCTCATGAAATAACTTTGGAATATTTTTCCTCAATAGATAATTGCATATATAAAATAATCAACCATGATTTCAAATAACTTATTAACTACGAGGTTTTAGGGCATACATCCCAAAACATATAGCTAAATGCATAAAAATAAAAGATAAAGCGGGTAAATGTAACCTTAATTGGGATAATCTAGTTTTAGGACCAAGAAGGATTTTCAATGCTATTTTGGTCATCGACTTCTCTTCATTGAACACACATTTGACTTACACATGCACAACAACTTACTTGGTTCAACAAACTCATGATGTAACGGATTGCCTACTTGTTGGGTAAACCAAGCGGTGCTCTAATTATCAATTAAAGCTAAAGCCCTAGTTAAACTAAATGCCTTAGTCCTATTGGGTTCAAAAATGTTCATGTAGAATTAAAACATTTGCATTAAGACCTAGGGTTCCATTGTGTGATTAAGAAATTAGGTTGCCCAATTAGTTAACCACTTTATCTTTCAACTTAGATTGTGAAGAGATTGAATCCCCAGCAGAAACGAATGATCGCCTTTTGCCATTGATTTTGATTATAAAACTAGAAAAAATAGATAAGGAAAAAACAGTAATTAAGCATGCTATTAATCGAACTTATAGAGAAGAAAATCTATTTTACCTTTGAAGACCGTTCTTCTGCTTTCCCTCCTCTGATGGTCCTCTTATTCCAATGAATAGTGTGTTAGGACTAGTGCCCTAAATCTTATGGGTCTTGTAGTTTGTAAATTTTAAATATGAATTATTTATTTAATAAAATATGAAATTACTTTATTTTACATTTAGATTGCATTGACTCAATCCAATAAACTAAGATCTAAATTTATTTAATGTAATTTGAACAGATGTGGTAGACATACAAGTGGATCGTGTTCAAGTAATAACCTAAACGGTTCGCAGTATGTATATAAAGTTGGGTACCTTATCCTGGTGACACCGCGGATACGAACAACTTTGTAAATGTTACAAGAGTTGTAAGTGCTACAAATGATTTATCCAAATCGTTCATGTGGAGACTGTTGGAGCTAATATGTCCTTAATCTCTTGGGTCTTGTAGTTTTGTAAATTGTATATACATTTTATTTATTGAATAAAATAAGAAGTTATTTTATCTATCTTATGCATTAAACTCAATCCAATAAACTAAGATTCCATGGTTATTTTATGTAAACTTAAAAATGTATGTGGTTGGCATACGAAGTTTAATCATATTTAAGTAATAACCAAAAGGTCTGTAGCATAGAAGTAAGGTTGGGTGCCTTATTTTGGTAACACTATAGATACGACCCACTTTATAATTTTTACAAGGAGTTGTAAAGTGTTACAAACAATTTGATCTTAATCGTTCATGTGGAGACATGTGAGTAGGGGTATCCTATGTAACGAATTTGTATAAGATCAGACCGCGAAATGTTTAATTTTTCTTTGTAACACTGCTAATTATAGTAACTAACATTTCATAAGATGACTATAGGTAACTCGACCTGAATCCTGAATGAGTTATGAACTTCTGTCTATGAGGGCAATCCTTTGATTTGTATGGGTGAGAGTGGCCAAATCGTCGACTCAATAAGCCTACCATTTTGGGAATTTGTTTGATTAGGGAGCTGGGAACATATCTTCACAAGATGGAATTCATTCCTTCCTATGTTTGGGGTAAGTAGACAAATTACTCCCTTAAGGGTTGATTCCAGGTATTGAACAATGAGGCCTCACCCTCTCACTGGCCTGAGAAGGGTTAGTTTATAGTTGGACTATAAACAGTTTGTTCATTAGAAGGATTAGTGGTACTTAAGGAGTTAGATATAACTACAAGGGTAAAACAGTAATTTGACGTAGTTGTAGTTATGAGTAATTTGTGAATGATCGACTTACTGTTGATTAGTAAATTTCGTGGACATAGAAATATATCTATAGTGTGAAGAGTGCAACTATTATTTAGTAGAGTGACTTACAGTTAATGAATATTGATTAATCTAATTAAAGAGTTTAATTGATTAATTTCATCTTATTGGAGCTTCTAACTATAGGTTCATAAGGTCCCCTTGCTAGCTCATAAATAATTAGTATAAGAATAAGACATTTTAGTTTAATTTGAAATGTTCAAATTAATAATGGAATTAATTGTATGTGATAGAATTAGCATAATGTATGTAGATACATTATAATATAAAGTTTATTTTGAATGAGATTCAAAATTTATACTTTATATTATAAAAGAGATGAATACTTAAATGAGGTTTAAATAGTAATTATATGAATGAGATTCATATAAAAACTATAGATTAAAATTAATATGAATAAGATTCATATTAAGACAATAGGATATGTGAGAGAAGGTTATTTGAATTTTGATTCAAATTTAAATTAAATATGAGATATTTAATTAATTAATTGATTAATTTTATTAAATATAATTTAATAAAATATAATTAATATTAATATTAATTATTATTATTATTATCAACATATTATTGAATAACTCTCATGTAATGGGGAGTTATTCTGTTTCATCTCTCACAATTATCACGTAAAAGTAAAAAAGGAAGGGGAGGGAGTAAACAGTATCACATTTCCACAGAAGAGTTTTATGAAATCTTCCTCATCCTCTCCAAATTCTCTCTTCCACACAAAACAATTCCCTTGTTAAAATTAAAGAAGGCACACACCTCCTCCGTTGATTCTTTCTTGAGAATAGTGAGGTTTCCGTTGTGGTGGTGATCCAAAGAATAAGAAGGGTTATTGTTGTTTCATTGGAGAAGTATTCGGTTCGTGATTTGGAGAAGAAGTTTTCACATTGAAGATAGTCTTCAAAGGTAGGATTCTTCTATCTCTAACTCTTGTAAAAAGCATGCTAATTTAGTTGTTTATCCTTGTTGGATGTTCTCTGTATTTTGGTTTTCTAAAACAAATTTAATGGCACAAGGCGATCATTCGCTTTCTCTGGGAATTGAATTCCTTTAAAGACATGCGATGGGGTATCCTATACAAAGAGCTTGTATACAATTGGACCGTGAAATGATTAATCTCTCTTTATACCACCGCTGATTAAAGAGATTAACATTTCCTAGGATGACCATAGATAACTCAATCTCAATCCTGAGTGATTTATGGACTCCTGTCTATGAGGGTAATCCTTTGATTTTAATGGGTGACAGTGACTCGTGTCGTTAACTGAATAAGCCTACCATTTTGGGAATTTGTCCAAGTAGGGAGCTGAAAACATAACTACACAAGATGGAGTTCACTTCTTTCTACATGTAGGGTAAGTAGATGAATTGCTTCCTTAAGTGCTAACTCCAAGTCTTGAATAAAGGGTCCCTCCTTCTCATGGCCCAGGAAGGATTTGTTTATGTCGGGACCATGGATATTCTATTCATTAGAGAATCAGTGGAACTTAACAAGTACGAGGTAATTATAGGGAAAAGCTGTAATTTGACCTAGTTGTAATTACGAGCAATTCCTGAATGGTCGAGTTACTGGTCGTTGGTTATATCCATGGATAGAAATATGTCTACAATGTGAAAACCACACCGGTGGGTTTTTAGTGGAGTGACCCATAGTTAATGAAGGTTGATTAATTTAATTAAAGAGTTTGATTACTTTACATATCATTAGAGCCTCTAATCTGTAGGTCTATTAGGTCCCCCTGCTAACTCACTAAAGGTAAAACAAGGATCAATTAGTTTTGGAATAATTTGAATTGTTCAAATTAAATAAGAGAATGTTAATTAATTGTATAAGATACAATTAATATAATGTATTGTGACATCCCAAATTTTTAGGTAATTTATTCTAAATTTTTCTTTGGTAATTTAATTTAATTATCTTAAATTGTTTGGGTGATAATTTGAATTTTGAGGCTAAAATTGAATTATTGGGAAGATAATTCAATTTAGATTAAATGGTAAGGATTTGCAATTTTGTGAGTTATTTTGGAAAAAGAAAAGAAAATAATCATTTAAAAAGGGAAAAGGAAAAAGAAATCACTGTTTAATGAAAAGTAGGGTTGTGGAATTATTGGAATATATATATTTATATTTATATAACCAATGAGTTGGAGGAAGACAAAATAGCTACACACAGCCTTAGGCAAGCCAAGCCATCATCTTCTTCCTTGGTCTTCTCCTCTTCTCATGATTTTCCCCTCTCCCTTTACCTTAATTTTGTTTTTCGGCCAAACCACTGCTAACCATTGTCTTGAGCATGCTCGTCTAAGGAGTGTCTGCCTATGGCTGCATGTCCAAACCATCCTTAACCACCTTATATTTATGTCTAATAAATAACGTACCAAGTAGTTTTTATTTCTATGTTGTTTTTCCTTCAAGTGACATTTCACCACTTTTGATATATAAGCCTGCTAAACTAGTTTTTGCTTAGAATGTACTATAGGGGAAACCTACTAATTGACTCCCCAACTAAGTATTGTTGTACTCTTTGCAATCAAAGCTTTCTTGCAATTGTCAAGTCTTCAATGATTTCTTTAATGATTTTTTCAATGTTTTTCCTCTCTCACATTTTCTAAGACCATTTTTCTCTCAAAACGTGAGTTAAGAATACATCATATAGTGAGATTGTCCATAACCTTCAATTTTTGTATGGCTAACTTGCTTGTTGGGTTAGAGTAAGTGCCATACAATCACCCGTCCCGTATTCAAAAGTTTCAATATTGTGACAAGTGGAATTAGAGCTTAGTTAGCTCCTCGACTGGAAAATACCGCAATCATTCGGCTATGAAGCAATTAAATAAGTCGCAGTTTGAGTGACTTACTGAGATTGAAGAACATTAGCTATATTTGAGGGAAGTGCCCAATGAAGTGAGATTTATTCAAACCTGATTAGATGGGTTGGATGAGAAAGTCAAAGAAATTGATGTGCCGAATGCCCAAGTAGATGGGCTACCAATAACAGAATGAATGCTAAAGGTTGATTCCTTAGAACACAAAGCTACACGTTCTAGTAGTTTTGAATGCGGGGATTGAAGGAATTGAATCCCGGCAGAAGCATGTATTGCGTTCTTTGATTTCTTGAAAGAATAAAAATAAAAAGAACTAGAAGCAAAGGTTGAGCAACATATACCTTTGCCGAACTTGCAACAATCTTCTCCTCGAACCGGTAGTCTTCTCCTTTAAGTCTTATTTTTCACAAGATCTTCCTTGTTATGACTCTAGCAAGGATCTGACTTGTGGGAACTGCTCTAGAAAGAATAGAGGGAATGAATGTATATAATGATTTTCCTAGAATTTTTCTTAGGAAAATTGGGATAATTTCTAGAGGGAGAGAAATCTCTATAGAATGACTATAGAGATTATGTTGTAGAATGTGTATTCTATGGGGACTCCCAAGGGTCCTATTTTATAGAATTCTATGGGTTACTCCTAATCCTATTGAGATAACCCCTCTTGAATTAAATATTTAATAATATCCAATATTAATAAATATCTACCCAAATAATATGTCATATTAAATGGTTTAAAATATTTAAATCATATTTAAATATTTATCTTCTACATAATTTTTGATTTGAATCACATCCAAATTAAATAATTAATTATTTGAATCCAATTCAAATTAATTAATTAATTCTCCCTCTATTATTTATATGGATTTCATCCAAATAAGTAATTAATTATTTGAGTCATATTCAAATAAATTAATTTCTCCATTATAAAATTATAATTTGAATCATGTTTAGATAAACTTTATAATAAATCATGTAATTAATTGTATACAATACAACTAATATTTTTTCTCATAAATTTGAACATTTCAAAATTTTTCTTTCAACATAATTGTCATTGTTGGTCTATGGTGAGCTAGGAAGGGGACCTTATGAACAACTTAGAAGCTCCAATGGTTCGAAATTAAATTAATTAAACTCTTTAATTAACTTAATTAACATTCATTAATTGTGGGTCACCCCACCACAACTGTACTCTTCACATTGTAGATATATTTCTGTGTTCATGGATATGACCAATCATCAATAAGTTGACCCTTAAAAAATTGTTTGTATTTACACCTGGGTCAAAATTACTGTTTTTACCCCTATAATTACTTCATTCTCTTTTAAGTCCTGCTGATTCTCTAATGAACAACCTATTTATAGTCCCACCATAAACAAATCTCTTTCCAGCCAATAAGAGGGAAGGGACCCCTTGTTCAAGACCTAGATTTAACACTTAAGAGAGTAATTTATCTACTTCCCTAAAGACCAGAAGGAATAAACTCCAACTTGTGTAGTTATGTTCCTAACTCCCTACTCGGACAAATCCCCAAAATGGTAGGCTTATTAAGTCGACGATACGGACTACTCTCACCCATACAAATCAAAGGATTGTCCTCATAGACAGGAGTTCATAACTCACTGAGGATTGAGATTGAGTTACCTATAGTCATCCTTAATGAAAAGTTAATCTCTTCAATCAACGGTGTTATAAAGAGAGATTAATCATTTCGTGGTTCGGTCTTATATAAACTCGTTATATAAGATACCCCCATGCACATGTCTCCACATGAACGATTTGAATCAAATCATCTGTAACAATTACAAAGTGCACCACATACATAGTGTCACCAAGATAAGACACCTAACCTTATCCATATACTATAGACCTTTAGGTTGTTTCTTAAACATGATCCACCCGTATGTCAATTACATATATGTTCAGGATTTCATGCAATTACATTAGATTTTTCTAGTTAATGGATACATTTATATTGCATAATTAATAATTAAATTAATCAACTAATAAATTATGCGGCTTTAGGACATAAATCCCAACAGGGATAGCCCCACAAACTTTGTCTCACACATTGAAGAACGTGTCAAAGAGCTCGATAGTTTTCACAAGATTATGTTGAAGCTATTCAATGATTTGGTTGATGATTTTAAAGTAATGGTAGAAGCCATCAAGGTTGAAATGGCTGAGATGAAGACTCAGGTCAATTTAACGATGTGTGCTGTGGGAAACCAGACCCCAAATCAAGCGCTTGTTATGCCCAATAAGTACAAGATCCCGTAACCCAAAGCCTTCAGTGGGAACAACGGTGCTAAGGAACTTGAGAACTTTCTTTTTGACATGGAACAATACCTCAAAGCAAACGAAACTGTCTCAGAGAAGACAAAGGTTACTTTGGTTTCTATGCGTCTTTCTGACGATGCGAAATTATGGTGGAGGTCCAAAGTTAACGACATTCAAGAAAGGTTGTGCACCATCGATTTATGGGGAGATTTTAATAAAGAACTAAGAGCTTAGTTTTTTCGGAGAATGTAGAGTTCATTGGAAAGAGAAAGTTACAGAAACTCAAAAACACAAAAACCATTTGAAACTATGTGAAACAATTTTTAGCTGTTTTGTTGGACATCCGAGATATGTCCAAGAAGGATAAGATATTTTACTTTGTTGAAGGATTAAAGCCCTGGGCCAATGCTAAATTCTATGAACAAAAAATCCAAGACCTTGCCTCTACTTTGGTTGCTGCATAGAGACTGTTAGACTATAGCGGCGAACAAGCCCTACAAAAGAAAAATGTTATACCACCAAATTCTAGGTAAATGACCTTTAAACCTAATCCCCCAAAGAATTTTGAAAATGACAAAAAACCACAATCCTTGAGCACTGGCCCTTCTTCAGGGTCCTATCAGCCAAACTCAAATCCATCAAGACCTATTTCTTGGTTTCAGTGCAAGGGCCCCCGTTAAGTAGCTGAATGTTCACATCGGGGTGGCCTGACGACCTTACAAGCCTGATAGCACCTAAAATGTGTTATCTTCCTCAGTTTAACTCGGGATTGTTGTGCTATTTAATGTGTCTATTATGTTATTTTGTAGGTTTCGAGCACTTAACAGGTAGAATGGGGCGTTATCAACAAATTAGGGCTAAAACGGACAAAAACGGAGTTCCATGGCATCAACTGGGAAAGAGAACTCCAAAATGACCAAAATGCCCCTAAAGTTATGGTGCAGTACGGCTGTTTAGGTGCAGCTGCAGTGCTTTTTCCTGAGAGCAATTCAGTTGATCTAGAGTAACAAAGCCTCGACGCTGTCCCTAGCGTCGTGGCGCTCCGACGATTTTTTTTAAAATTAAACCTTCGATTTCTAGGTTGGAAGATCAGCCACCAACCGCCGAAGACCTGAATCCTCTCTGTTTTTCCTCTTCTTTTCATCTTTCTCTACCTCTGAACTTGAACCCATCAATTGATTTGCCAATTATGGGCTAAGGTACAAGTTTTTCTAGCTTGGGTTAGGGATTTTTCTTTGTAGTCGTTCTTTTCAGGTTTCGAACCCAATTCTTTATACGCGTGATTTAATCCAGATTTTATGAGAATTAAGATCAAATTATAATGTTGGTGTTTGTTTTGATTATTTCTTTGATTGTATTACTATTTGTGACACTTGTTGTATGTTAATCGTAGGAAGCGATAGGTTAGGTTAGCTTGCAAATATGAATTGTAATGCATATTACTCCAATCAACCTAGGATTAAATCAACATAATATTTAATCTAGGCCTTTCCAGTTAAATTTTCCGTCTAATTTTTCCTTGAACTTAATGCGGCTAGATTTAGTACAAATTTTGCTTGCCTTTCATCGATTTGTCCTAAGTCTAACTTGTCGACTAGGACAATTTAATTCTGGCCTTTCCAATTGAATTGATTAGGTGTTAGCTATAATGAAGTAGTAATGATGAACCAATGAATAAGAACATCGAACAAAGGAAATCTTGTGTAACCCTAGCTAGAGCTTTCTCCATTTGAATTTTAGCTTCTTTTAATTTGTGCATTTTGTTTTTATGCAATTTAAGTTTCTTTGCAACCAACCATCAGAAATCCCCTTTCGGTTACCTTGAATTGTGAACTGCCCAACTTTGGAATTCGAGGGCTCTCTGTGTTCGATCCAACTTACCCTGCTACTGTTGGTTAAGTTCGAAAAATTTCATTTGGCATGAAATTAGGTGACAAATTCCTTCCACCAAAGCCTTAGTACAAAGTTGTAACGAATCAGAGGCAAAAACTGAAGTCGAAAAGGAAGAGGAGGGGGAAACCTCTCAATGGGGGATTGAAGTTCTTGTCAGCTATTCAAAAAAAAGCCTCATGCTAGAAGGATGCTACAAAAAAGGAACTCAACTCCAGACCTACTAAAGGCATCATTGTAGAGTCAGGTGCAACCTATAACTTCATTTCCGAACAAGAGGTTCATTGCCTAGAGTTGAAAATTGAAAGAGATACGAGTAAGAAGAAAGCAATCAATTTTGAGGCCTTACCAATTGTTGGAGTATCCGAAAGGGTACCCTTGAAATTGGCAGAGTGGTCTAGAAATGTTGATTTGGTTGTGTTACGCATGGATGACTTCAACATTGTGCTCCGAATGGAGTTCCTTTTGGAACGTAAAGTCATCCTCATGCCTTTGGCCAAGTGCTGATAGTCTAAGCAACAATCTCATAGTAGTCTCAGCTAATATAAAACAACCTAGTGGAGTGAGGATGAATTTTGCCCTACAACTGAAGAAAGGGCTTAGCCAGGAAGAACCCAGTTTTAGGCTATCCTGATTGTTTATGAGTTTGCTGAAATAGAGTTCGTCCTTTTGGATATCTAAGAAGTTTTGAGCGAGTATGCTAATATCATGTCGCAAAGCCTGCCGAAGTCTTTACACCCTCAATGAGGGATTGATCACAAGATTGAACTTATTTTAGGAGCCAAACCTCTCGCGGAAAAGAATGGCTCCCTCTAAGCTAGTTGAACTCAGGAAATAGTTGGATGAATTGTTGAGTGCATGATTTATTCCTCTTGCAAAAACTCTCTATGGTGCCTAGTCTTATTCTAGAAGAAGAAAGACGAGACATCATGATTGTGTATTGATTACAGGGCTCTAAACAAAGTAGCGGTTGGCAACAAGTACAACTTGTCGATCATATCTGATTTGTTTGACCAGCTAAATAGAGCCTAATAGTTCATGAAGCTTGATCTCTGATCAGATTATTATCAAGTTCGCATTGCCGAAGGGGACGAGTCTAAGACCAACTGCGTGAACAGATACAAGGCCTTTGAATTCCTCGTAATGCCTTTCACCTTACAAATGTCCCTGTCGCGTTTTGTACTTTGATGAACCAAGTATTTCATGAATACCTTGATCAATTTGTGGTGGTCTACCTCGATGACATTATAGTATACAGTCCTACTTTGGAAGAACATAAGGTGCACCTCATATTAGTCTTCGATAACTTGCAGCAGAATCAACTGTATGTAAAGAAAGAGAAATGTGCTTTCGTGATAACACCTAAAATGTGTTATCTTCCTCAGCTTAACTCGAGATCGTTGTGATATTTAATGTGTCTATTATGTTATTTTGTAGGTTTCGAGCACTTAACAGGTAGAATGGGGTGTTAACAACAAAATTGGACTAAAACGAACCAAAAAGAAGTTCCACAACATCAACCGGGAAATAGAACTCCAAAATGACCAAATTGCCCCTAAAGTCACGATTTAGCTTCGGCTTTTTTTCCCGAGAGATTCTGCTAGCGAAATGCAACAGGCACCGCGATGCTGCTTTGGAACGATGCGGCGTTGTCTCTAGCGCTGCGGTGTTCCAACAATGTCTATATAATGATCTCTTGACTTTTAGGTCGAGAGATCAGCCATCAGCCAACTTTTGGCTCCATTCTCTATTTTTCTTCTTCTTTTCATACCTTGGAACTTGAACCCAATTAATCGGTATAGCGATTATTGGCTAAGGTAACGCTTTTCTAGCTTGGGCATGGGGATTTTTCTTGTAATTGATGTTCTTTTGAGGTTTTTAACTTGATTTAGTGTATGCATGATTTAATTCAGAGTTTTTAAGAATTACGATCAAATTGTAACACTGGTGTTCATTTGATTTATTACTTTGATTGTATTACAATTCGTGACCGAATTGATCTTGTAAGAGATCCGCGACAGAATGAATCCATTTATTTTTCAAATGGTTCATGTCAATCATAGGAAGCAATAGGTTAGATTAGCTTACAAATCTAATTGGTGATGTGCATTGTTCTAATCAACCTAGGATTAAATCGATAGGACATTCAATCTAGGTCTTTCCAGTTGAATGTTCCGTTTAATGTTCCACCTACTTTTCCTTTGAACTTAATGCAGTTAGGTTTAGTCAAATTTTGCATGTCTTTCATCGATTTGCCTTAAGTCTAACTTATCGACTAGGACAATTCAATTCTGGTCTTTCCAATTGAATTGATTAGGTGCTAGCTTCAATGAATTTAGTAATAACGAGCCAATGAGTAAGAACATCGAACAAAGGAAATCCCGCGAAACCCAAGCTAGAGTTTTCTAATTGAGTTTTAGCTTTTTTTAATTTATGCAATTAATTTTTATGCAATTTAAGTTTCTTGTAACAAACCAACTCAAAGCCCCCTTTGGTTACCTTGAATTATAAACTTTCCAATTGTGAAATTCAAGGGCCCCCTTTGCATTACTTATCCTGCCACGACAGGTAATTTTAAACTAAAATCAGGTTTAAGTCACTTACTCCTTTCATTTTCTGGAAGTACAGGTGAGGACCCCCACAAGCATCTGAAGGAGTTCATCATCGTGTGTAAGGGGATGAGGCCCTATGGTGTGATTGAGGAGCAAATCAACCTCAAAACCTTCCCCTTCTCCTTGAAGGACAACGCAAGGATTGGTTTTATTTTCTTTCTCCTGGTTTTGTGACTACTTGGAAGGAATTGCAAAGGCAGTTCTTGGGGAAGTTCTTCCCTGCATCACGTGCTGCATACATAAGGAAGGAGATTTATGGGATCTCTCAAACTGTGGGGGAAACACTGTTCGAATACTGGGAGGGGTTCAAATGCCTGTGTGCTAGCTTTCCCAACCACCAGATTTTGGAAGCGTTACTGATCCAATACTTCTATGAAGGGCCTGTCCCTAGTGATAGAAGTACTATCGATGGATCCAGTGGTGGCGCCTTGGTCAACAAGACTCCTATAGAGGTAGGGCACTCATTTCCACCATGGCGGAGAATGCACAGCAGTTCAAACACGAGCTTCGGACGATGTCACGTCTTCACGAGTGGTAAGTGAAATTAAGGTTGAATTGTTTGAACTTTCTTCTTTGGTGAAGTAAGTTTTTGCTGCCAAGCAACAACCCCAAGAGCCAGCTGAGGTCAGTTATGCTGGCAATCAACAAGGTGGGCGGATGTACAACTACAACCGTTGGCGCGATTAGGCGAAACAAGGTCATGGCAACTTGGGAATGCCTTTGGAAGACATGGTAAAGCAGCTGGCAGGTTCCACTACTCAGGTCCAGCGCACACAAGAGCAGTTTATCTAGACCACCACCTCCCATATTCAGAGCATGACCAACCAAATCTCCCAGCTAGCTGATGCTGTGAGCAGGCTGGACATCCAACTGGGGAAGCTTCCTTCCCAGCCCACATCGAACGTGTGGAGCGTGAGTGCCATCTTTGTGAGCTGCACGATGGACCCCTTGCTTGAGGAGCCCGTAGGTGAACCTGTGGAGATAATGAGCGTTGCGAGCTCACCAAGGAAACGTGGGATAAGATTCGATCCACCTTTCAATTTACACGTTTCTACTAATGTTCCCCGTGCTCCCTTCCCTAGCAGGTTAATTGTTGCGCAAAGAAGATGGAAGGTCTGCTTTGTACCTTGAAGTTCATAGGCCTGCTGTTGAAAGCAAAAAAGTGTGGACTGAAATCCACCAAGAGGAAAAGAAGGAAGAAAATAAATAAGCAGATTTGATCGGCAAAGAGGTAGTTCTTTCAGGTAACTTACCTATCAAGCAGAAGGATCCAGGTATGTTTTCTGTTCCTTGTCAGATAGGGACTAAAAAATTTGAGCATGCTCTGTTAGACTTAGAGTCCGCAATCAATATCATACCTGCTCCTATTTATGGTGATTTTCAATCTCATATCCTGCACCCAGCTGATATTTTAGTGCAATTAGCTGATCATTCTCTTGTTAGGCCAATTGGTATAGTTAAAAACATGCTAGTTAGAGTCAATGACCTGATTTTCCCTACAGATTTTATGTGATCAATATGGATGTTCATTCTACTTCCTCTACTTATTCCTTGTCCATGCTCTTAGGGAGACCCTTTCTAAAGACCGCGAAGGTGGTGATCGATGTGGGTGTAGGGTCCCTTTCTCTAAAGCACAGAGAAAAAATTGAAAAATTCTTTATTTCTAGATGATTCCTCCACCATTAATCCTGTGTGTTTTAGCTTTGTGATTTTTCAGGATTGTGGTAAAAACCCTAAGTTGGGGATGTTGGATGGGGACTCGACTTTCCCAGAGGGATACAGATGATGAAGCTGATTGGTTGAGCATAACGACCTTAAAAAAAAAAAAAAAAAAAAAAATTTGCACTACCTGGAGGCAGCTAGGATTTATATTTCTGTTATTTCCTTTTCTTGTTTTTATTTTTATTGAGCTTAATGCTTCCTACCTTTCTTGATCTTTTAGGTTTTTTTTGCTTGAAGGGAGTTGGAAAGGAGATTACTTTTACGAGTCAAACGTCACTGTCATCCTTCGTGCCAAATTTCAGGGAAGTTTTCTGTTTCCCTTTTCATTTGTCCCTTGTTTTTCTTTTCTTTTCTCACATTGGGGACAATGTTAGATTTTAAGTTGGGGGTGGGGGATGTTTGTGTTCTGGTTGGAGTCCTTAATCATTTGAGCTCGGACTAAATATTGTGTGCTTTCATGTTAGCTTGCTCTTCTGTACTTGGTTCGTTATGATGACTGGTTGATGACGCACTCTTTTTTATTCTCTTGCATGAGGCAATGTTGGATGTGATTGATCACGATTTTTTAGCCATTTTTAAAAATCTTTCTAATTTTTCATACACGCTTTTCTTTGCCTGTCTATATTAGGTCCTGCATGCTTAGAATCGTATTACTTAGTTTGCATTTTTATTGTTACCTCGATAGGCCCCACTGTTTGGATAGTGTCTTTTATGATGGGTTGTAATGTAATACTGAGGAAGAAAAAAATGTTTATATGCCTACTGAAATAGAATGTTATGCTTTAAAGAAATATCACGAGAAAAAAAAACATGGAAAAGAAAGAAAAAGAAAAGAAAACTTAGAATGATATGTATGATTAGGGGTAGAATGAACTGCCTTCGCTGTGATTAGTTAGGATACTCGCGAGAAAAGAGTGAGTATCGTTCCCTGTAGTAAATGTGTGAAAGCTAATGCCCCTAAATAAAATAAATGCAAGTTTAGGGCTCTAAAGTTTGAATTCAGGCACCTCAGTTGAAATATTACTGCTTTGATTTTTTTTGACACTTAACGATTTGTGCAGGAGCCACCATTGGGGGAAAACAAATTGAGAGCAATTTAATACTATTTTGGGGTGCTAGGAACTTATTTAGAAGGGCTTTGAACTCACCCATGCATGAACTAGTCTATAATTAGTTTTAATCTGTGCTTCATTGATTGAATATGAACCGATCTCATTGTGAATACGAGTTGAATCTTAGTGGACTATTGAGACTTACGTAACGAACCTTGCATGATTGAGTGAGCATAATTTTGTTTGACTGTGTGTGATAACTTGTAGAAATACAAGTTATTATTATCTTTCTCTTAGAAAAGTAGAGTCTAAATAGAGAATCATGTGGTAGTTTGAGTTAAATTCCATTGATAAATCTTCCTATGCGTTTTACTCTTGTAAATTGATGAAGATAATTGTTTTGAAGCTTTTTGAGCCTAAAACGCATGCTTTAAGCTTTAACGCAGGAAGGCAAGCAACCCATGAATGCGTTGGCAACCCTTTAACACAGGTGGATGCGTTGGCATACTTGAATGCAAGAACCCAAGTTATCCATGGACGCATATCAACCAGAAACGTAAGGTAGTGGAGAATTAGATAAGAATCTTGAGAGATACTCGGGAGATTGATATGCTTGATCTGCGGCGAGAGTGGTGGATCTAAATTAAACCGAAAATCACGCAATTAGGCGAGATGGACGCAAGGCAGAAATTCAACCTCCAATCAAGCAGATTTGCCAGTGATTGCAATGCAACATCTACACAAGGGCAGACCTGAAGGTAAAAAGTCGTTGAAAATCCTCCCACTGCGTTGAGGCATTCCCAACAATTGAGAAGGACGAGACTGATTAGAAGTATTGGCTCCTTCATTAACTCTTGATGAAGGACCAGTCTCATCAATAACTCTTGTTGACTCTTCAATAGCTTCATTTAGTACCATTTTGCTTCGTGGTTTATGATCTCTCATGTGGTCTTCTTCCAAGAATATAGCATTTGTCGATACAAACACTTTGTTTTCTTGTGGGTCGAAGAAGAAACCACCTCTCGTTTCCTTAGGGTAACCAACAAATTGGCATAATCTTGAACAAGGTTCCAATTTCTAGGGGTGTTCAAATGACCCAACAACCCGAACAACCCGGACTACCCAACCCGAATAATAAGGGTTGGGTTGGGTTAGTTTAAAAGTTGGGTTGTATTGGGTTTTTTTGTATTTTTCGAGTTGGGTTGGGTCTCGGGTTGCAGTTTTGAAAATTCGGGTTGACCCAACCTAACCCAAATTTCTAATATTAATATTAAAATATATATATATATATATATATATATATATATATATATATATGTATGTTTGTACATATATGTATATATATATAAGTTTAAGTTAGTGTTAAGAACTATTTTATATTTTTTTCTTGGATCAATGTATTTTATACTTTTGGATCAATGGATATGTCAATTAGTGTTTCATTGATATGCCAATGTGTTTTACCAAAAAATAGGGGGAAAAGAAAAGAAAAAAGAAACATACACACACAACCCGACAACCCAACCCAACTCAACCCGAATTTTAAGGGTTGGGTTGGATACCCTATTCAGGTTATTCGGGTAGCCAACCCGAATTTTCGAGTTGGTCCAAAAAATATCCCCAACCCAACCCGTGTACACCCTTACCAATTTCTTATGATTTGTCATTAGCACATGTGCAGGACAACCCCAGATCTGAAGTAGTGCAAACTAAATTTAGGTCCCCTCCATAACTCGAAAGGCGTTTCAGAAACACTCTTCGAGGGAACATTGTTCAAGATACAAACTGCAATCTCTACTGCATACCCCCAAAACGAGCTAGGCATTTAAACATAACTCACCATAAAACGAACCATGTCTAACAAGGTTCTATTTCTCCTTTTTGATACACGGTTCTGTGAAGGTGTACCAAGTGCTGAGAGTTGGGATTGGATTCCATATTCTATCAAATAATCTTGGAATCTTAAATCCATGTACTCTCCACCTCGATTAGATCGAAGTGTTTTAATTGTTTTACCTAACAGGTTTTCAACTTCTACCTTATACTCCTTGAAATTTTCAAGTGCTTCAGACTTATGTTCCATTGGGTATAAGTAACCATACCTCGAATAATTATCTATAAAAGAGATGAAATATTCGTGTACCCTCCTCGAGCTTTTACATTTCATTGGATAGCAGAGATCTGAATGTATGAGTTTTAAAGGTTCTTTGGCTCTATAACCTTTTCCACTAAAAGGTCTGTTAGTCATTTCACTTTCAAGACAAGATTCACATGGAGGTAATGAATTATTTTTTAACTCATTTATAAGTTCATTATTTACCAATCTTTCGATCCTATCGAGATTTATGTGACCTAATCTCAAATGCCAAAGATAAGTACTATTGTTACTGGGAGAAATTCTTTGCCTTTTAGTTTGAGTATTAGCAGTTTTAAACATCTCATGATTTAAAAGTGCTTTTGCTTCAGTTGGTCTTAACACATATAAGTTATTTTCTAATTTAGCATAACAAATACGTACACCATTTTCCAAAATTAACACTTCATTAATAGAAAAAATAACTAAGTACAATTGTTCAATTAAACAGAAAATAGATATTAATCCTTTGTATTTCAGGAACTATATATAGATTTTCTAAAGATAAAAATCTATTTCCAAAAAACAACTTTACAACTCCCACTAAATAAGTTGAAATGGCGTCTCCCGTTCCAACCTTGAGCGTCATTTCATCCTCCTCGATCTGTTGGAAGGAACTAATTCCCTATAAAGAAGAGCAAATGTGATTAGTGGCACCCAAATCAAGTATCTTGGATAATAGTCATTTTCCACTAAACAAGTTTCTACAAGTGAATCATATTTACCTGTTTTTTCCTTCTTCTTCTCAGCAAGGTACTTAGGGCAATCGCGTTTCCAATGACCATCCACATTGCAGTGGAAGCACTTGTCCTTGTCAGCCACCTTGGCCTTGCCCGCATTGCTGCAGAATTGGAGAAAGATTTTCGGAAGAGATTCTAGAATAAAAGACACCTAACTCTGCTCATCAATGACCGCGCCGTTCATTTCAACAATGTTGAATTGGACCATTAGGTCGAGAACATGTTCTCTCACCGATTGGCCTTCCTTCTACTTGCATTATAACCGTACTTGAGGGCCTCGTGCTGGATCTGTGAGGATGGTTGTCCAAACATTTCCTGGAGGGACTCCATGATCTGTCGTGCATTTATCATGGCCTCATGTTTCTTGTTGAGTACGTCAGACAAACTCGCCAAAATATAGACTCAAGCTTGTCATTAGCCTTTGTCCAACGGTCATATGCATCCCTAACAGATTGGGATGCATTACGAGCAGGGTAGGAGGACACTCCTCCATTAAGACAGACCGTAGATCATCCATAACCAAAATCGTATTCAGGTTCGATTTCCACGTTAAGTAATTATCACCGATTAATTTTTCATTTTTAAGCAATGCAACAATTGAGGAAGATATGCTGAATTATAAACAATTAACCGTTTTAGTTATCTTTTCCTTGACCCATTACACAAGCAAACAAAATTACAAGTAATCCAATCAATTCAGCAAAAACAAGCAATCAAAGAAACCCCAATAAACTATTGATTTAGTTTTTGCAACAATGTTCTAGAGGTTTAGAGCAACAGCCACTGAAGGGTGATTAGCCACTCCTTTGAAATGAGACAATTCTCAGCTAATTCTAATGCTAGAATAACTCATATTCCTATAGACATTAGCCATCGTTGTTTGGTCAAGGATTCGTTAACTCTTAACTCATCCCTGTAAGTGTAACCCTCCCACTTTTAGATCCCAGAGGTATGCAACAAGCTACCGTTAGGAAAGACAATTATTGGTAATTAACCTAAGTGAACCTATCTTTTTCAGGAGTTCACGGTGTTTCAAAACCTATGATCAAGGCCTCCAAAGGGATGGTCGCTCTAAGACGACACGCAGGCAGATCATAAGAATCTTACGGTGCGACCTAGGGTTGGAGACCGAGGGATACATTGACACGCCTCTTGTTCCCACTTACTATAGACATTTTCCCATTCACCTTGTTATTGAATCATACAAAAACTTTCTGAAGGGAGGCCACTCACAAGGCGACAGGAAGTCGAATATGGATCTCATAGTGTGAATAATCAGGGACGTAGGAGCAAAACTTGATATAAACATCTCGTTTGTAATTTTCCTCCACTAAAATGTCCTACCTTATCTTAGGGTTATTTAACTTAGATAAATTCGACTAAGTCAATCTATCTAAGTTTATACATATTATAACTCTTACAAAAGGTAAACCGTCAACTTCCTCAATCTTGACAAAACTGAAGTGGTGGAGTTCCCTTATAACCTAAAGTCCTATTTGTCCTACTTAGTTATATTTTAAAACTATTTTAAAACAAAGTAAGACAAAATGTTGATCTTATTAAAGTGAATGTGATCTTAGGTCTAAATTAATTTTAAACAATTTAAAACCAATTTCCTAAGATTTTATGTTTGCATGCAATTCTTAATTATAGGTTGACGGTTACTAATCATAAATTTTATAACTATTATGAATTTTAATGATTAGTCCTATAACATGTTACAATAGTTTAATTAATTAACAATCAAATTTTAATTAATTAACCAACCATATTACATGCATTTGATGATATAATATAACAATTATATTAATCTATGGATATATCATGCTCAATGCAAATTGATTTTTATTTAAAAGATAACACTTATATTACATAAATCATGAAAATCAATCATACATTAACAAAATATTAATAAATATAATTATTTATATTTATTTAATTAATGTCATACATCATACTTTTTCAATTTCATATATTTAATATATTAACATATATTAAATAACTCATGAAATTATTATCATGCATTAAAACCATATAATATAACATTTATAATATACTAAGATGCATGAACATGCTTAACCTATGGTGGGATTTTAATCTAAATGGCATATTTTATGCAACATTCAATTTAATTTAAAACATACATGACAAGCATAATTAAATTAACTAAAGCAAAATTGACCGGCATATTTGGTATATCCTGGAAATTAAAGAAAAAAAATAAAATTACACTAATTTGACTTTCCAAGATATATTTTGGTCTTCAATTTCTTCTTTGGCCATCAAAATTTAAGGTTTAAAATACCTAAATTTAATCCTTTGATATTTTAGCCACATATACTTTGATGAAATCTGCTAGATGCTTTGATGACACACAAAAAATGACGCATAGTAGAATTTCCAGATTTGAAAAAAAAATTCCAAATTTCCCAGATTTCAATATTTTAGGAAAACCAACGTTTTTTCAAGAATTTACAGCACTTTTACATCAAAAAAGATTACAAGAAAACCATAACCCTTGAGGGTTTTACAGTTGATGTAATCAAAACTTTAAAATCTAATGCCCAAATAATGCCTAAACAACCAATTTTGCAAACCTTCACATATCTCATATATGAACAATTAAAACACCCACCATAAAAGATTTTTAATTCAAATTAAGAATCAAAGATTGGTTCTAATACCAATTGAAGGGAATTTAATCCCGGCGAAAGTGTGTGATCGCATTCTTTGATTTATTGAAAGAATTAAAAATACGAAAAGTAAAGAAAATGTTAAGAATCATCATACCTTTGCCAATCTATAATTCTTGAACCGATAGTCGTTCTTTTCCAAGAGATCTTCCTTGTAATGACTCTAGCAAGAATCCGGTTTGTGGAACCGCTTCCTTGAAAGAATGGGAATAAAAATTTTCTTAGAATTTTCTAAGAAAATTGAGAGAATAAGTAGAGGAAGATTTGTAGAGTAGGCTCCCAAGGGCCTTAGTTACTGTATTAGGATAAACCCTTTGTAGATTTTAAATTAAATATTTAATAATATCCAATATTAATAAATATCTACCCAAATAATATCTCAATTTAAAATATTTAAATCTTATTTAAATATTTATTTTCTGCATAAGCTTTGATTTGGATCTCATCTAAATTAAATAATTAATTATTTGAATCCAATTCAAATCAATTAATTAATTCTCCATCTATTTATTTGCTACAAAATCTTTAATTTGGATCTCATCTAAATTAAATAATTAATTATTTGAATCAAATTCAAATTAATTAATTAATTCTCCCTCTATTTATTTATATGAATTTTATCCAAATAAATAATTAATTTATTTGAATCATATTTAAATAAATTAATTCTTCATATTATAAAAAGTTATAATTTGAATCACATTCAAAAAAAATTTATAATAAATCATGCAATTAATTGTATCCAATATAATTAATATTTTCTTTCGTAAATTTGAACATTTCAAATTTTTTTCTTTTAACATAATTGATCCTTGTTGGTCCGTGGTGAGCTAACAATGGGATCTTATGGGCCTACAAATCAGAAGCTCCAACGATATGAGATTAATCGCCTAAAGTCATTAATCACATTAATCAATATTCATTAATTGTGGGTACACTCCACTAAAGATCCACAGCTGCATTCTTCTCGGAGATATATTTTTGTTTCCATGGATATAGACCAATAATAGCAAATTAGTCATTCACAAGTGTTTGTAACACCAACTTGGTCAAATTATTGTTTTACCCCTAGGTTACTTCTAAATCCTTAACTACCAATGCTTCTCTAATGAACAACCTGTTTATGATCCAACATTAAACAGAAACCCTTCTCGAGCCAGTGAGAGGATAGGACTCTTTGTTCAAGTCTCGGAGACACCACTTAAGGGAACATTTATCTACTTACTCTAAAAATGAATGAATTCCAGCTTGTATAATTATGTCCCCAGTGTCCCACTCGGTCTTGTCCCCAATATGGTAGGCATATTGAGTCGGCAAACAACCACTCTCACCCATACAAATCAAAGGACAATCCATCGGGGATAGGAATTCATAATATACTCAAGATTAAGACTAAGTGCCTAGGTCATCCTATTGAAATAGAAATCTAACTAGTCAACGGAGTTACATTTAGTGATTACTATTTCGTGGTTTGGTCTTATGCAAACTCATTGCATAGGTACCCTCGCTCGCATGTCACCTACACGAACGCGTTAGATCATTATGTCTGTATCAAATACAAAGTAGGTTGTATCCATAGTGTCACAAGGACATGGTACCCAGCCTTATCCCTATACTATAGACCATTTAGACCATATCTTGAACATTGATCTCCATATGTCCCACATATAGTTCAAGACTCATAAACACAGCCTAGGATGTTAGTTTATTGAATTTAGGGTTATTAAGACAAAACAATCAATAACCCTTATTAAAGTAACACATCAATAACTCTTTATTAATGATTTAATACAGTTAAATAATTGTATTTATAATCTACGAGTTTTAGGGAATAAAACCCAACAATTAGGTGTTTAGAAATGAAAGTTAGGTTTACACTTAGGATTAAGGTCAAGTCACCTACGGTCATCCTATAAAATGTTAATCTCTTCAGTTAACAATGTTATAAAAAGAGATTAATCATTTCACAATACGATCTTATACAAACTATTTGTATAGGATACCCCCACTCACATGACATGAACGATTTAGATCAAATCGTTTGTAACATTTACAACTCTTGTAACATTTACAGAGTGGGTCGTATCCGTAGTGTCACTAGGATATGACACCCAACCTTATACTTATACTACAGACCATTTAGGTTGTTACTTAAACATGATCCACTTGAATGTCAACCACATACATGTTTAAGTTACATAAAATAACCTTGGATTATTCTCTAATGGATAATTGCATATATAAAATAATCAACCATTATTTTAAATTATTTATTAATTATGAGGCTTTAGGGCATATATCCCAACAACCATCTCATCTAACAAGAGCTAAGGAAGAAAGCTCCAACTTAAACTCGTCAAGGCATGCCTCGGAGGGGTAACAAAATCACACTAAGTGTGGCCTTACGAGACAAAGTAAAGTGCGATTTCATGATTGGTTCAACTCAACACAATCTGAATTAATCACCCTACACTCTATTAAACTGAGGTAAACCTTGGGACAACAAGCTTTTACACACTAAGTGCAGCCTTACGAGGCCAAGTAAAGTGTAACATCATGATTGGTCCGAGCCCAATAGGCTTGGATTGATCACTTTAAAGTTTGTGAAACCGATGCATACCTGCGGACAACAAGTTAAAATCATACTAAGTGTTGCCTTATGAGGCCGAGTAAAGTATGATTTCATGATTGGTTTGGGCCCAAAAGGTTTGGACTAATCACCTTAAAAGATCGTTAAACCAACGATAACCTCAGGATGGTAGACTTTATACACTAAGTGTAACCTTACGGGCTTGAGTAAAGTGTGATCTAAAGGGTTATACTTCCAAATTGGTCTCTCATTATCCAACTCACAAATCCTAACTGAAACCTAGATCCTAACTTGGGAGTGGGGGCTTAATGTTGTAGGTCGGACCTGACGAAATAGATGAAAAATCAAGGAAAGATTAAAAAAAAAAAAGATAAATACAAGATAAAGGGGACTTAGTTCAAATAAGTTCGAGTGTTAGCAAATCATTTATCCAATCAGATCTAGTTCTATCTAGGATAAGGAAAGATCCACTTAATCCAATCCTAAAAGGAAAAGGTACAGTCTATCTCATTCTCCCTGTAAATAGACTACTATGGCTCGATATAAGGTATTCAAACTTTTGACTTCTTCTTTATTATTAGATCTCACTTAGGCATTAGAGCCCTTTTTCCTTATTTTGCAGGTTCTCTCTTCCCTAAATAATAAATTCATTGTTGTTGTCACATGAAGTAGATAAACAACAAAATTATCACTCTATTGATTTTTTCCCCAATTCTCAGTAAATAAACGAGCCCTAAGTAGTCCTTAAACTTTTTTAGTACAATAATTATGAAGTGGAGATCAAACCTTCTACTTTAGGATGGAAGATCTCCCTTGATTAAGTGAAGCAAAGAATATTTTTAAATGGGAAAAGTGAGGTTATGGTAATTTACGTACTAAAAAAATAATATTTTAAAATCAAACTGAAAAAGGAATATTTGAAATATTTTAATGCGCTAGGAAATAGAAAAGCATTAGCTTTTTATTTTTATTTTTTTAAATAATAATAAAAATAAAAAACATTAGCCATGAAATTTCAACCGGTTGTATCCGTCAGTAAATTGAAAATAAACTGACATTCTCTCTCTCCGCCTTCTCTCTCTTTCTCGAAGTCATTACATAGAAAAACCAACAAACCCTAAAAGTGTCCGTTCAATTTTCTTCTTCTTCTTTGCTTCAACTACTCCTTACATAGCTCAATTCCATCCCTTTCTCTCCAGAAATTTTGCACTTTCATTATTCAAATTCATACTGAAATCCCTAATCCTCTCACTGGGCGGCTCATTTTAGACAGATAATGGAGGGAATGCCGCACCCAATACCCCGTACAGTGGAGGAGGTCTACGGCGACTTCAAAGGCAGGCGTGCCGGCTTGATCAAAGCCCTCACCACTGGTCTCTTCATCTTTTTTCTTCTTCCTGCTTCCTCCCCTTTTTTTTTCTCTGTAAAGTTGTTTATACTTTGCTTGCGTTGTTCCTGTTAGATGTAGGTTGACTATGTAGTTATTTATGTACGAATTCCTGCACTTTAATCCTTGTTTTTGTTTTTGAGTTTTTTTTGCAGATGTCGAGAAGTTCTACCAGCAGTGCGATCCTGGTGGGTTTTCTTTTTCTTCTGTTGTTCTCGCGATACCTGTTGATTATCTGAAACATTCAAATTTATTTAGTTTTCGGAAATTTATTGGTCGCTGTTTTTAGTTCTTCCGTATGTTTGTGGTCCTGAATTCTGTTTGTTTCAATGGGTCTGAATTCTCTTCTTCACTTTCATGAATTATGATAGGCTTGTCCTCATGGACACAGTCTTATCCATAAGCTTTGCCGCTGAATTGGTTTTACATGTTTTTCTTAAGTTGTTGCTCGCTCCCCAACTCTCTAAATCGAACTTTTTTTTTTTTTTTTTTTTTTTTTTT
>QLSR01000156.1:266719-294878 GCA_031780015.1 Citrullus colocynthis
TTTTTTTTTTTTTTTTTTTTTTTTTTTTTGTGGGGGGGTATTAGTCGTAAGTCTCCGGAATGAGATTTCACCTTTGCGTGGGATGTAACCAACGATCTTTTTCTTTTTATTTCAAAGTTTAATTCAGTTTATTGAACAATTTGGGGGCCAGGGGATGTGGTAGAACTGAAGATATATGTTCGTTTTGAACCCTAGGGTAGACTGCACATAACAAGATAAATCTTTCGATTCACTGGCTAAATTTTATATTAGTGGATATTCAGTAACAAGCTGATCTGCTAATCGGGTGGTCGGGGACAACTCATGTCACAAATTTTGAAGCTCATAAATAGGAGTGTGAGAGTGACAACTATTCCATATATGTCTCTCTGTTAGGTTGCTTTAGACTGGCTGTTTTAACTTTTAATTATGTTCACTTGGTCTCTGCACTGTTATAAGTAACATTTTCTATTTTAAAGGTACGATTCCAATTACAGTATTGGGCAAAGTGTGCGTTGGTTATTATTGTATTGGAATCCTCTCTTTCTCTCTTCCCGTTTCTTTATTCTCAAGGATTTTTTGATGGAAAACAAGCTAGAGGGAGCTGATTTGAGTTTTTACAGAAAATCATTCCAATGGGTAATCAATGAGGTTAGGCCATAACTACAAAAAGGGTGGTCAATTTTCACCATGAGATAGAGAAGTAGTAAAGGTAGAGGAGATGAAAGTCTCAAAAGCTTGCTCTTTGTTGGGGAAATGAGAGTTCCTCTTCGACCAAAGAGTCCATAAGACAGGCTGAATCAAGTTGAGCCGTGGGCTTTCTCCCTCTTGAAAGGATGGACAATGTGCACAGAAGAGAGGAGGGTCCCAATGTCATAGGGAGAGCCAAAATCCAGTCAAAGGATGAAACACTGAATTCCTAGGAAGATCCCGTCTTGCAGCACATGGTCTGAAAAGTTGGAAAGGAGATTCTGGGGTGCTCTTGCACATAATACAACAATTTGGCGACTAGTTGATCCATGGAAATCTTCTCTGCAACCAATCGTGGGTGTTTAAGCACGAATGACTCAATTCCCATACATGGAATTTGACTTTTTTAGGAAACTTTCCATCCCATATGGCTCGATGAAGTTTTTCTTTCCCGATGATTCTAGTTGTTGCAAAAGATCTAGAGAGGGATGTGGTTGTGAATAAAACCTTCCTTTTCTAGATTCCATTTGGCCAAGCCCAATAATCTTCATTCTCAGTGGGCCTAAAGTGATTGAAGGTATTGGAGAGCCTTGCCGATTCACCTATCTCAATTTTTGCGGGACTTCTTTGTCAGGGTTCCATGAAGCTAGTTTGATCTTGCACAAGTCAGCAATGGATGCTTCTTTTTAAGTGAGATGAAAGTTAAGGAGGGAAAATCATCTTTGAGGGTTGTTTGCCCCAACAAAACAGCAAGCAAAAACCATTCCTTATCCCCCTTTCCAGCTTTATGAGAGATGTGGCTGAAAACAACTTCTTTAAGCTTGTCCACTACTCCATGGGCCCTTAACAAATGATACTATTATATGACCCAGTTTAAAATCAATGGGAGAGAAGCCACATTTTGATGAGATAACTTTCCTCTTTAGTGCTGATTTTTTAGATTGATAACGCAAATCCACTTGACCAAGAGGGATTTATTTTTGTCTAAGGCCAATAGTCCCTAATCTACCTTCTTGTATTGGAAGCTTCACTTTGTCCCATCCAAGGAGGTAATGATTGGACTTATCTGTTCTTCCCTCCCATTTTCCAAAGAAAATTACAGTACAATTGTTCAATCGAAGCTGTTACCTTAGAGGAGATGGGGAAAAGGGACAAGTAACATATGGTAAGGCAGAGGCTGGACAATGTAGCATCGAGTGGGAATGACCACAATAAATCAGCATTTTCCAACCTTTTCAACTGTGGAAGCCCCAAAGGCTGTCGTGTTGGGTTTACCATTGAGGTAATGACCCACATATGAAGCCTTTGGGGCTCCCAGCAACGACTTCCCTCTATGGTCTTTTTACTCTCTCTTACTTAGGTTACCTTTGTCACTTGTATATATTATCTCTTTAGTGAACGAAATACCAGATTTTGATTCTATCATTTGTAATGCAAAGTTGTTCAATGTTTTAAAATTTTAAATCATGGTATGCACAACTTCCACTTTTTCACCCCAATTCTCATACTAAAGGAATGAGATTATTTCACTCTATATAACTCTGACGGGAAGTTGAAACTGGTCACTGGTCCTTCAGTATTGATTTTCTGGACACCTTCAGTGATATGGAGGTGAACCTTGGCTGGCATCTTGCGGAGGAGTGAACTAGGAACCTTGTTGGTTGGCTATGTTGTCCTTGATTACATGTATAGGGACTGAACTGGGAAAGTCTTGTCATATATATCACAATTACCCTTCTATATATATGTTTATAATTGCTATTGGTGCTTTCTAGCTGATAGTATCTGTTAGAGTAATACAATTTTTCTTGAGTTTAATTTGACATATAATGAGGGTTAAAGAAAGTATTTTTTACTATTTTCTGAGAAAATTCTTGTCATACTTATAGAGAAGGAGAACTTGTGTCTCTATGGACTTCCAAATGAAACGTGGGAAGTTAACTTGCCGGTGGAGGAGGTGCCTCCTGAGCTCCCGGAACCAGCATTAGGTATAAACTTTGCAAGGGATGGGATGCAGGAGAAAGATTGGTTATCGCTGGTTGCAGTTCACAGTGACTCATGGTTGCTTGCTGTTGCATTCTATTTTGGTGCTCGTTTTGGTTTTGGGAAGACTGAAAGGTAGCCAACTCCAACTGTACTTTTTGGCTATGACATTTTCAGTTTTAATACTACTGTTTTTCCATTTTTTGTAATTTGATCCTGTGCATTATCATTGCCGTACAATTGAAAAATAAATGAATTTAGATCTGCTTTTTTCATATAGTGATAATAATTTGTAACATAATTGTGAACAACACTTCATACACATGAGGCTCGAATAATTTTGTATGCTAAGTTACTCCTTTATTTATTTATGTACTTTAGGATTGTCTTCGTGTTTTTTTTTTTTTTTTTTTTTTTTGGGGGGGTGGGGGGTGGGATTTAATTTTGGCTTAAATTTGAAACATTTGTTTTCACATTTGTATCAAAGAAAAGGAAGCTCTTACAAAATTACCTGAAGTGTGCTTTGACAAGATCTAGCAGTCAAATAGATATTTGCATAAGAGAACTACTTCAGATTTTAGTGTAAATTGTTTGTTTCAAGTTGAATATGTTCCCTTTTTTCTGTTGTTGATGCAACTGTCCTTTTTCTCGAAGTGCAGTTTGAATGGTTTGGATCATTATTTCTTTGACCTCAAATCCTCTGTTATCCTTGGTTCTTCAGGATTTTATGGGAATTTCCTTATTTTTAGAATTGAAAATATGTAGATAACTTTAAGTGATCCTCAAGTTTTAGCAGTGATACACACACACAAACACACACACGCACGCACGCACGTTCACAAACACATGTATATATTTCCATTGGTTTGGTTCTAGCATTTTCCACTATAGAAAGCTTTACTATCTGGCAAAAATCTATTGCATAATTGGTTAGTAAGTATATTTTTAACAATGAGTCAACTTATCGTCCTCTTTTCCTGTCTTTTATAATTATTTTCTCCAAGAAACCTTTTATCTATTTGCTATTATGCCATTTCCCTGAATTATTCGGTGTATTGTTTTTCATGTGCATTCCAATGCTCTAATCTCTTGTTTGTTTCATGTCATCGATGAGTCTCTGCTGTACTGTTCAATTTTGTCACTTACTATAACTAGCATATTAAGATGTTAATTACACGACAGACCACTATTTATCAGTAGTTAGTAACTTATCTATAAAGGTGAGCGTGGCATATGCAAATGATTCTCTGAGTTTCCTATTACATTGTTTCTCTTATGAAAATAGCTTAAACTAAAATCAATTCTAGCTTGAGAATCACTGAAATGTATGTTTAGGTGGTTTTCTTTTCTTTTTTTTTTTTTCCCTTATAATATAAAAAATGTAAACACTTTGACATACGTGTCTTTTTAGTGCTCATATTGCATATTTTTCAAAAGTAATTTGTCACCATGTCTGTACCCATATTTTTTGGGAAAATTACCTAGTATTGTATATTGAAATATCAACTTCTTTTATTGTTTTCATTTTCAGTCCAATTAAAATGTGTAGCTTTCTTCGATGGATTATTAGTAAATCGAGTTTGAGTTATTCCTTGGCGAGCATGTACCCTTTTTCCCCCTTTCCTTCTTCCTTTCTTTTTAAGATCTGAATGGTGCTAGAAGAAGGAAATGGAACTACACGATAAGGTCTGACATCCTTTTGTACTGTGCACCTCTCTCTTAGACTCTAAGTGTTGAGAAAGAGGAGAAATCTGTAATTCCCTAATGAACCTGAAGGTTTACTTATTTATTTATATTTTATTTTATTTTATGTAGTTGTACAGTGAAAATGATTTTTTCCTCTTGTTCAGGCTAATAGCTGAGTGAAAGAAGCCCTATGGATAATTTTGATCTGTCTTGTTATCGTTGCTTGAACCTGTTAGTTGGTTGTCAAATTATTACTGATTTTATTCTTGAATTTGTTTCTGCATGCCTTATTCCTTGGCAGCAATATTTGGAGAGGACAGAGTTATAACTTGTAGGCACATTAGTCCCCATTTTCTACGGATATCAGGAGGCAGGATTATTGTGGTGTCTTTAACCATGTTATGATTTAGACCCCACTTTTGTCATGTCTTACTTGTTTGGTTACTCCTTGTTCTACTCTAGTCCTGCTTAAGTAGCGTAATAAGCCATTTATGATTTAGTTGCAATTCTGTTCAATGTCTTCTGGCATAGTCATTTTTCACCACGCGGGGATACCGTGTGGGTGTGTTTAGGAAATATGGAAAATATCCAGCATTTCCTCCGTAAATGCAGGAAATGCAGGCATCAGTTCTGAATTGGGATGACCTCATCATTTTGTTAGTTCAATTTATCAATGAAATGATTCTGTCCCTATTTAAAGAAAGATGGCTTCATTTATGCCAATAATATGTTTTGGCCATGGTATGAGACAGACATGACTCAGCACTGAGATTGAACATTTCAGGAAGAGGCTATTCCAGATGATCAACGATCTCCCAAGTGTATTTGAAGTTGTGACTGGAAATGGTAAGCAGTCGAAAGAGCAGTCTGCCACACATAACAATGGCAGTAAAAGCAAGTCGAGTGGAAAGATGGTAGGCAATTTCCGAAGTACATGATTAAATCAGCAAAGCTCTTCTATTGTTTTGCTGCTCTTGCCTTACATATGAATCTTGCTGTTCTTTGCTGTCTTATAGCAGTCCCGGCAATTGGAGTCCCATAGCAAGGGAGTGAAGATGTCTCCACCACCGAAAGAGGATGAAGATAGCGGGGAAGATGAGGAGGAAGAAGAAGATGATGAACAGGGTGCAACATGTGGGGCTTGTGGGGACAACTACGGCAATGACGAATTCTGGATTTGTTGCGATGTGTGTGAAAGATGGTTCCATGGAAAATGTGTGAAGATTACACCTGCAAAGGCGGAGCATATCAAGCAATACAAGTGTCCAAGTTGCAGTAACAAGAGAGCAAGGGTTTGATTTAGGATCTGAAAGTTGGAGATAGTTGCAGGGAAGGTAAAAAAGAAAAAAAAAAAAAGAAAAAAAAAAAAAAGAGAAAGCAGGCAGCACGACTCCGAGACTTGTGTTATTACAATTATAAAGCTAAAATATGGTTGTTAAAATCAGTTGACAAATTTGATGAATTGGGGATGGAATTTCAAGTTTTCCTACTTGTGTTATTCTTCTGTCTAATTCTAGAGTTAGTGGTTTTCTCTATGAATCCCTCCCATTGATCTTTCAAAATGTTATGAATATTTGTCACCCACCTCCCAAATTAAACTGACTCATCCATTCACTTAGCTTAACTCACTGTTTGGCTAGAACCAACTTGTTCTTTATGTTCTTTTTCCTATTAAATGCTATAGAAAGTAGATAAATAGTGGATCATGGTTTCTAATGTGTATCCTACTACCAGGCTGTCTATGGCAGGGCCGGGAGGACCTGGAATGAAAGTGATTTGTTCTGCCTTTATGCTTGTTGGTTGAAGGCTGAGGTTGAAATTTCTATTTATGTATAGAAGAAGTTGAGTAGATTTAGATGAGAAATGGGTATTTTGAGAAGAAAATGGCTTGTGAGGTTGTGAGTGGAGGAAAGTTAGATGTGGATGTGTTTTGTTTTGTATTACTGTTTTGTTTTATGAGAGGGAAATAGAGATATGATTTATTATTCATTTGGAAATGTCTCTAAACTGTTTGTTTTTGTAAGGTCTGTTTGAATGATTTAACGTTATCTAACAAACAGGAGAAGACAATGAGCAATGTCAAGTCTTGCTTGTTTGAATGCTTGTCTGTGGTGAAGCTTTTCCACATTTATTTCTGTATATAACAAACTTCAGGCACAAACCCTGTGTTGTCTTCTGTCTATGCTTTTTATTATCTATCACATGACTTCATCCTTTCTTTATTTCTCTCTTTCTCTCTCACAGTCACCTTCACATTGAAATAGATGGGTGTAGTTAATAACTCTTCAGGACTTCTTAAGCAATTGGGAGAACTTGGTATCGCTTAATGGAAATGAAAACGGAAAGGAGAACAAAAAATCCATTGGAATGAAATTCGTGGGTTTAGCAAATATTTTATATTTGTTGTGTTTAATAAAACTAGTGATTGTAAGAGAACTTGGTATTGATTAATGAGAATGGAAACAAAAAAGGAAAACGAAAATCCATTGGGGATGAAGTTTCATGGGTTTAATATATATATATTTAAATGTCATGTTGTGTTTAACAAAACTAGTGGCCGGAAGAGAACTTGGTATCACTTAACGGGAATGAGAATGGAAAGGAAAAGGAAAATCCATAGAGATGAAATTTTGTGGGTTTAGCATATGTATATTTTATATTAACGTTGCATTTAATATTATTTGTTTATAATTTGCTACCATGAATATAATTCAATTGGTTAAGATATTATATCCTCAGTCAAAAGTACAAGTGTTAGAACTCTCGTCTTTACTATCTACTCAAAATAAATATATTTTACAAAATTCTACAAATTTAGAAATTAAGATGTGAAAGAGAGACAATTATCCTAATTCACTCTATATAAGTAATTGTGACTTTCAATTCTCTTCCTCACACAAAATAAGTTTATCATATTTTGCTAAGCAACACTTATCTTAAAATGTTAGTAGGCAGAAACATTTTAAAAAATCCTTAGAAAATGAATCAACAAATTAATAGTAAGAAGAATAAACATGAAAGCAATTGAAAGATACAAATATATGAGAAAGAGAAGAGCAGAAAGTCTTGCTTTTGTCATGTTTAGGTCAATGGATACATAATTGAATAAATCCTATAATTATTTCATAGAGAACTATTAGTCCAATAGCTAATTATCATCTTAACACTTATCTTAGATTTATTGTTTTTCCAACATATATTATGTTTGTTTGCATGTCATCCCATGATTTTTTTGGTTTAAATTATGATTTTCAGTTTGATCCGTTTTTAAAATAATAATAATAATTAATAAATAAATAAATAAAAACTTACATTGACTTCAGTTTGTGTTCATCAACCATCATTCTGATATTATATTCTCCTATTTAAGAAATTTGAGTGAAGTTCGGTCCAAATTCTTTCCAGATTAAAACAAAGAAGACATCTTTAATTTCATCATATGTCTCATTGTTATTCCATAATAAAATGCATCATGTTCTATACTATTAATTAATAATTTAGGGGAAAAATAATGGTTTAAATACTAATTTGGTCGCCAAAGTGAGCTTAGCTTAACGGTAATTGACCTTCGATCCTAGAAGCGAGAAGTTTGATCCCCCATCTCCACTATTGTTGTACTAAAAAAAAATAATAAATACTACTCTAGTCCCTATATACGGTTGGTTTTGGTTTATTTTTAGTCCTTAAACTTTCAAAAAATAGTCATTTCGATCCCCTAAAAATAAAGTAAAAATGAAAATAAATGGATCAAATTGGTTTTTTTTTTTTTTTTTTTTTTTTTTTAAGGAAAAAAAAAAAATATTTTTTAAAAAATTAAAAACACAAAAAAAAAAAAAACCAATTTGATCCATTTATTTTCATTTTTACTTTATTTTTAGGGGATCGAAATGACTATTTTTTGAAAGTTTAAGGACTAAAAATAAACCAAAACCAACCGTATATAGGGACTAGAGTAGTATTTATTATTTTTTTTTTTTTTAAGGAAAAAAAAAAAATATTTTTTAAAAAATTAAAAACACAAAAAAAAAAAAAACCAATTTGATCCATTTATTTTCATTTTTACTTTATTTTTAGGGGATCGAAATGACTATTTTTTGAAAGTTTAAGGACTAAAAATAAACCAAAACCAACCGTATATAGGGACTAGAGTAGTATTTATTATTTTTTTTTTTTTTATATATACAAGGACTAAATGAACATTTATAAAAATATAAAAACTAAAATAATCTAAAGTTAAAAATATAAAAGACAAAATAAACATTTTAAAAGTATAAAGATGAAATTAAAATGAAATAAAATTAAAAATTCAGATGTATTTAAATAAAAATAAAAGATGACATAAATTGGTTTGACCAAGAAATCACATGCACTGTAGTGTGGAAACAACAAAGAGAGAGAGAGAGAGAGAGAGAGAGAGAGGGAATTTCAATTAATGGATGTATTATTGTTATAATTTAAAATTGATGAGATTGGATTCTCTTTCTCTCCTTTTTTGAGGAGGGTTTGGTATGACCATATACATGAGAGAAAGAAGAAGATAAAGAGATAAGCCAAGCAAATAGAGATTATTCAAATGAAATTGCAAAGCAAACACCATTTTGTGATGCCTAATTCATTGGGATACGACAATGTTAATGCATCCAGATTTGCTCCCTTTGATTATGACTCTCTACTTTCTAACCCCAACACTAAACTTTTAAATCATTCTATTCACTCTCTCTTCCCTAATTTTATCCAAAAATTACCTTATATAGTTCTTAAACTTTTTTAAGAATAAATATATTTAATCTCTATAGTTTTAATTTGGCCATTGTAATTTATCACTTTTGAAAAATAGGTTTAAAACGTCACTCTTCCTATTTTTTAATTTAATACAAAATGTTAACGCATGTCCTCTCCCCTCTCTCTTCCCCACCTCCACGGTTCTTTACCTTTCTTCATTTTCATCCTCTCTCAAACTTCTATTTTGGGCTTATATTTAATCCTCTTTCCATATAGACTTTTAGGTATAATCTCGCTTGATTTCACCCACAAATTCTACCAAATGCCACAATTATTGATTCGCCTTCAACAACCTTATCTGGTGTTCAGCAAGAAGCGAACTATTTCATCAAAAACCAACAACTCTACTGTGAGTTAACAAAAATTCATGCTCAAATCTATTAAATAATATAATATTAAATTTACCTTTACTCATCAGTTTAAGTTCTTGGGTCAGTCAGTGATTTTAGATAGTAGTAGACAGTTTGTATAATGCATTGTCTTATATACTGAACAATATATCCGATGTATATTTATATTTTTTAGTATGTTTGACATATATTTGAAATTTCCATAAAAAGGTGATCGGTTTTAAACTAAAACTAAAAATATATATATATATATATACTATAATGAAGAAAACATTAAAACTATGAATGATTATGCCACTAAAAAGATGGAATTGTATATTTAGTCTAATTTTTTTAAAAAATATTAATCTTTTGGGTATGGATATGATGCATATAACATGATAGCAAAATAATCCATAAAACAGAGAGAATAATAATGGATGATTGAGTTTTCAAAATAAAATAGTGCCCATTTATGGATCACCTTTTACCCTCTTTGATTGCATACTTTAAAAATGTCACAAAACACTAAGACAATTTGTGATCTCATTTGATGGAGTGTTAATTAAGGAAGGAAATTAAAATCAGTCAATGATAAGCACTAGTTGTAAACTGGCAATAATAATGAATTTCTATAGTTAGAAAGGGTATTATAGCATAGTCCACTAATTTACAATATTTTTAGTATTAAAAAGGGCAATTATAAACTGTGTTAATGGGATCAAAGTTGAGTGCAGTTGAAAGTGAATTATTCTTCTTACACAAATTGAAGGCTAAGGAATGTCTGACACCCTAAATTGGTTATTATAATTAGTGATGATTATTGTTTGTAAGTTATAATAGTATGTATTTGAAGTACAACCCATTTTAGTATGAGTTATAATAGTTAATTTGTGTTTATGGTACAAATTATTTTAGTTTAAATAGAAAATAGTAAACACGTAACAAAGAGGGAAAAAAGGATGAGAAGTAAATGATATAACACTCTAATACATAGGCATTTGAAATAATAATAATGTAGTTAATTGTAGTTTATAATAGTTGGAAGCACCAAGTATTATAATTTGAGCCCTAAACATGGAATGAGTTATAATGTATAATAGCACACTCTACCTACTTAAAACTGGGATCCAACCACCCTCATAACAACAAACATGCACTTCCTCGATTTGTCTTTTTATTTGTAGATGAATAATATGTTAAAGTAGAGATTCAAACTTTTAACCTATCTTAATATCTTGGCTCACAATTTATTTATTATACCGACTATTCATGTACTTCAAAAATAGTATGAGTATTTATTGGTTTGCAATATTTTTCACTCTATAGTTATTCCTTTCTAAGGGCTCGTATGGATAAACTTAGGCTCCATTTGGTAATTATCTTTTTTTGTTTTTTTTTGAAAATTAAGCCTATAGACACTACTACTACCTCCAAATTTTTTTCTTTGTTAGCCCAGCCAAAATTTGAAAACTAAAAAAAAGTAGTTTTTTAATTTTTTTTTTTTTTAATTTAGCTAAAAATTCAACCATTCACTACAACAAATTCTACCTTTCTTGACTCTTGAACAGTGGCAGAAATAGAGGAGAAAGAGACAAAAAACAGTCATTAAAGCCAAAATATGCATTTTTTGCAAGGAAAAACAAACTTTTTCGGATTGGTCAGAATCCATGACTGTTTTTTTTTTTTTTTTTGTGTGTCATTAATTATGACTGAAAAAACAATCATTAAATGCAAGAAAATGAAAAAGATGCGATTTTGGCTGGAAAAGACGTGAAATTTCGAATTTTTCGACTATTTTGATATTTTTTTGTGTCACCAAATTATAACTACAATTTAACAATCATTAAAAAGCGATAATTTTTAACAGTCATTAATATTTTTTTTAATATTTCAACTTTTATGACTATTTTTTTGTGTCATCAATTTATGACTCGTATTAATTATCGTTAAAGAGCATTAAACAAGAAAAAAATAGTTATAGTGTTAGATAAATTGAGGGCATGTATGGATTGACTAAGAGAAAAAAAAAATGTTTTTCAAAAAACTTATTGGGAATGACTCACATCACCTTTGTCTCACATTAAAAAAATTAAGGAATGGTTCGAGGGTATATATATATACACATATATATGAGTACTTCTTAGAACTTGAAAACTCTTATTTGTAGGTTCTAGGTAGACTTTATTTGAAAATTGTAACTCTTGGACACTAGGCCACTCCAAATTAACTATAATTGCATTATTATAATATCTTGAGTTTTAGGTAATTTTTTAAATTAATTATCTTAAATAATTTAGATTTTATTTATTTTAATTTTGGAGTTTAGAGCCAAAATTGAGATAATTGGAGGAGATAACCAATTTAAATTAATTTGATAAGAGATTTGAGCGGTTAATTAGAAAAAAAGTGTACTTTTAAAAAAAAATATATAGGTAAAAGGGGTAGTTTTTTTGTCTTTATCTGAATGCATCTCTTGAAGAGTAGGTGCGTATAGTCCCTCGTATTTTAAATGTCAATTTAATCCCTAAGTTTTCAAGAATAGATTTAAAAGGTCCGTTTGATAAAAAAAAAAAAAAAAAAATCATTAAATTTGAACATAAAAAGAATTGACTTATGCTTATGCGGCAAGATAAGCCGAAAAAAAAAGACCATTTTTTTTTTAAATTTTCTTTCATCTCTTTTCTTTGCCTCTCCCTCATCTTAGTCCTCCCTCTCTCTCATTCTCTTCTCTCTTATTCTCCATCCTCCTCGGCTAAACTTAAAAAAGACAAACGGAAGAAAAAAATTGAAATTATTTCATTCTCTTCTCTCTTCCCTCATCACCGGTCACTAATAAGGGAATTACAAATGACGTAAAAAAATAGAGTAAATATTGAGAGACAAACATGTAAATAACCTAAATAATTAGGTTGAGACACGAATATTTCATCATCTTTAAGGAGATTCAAGCTCTCTATGGTGTGTACTGACTTTCTTTATATCAACCACCAGTGTAGCAAATTTATTTGGCTTGTCCTCTCTGAGATACCACAACAACTGAAATGTTGTGTAGCTCGAACCATTCCTGATTGAAAGGTTGAGCTCAAAGCTTCACAACTAAGAACACCTTTCTTTTAGTCAATTGATATTAAAGAGCTAACGAGAGAAAGATATAATTTTGGCCCATTGCTCTTAAAGAGCTACACTATTAATTGCATATGCATGAAAAACAAAGTGATAGCTTTAAATCCTAATTTTGGTCTTTTAGGATCCATTAGCCTTACAAAAGCTAAACATCCCCAAATTCTTAGATATCCCAAATTTGGCTTATACCCTTTCCATAATTGAAAATGTGTAATTCTTGTCTTCTTATGTAGCATTCTATCTAACACATGACAAGCGGTCAAAACTGTTTCACCCCAAAGATTAAAAGATGCACCTGATTCTAGTAGCATGACATTAGTCAAACCAATTAAGATTCTACTTTTTTCTCTTTGCTACTCCATTAGAAGCAAGTGAATATGGGGGAGTAGTTTAATGAATTATTCCTAATGATTCAACATATGAATTGAATTCAAATGATTCATATTCTTGACCTCTATCACTTCTAATTCTTTTAATTTTCCTACCAAATTGACTTTTAACTTCAAGATTTTTTTTTTTAATTCTCAAAAACATCACTTTTATTTTTCAATACATAAACATGAGTATATTTTGAAAAATCATAGATAAAAAGTGATAATATATATTTATTTCTTCCTCTAGTTAAAATTCCTTCAATTTCACACAAATTAGTATGTATTAATTCTAATAATTCGGTATTTCTCTCAACACTTTTATAAAGTCCTTTCGTGATCTTAGTTTTGCTGCATGTTTCACATTTTTCAAAATTGTTTTTTAAGCTAAGAATCAATCCAAGGCTACTTATTATCCACACATATTTACTATTTATATGACATAGCCAAGCATGCCAAAAATTTATAGAAAAGAGCATATAAATCAAATTGGTAGATGCTTTATTAATATTTTCAATGTTCAATTCAAACATTCAATTATAGGCATAACTTTTTTCTATGAAAATTCCTTTTTTTTTTATTATCACATACTAATCAAATTCCATAATCTGTTTAAAGCGAGCTTTATTAAGAAGATAACTTGACATAAAATTCTTTCTCATGGAAGGTGTGTAAAGCACATTTCAAAATAAAAACCCTTCCAGAGGTGAATTTTAATTCAATCTCACCAATTCTCAAAATTCTGGTGGTATGAGAATCACCAAACATTATTATTTTAGGCTCCTCAAAAGGAGTATGAACTTTGAACCAATTTCTGTCATAACAAACATATCTATTGCTTTCAGAATCTGCCCAACATCCTTCAACACTTTGAAATATATATATATTTCAGTTATCATAGCCACAAATGGGTCTCCAGTAACATTAGCTTAGGGCATAGGTTCTCATTTTCAAAATTTGCAAATTCGAGCAATATGCCCACCTTTGCCATAAACAAAACAAAATGGTTTGTCGTATTGAGGATGTGCTTGATTGTTATTCACTTGGTTGAGATATCTCTTATTATTAGAAAATTGAGATTTATTCTTCTTTTTCATATAAGCATTCTTTGGCTTTAAATGACTATTTTCAAGAATCTGAATATTAGATAAATTATCATTAGAATAGATTAAGTTTACCGTTGCAAGATTTTCATTGCCTTCTTGAATTAAAGCAATATGCTCACTTTTGGGTGTTGATTTGAGAATTTGTTGGTAGCCACTATCCCCATAGCTTTATAAATTAGATGATCTTTTTGTAAAAGTAAAATTCTTTACATGGACAATCTCAACTAAAATTTTGAGCCTATAACTTTCAAAATTTGCCATATAATCTGCTAGTTATTTAAAATAGTTAAAGTAGAAAATGGTAAATTATTTAAAATTAATATAATGCTCAAAGTTCCATAATCTGGTATTTTTCAGTTTATTGTTTAGCCATGGAGAAGGAGGAGAGAGAAGATAATCTGCAGAGAGGGAGGACGAAGATGGGAGAAACAGAAAGAAAAGAGATGAGAGAAAATTAAAAAATAGTTTTTTTTTTTTTTTTCCAACTCATCTTGGCACTTAAGCATTAATCAATTCTTTTTCAAATTTAATGTTTTCTTAATTAGAGGGACTTTTTAAACCTATTCTTAAAGCTACGGACTAAATTGATAAATTTAAAACATGAAAAACTAAACACACCTATTCTTCAAAACTCAAGACCTCCCTAAATGTTAATTTAATCAATTTTTATTTGTGTATTTTTCCCTAAATGTTATTTTAAAAATAGAATAATGTTTGTAGATTTAACTATGAAATTATCATAATTTTGATTTCAAGGCTTCATTAAAAAAAAAAAAAAAAAGATTATACAAAACTATTTTTTTAAATATAAGAATATTTAAAGATAGTGAATGTCAATAATATTCTTTTAAAATTGTAAAGTAAATTAGACAAACCTTTAGTTTTGATTTCGTTTTTTTTCCCACAAAGGTTTGTACACATATCAAATATACATAAATGAGCATCAATACTTTTGTTATACAATAAATATTAATTTTAATCAAGCACTTATTTGTTGAGGAGAAACTAATCCAATTCGAGACTTTTTACTTAATGTAATGAAATGTAGGACAACAAAAGAAAGACTGGGTCTTATTATTCCTACATGGTACTAACACTCCTTTGATACTTCCAAGAGTTTTAAGGTGCACCAAATATTAATAATAATGCTACTTGCATATTATTAAATATTTGTTTAAAGGAAAAAAAATCTCGTTTTACGATAATGTTCCTACTATTAGTATAGTGATCAATTTGTTTGAAGTTTCCTTGAGCTAAAAAAGAATCAATTTAAAAACAAATTATATAATTATTCTCTTATATATGTGCGTGTGTTGGGATTGGTGTTCTAAATCTCTTGGATTCTCGTAGTTTATAAAGTTGTAAATACAAATTATTTATTCAATAAAATAAAGAGTTATTTTATTCGATTTTATGATTGCATTAATTCAATCTAATAAATAAGATCAATGGTTATTTTATGTAAACTTAAACATGTATGTGGTTGACATACAAGTAGATCATGTTTAAGTGATAACTAAAAAGGTATGTAGTATAGGGATAATGTTGAGTGTCTTATCTTGATCATTTATTTAGTTGACATACAAGTGAATTCGTGGTTATTTTATATAAACTGCAAAATGTTTAATGTCTCTTAATATCGCCGTTAATTGAAGAAATTAACATTTATAGGATGACTATAGGTCATTCAACTTTAATTCTGAGTGGGTTATGAACTCCTATCTATGAGGGCAATCTTTTGATCTGTATGGGTGAGAGCGGCTAGATCGCTGACTTAATAAGCCTATAGTTTTGGGAATTTGTCAGAATAGGGAGCTGGAAACATAGCTTCACAAGATGAAATTCGCTTCTTTCTGTCTTTAGGATAAGTAGATAAATTTCTCCCTTAAGGACTAATACCGGGTCTTGAATAATGAGGACTCATCCTCTTACTGGCCGGATAGGGTTTAGTTTATAGCTGGATTATAAATTGTTTGTTCATTAGATAAATCAATGATACTTAAAGAGTTAGATGTAACTACAAGGGTAAAACGATAATTTGACCCAACGTAGTCTAGGCAATTTGTGAAGGGTCAACTTATGATTGATTGGTTATATCCGTGGACACATAAATATATCTACAGTGCGAAGAGTGCAACTATGGATCTTTAGTGAAGTAACCTACAGTTAATGAATATTGATTAATTTAATTAAAGAGCTTAATTAATTAATTTCGTAATATTGGAGCTTCTAATCTGTAAGTTCATAAAGTTCCCTTGCTAGCTCATTAAAGGTTAAATAAAAATTAGTTAATTTTGGATTAATTTGAATTGTTCAAATTAAATAAGGAAATTAATTGTATATGGTACCATTAATGTAATGCATAGTGATACATTATAATACAAAGTTAATTTTGAATGATATTAAAAGATTATACTTTATATTATGAGAGAGTTAAACATTTGAATAAGATTCAAATATTAATTATAAGATTCATATTGAAACTATAGGTGATGTGTATTTCAAAAAAAAAAAAAAAAACTATAAATTATGTGAGAGAACATTATTTGAATATAATTTAAATTAAATTAAATATTTGATATTTAATTAATTAATTTTATTCAATTATATATATTAAATATATTTTAATTAAATTAATATTATTAAATTTATAATAATAGAAAAATAACTTCATTTTGTAGTTATTCATCACGATTGTGGGGAGTTATTCCTACCCTCACTCTCACATGTGATCATAATGAGATTTGTTGCAGGGTGGTTTTTGGTATGTACATATCTTCGACATAGAAAGCTCTCACCAAAATTCTTCTTCTAACAACTCTCTCTAAAAATTTCCTTTCCTTACCAAAATCGAAAAGCCCACAACTCTTTCACCTCTTGCTCGAAGAATAGCAAAAAAGATCATTTTGGTAGTGTCTTTTAGTTACTCTGTTTGTTGAGTTTGTGAGACTAGTTCAAGATTATTCGTGGGATTTTGTTCGGGAGAACTTGAAGAAAAGAAAGTCTTCAAAGGTTAAACCCCTTTTAAACATGTTGTAGATTTTAGATGTTTATCTCGTGTCTCTTTGTTTTCTCTGTTTTATGTTTTCTAAAAAAAAAAATTTATTGGTATAAGACGATCATTTGTTTCAACCGAAGAATTCAATTCTTTCAGTGTATATATATACACTCTCATTTTTTCTATTATTTGTCCAATTTTTATACCAATTTTGCCACAAACAAAATATAAACAAAAGATTCAAGTTAAGGCATAATTTAATTGACATACGTATTAATAAGCATGAAGTTTATAATTTGAATCATCCAGTCCCTAATTGTACTAAAAAAAGGGCCTAAAATCTCACAAAATTCTCAAATAATTAATGATCTCCCTAAAAACTCACAAATTTACGATAATATACAACTAAGAGTAATTTAACTAAAATAACAAAAGTTTTTTGGGTTAAATATAAAGACGACGTAGAATTATCCCTTCATCCATAATAATGCGTCTCAACGCATCTAGAAGTTATATATTTATTATTTTCCAACTTTTTTTTTTATTATTATGAACAATTACTTTGGACCAAATACTTTGAGAAGGTTTTACATCACATATTTACAAATAATATATTTCTCGCAATTTTTCAACTATATAGCACTTTAGTAACTTAAAATGAAAGTAAACAAACTATTATAATTCTTCCATATTCACCGTTTGTTAAAGGCACGGTTTGTGAATTTGGAGATTATAATTTTTCCAAAAAATAATATTATTTTAATAAATAATAACAAAAATAAAGAAGAGAAAAAGATTTGACAAAAATATGTAAAAAAATTGTAGACGAGGTACACGTTTTCTACAAATCGTGGACCTGGTCCACGCTTTCACTAATGAACTCGTAGACTGAGTCCACAATTTTGGTTTAAATGTGGATCAAGTCCACAATTTCCAATAGGTGGTCAACGGTTATCTGCCGCCTTTGTTGCGCTAGAGCATGCCTGTCAGATGACTGGGATAGGAATCGTGGGCTGGGTCCATGACTACCTAAAACGTGGACTCAATCCACGATTTCCTTGCCTATAAGCTATAGCCAACCCCTCCTCTGGTAACCATCTCCCTCTCTCTCTCACCATTTTGCTTCTGCTCTGTCGTTGCCGCATTTCGTCCCTACCGTCTGCACCTATGCCCTCAGCCTTCTCTGACCACTAGAAGGTATTTTTTTTTATTTATAAAAAATTGTATATAATATTGTTTAGATTTAGTGTGATTCTTGACAAAAATAGGGTTGTAAGAAATATGATTCTGAAAAATATTTCTATGATAATCATGGACGACTTTCTAAATTATTGTTTAAATTTAGTATGATTTTTGTGTGATTTTATGCTATTTTTTGTGTGTGATATTTTGAAGCATATGTTTTTTTTTTTTTTTTACACATTGTATGTTATTTTCTATTTGATATTTTTGAATGAATCAATTTGTAAATAAACATTTCTAAGATAATCATGGACCGAATCTACGGCTTTCTAAGTTATTGTTTAGATTTAGTGTTTTTTTTTTTTTTGTGATTTTATACTATTTTTTGTGTGTGTGATATTTTGAAGCATATATTACTTTTTTCCACAAATTGTATGTTATTTTTTTATTGATATTTTTTAATGGATCAATTTATAGATAATATGTGTTTTGTTCTATATGGTTGAATATATCTAAGTTTCAAACATTTTAGTGTTTTTGTATGATATTTTGGATCATAATATTCTATATTTTTTTTGTACACATTGTGTAAGTTATTTTTTGTTTGATATTCTTGAATGGATTAATTTGTAGCCAATAATTATTTTGTTGTATGTGGTGGAATATATCTAATTTTCAAACATTCTATGATATTTTTTCCCCAATCTTTTAAAATATAAAGTGCAAATATTTTGGATTGTTATTTGGGTTTTGTTTTTATTTGAACCAATGAATTAAGCTATTGGACTGATAGTGTGAATGCTTTTTTTCCTCTTAATTGTGAACAGTTTAAATAAGTTTGTTAAGTATGTCTATGCAACGTGAAGATTTAGTTGTGTTAGAACTTGGGAATGGGGGATAGTGATATTGATGTAGAGATTGATGAATATTATTTGGAGGTTCAAATGCATAAAATGAGAATGAATTAGACCTTCTGAGATATTCACACAAATAGATTGAGAAATTACTAATCCAATTTGTGAAGAATGGTCAATATTGGATGAGGGAGAAAGATGCGTAGAAAACTAAAATCCTTTATAGAAAGGGATGTTATTTGACATCAAAAAAGATTTACTAATGGCTGTTAAAAAATATTGTGTAACACAACACTATCAAATTGTTGTAGTAGAATCGAATCAAAATATGTGACATGTGAAATGTAAGTTGTGGAAGTAGGGTTGTGATTGGAGGTTGCATGCTTGTAGGCGTAAAACACATGGGCTTTTTGAAAATATGGGAAAAACGAGCTGCTGTACATACTATGAAATCTATTGATAGGAAGACCCAAAGTTTCAAAGTCGAAAACGGGATAAGTATGATTTCTCCCTATAAAGGCCAACAAACACGAGTTGAGCCTAAAGGAGAGGACATGTTTTTGTAACAAATGACAATCCTTCAAGATTTTGTGCTCTCATGTCATTGCAGTTTGTAATTCCATACATTTGACACATTTACCCTTTATTGACGAATGTCATAAAATGTTCGAGTACAAACGATGTTATAAGTCTTGCTTCCACCCTATATTATACGAAGACTATTGGCAAAGGCATCATTTGAGGTAATTCATCCTAATGAAAACTTATTAAGAGAACATGGAAATCCAAAAAGTTCTCGAAGTCATAATAAGATGGATTGACGCGAATCAAGTGCAAAAGTTCGTTGTACATTATGCAAGGGAGAAGGACATGACAAACGCACTTGTCCAAATCGTCTCTTAGATGCTTCTTCTTTGGGTCATGAGTGATTCTAATTGTAATTATAATGAATTTTTTATTTTGTTAATTATGAACTCCTTTCTTTCCTTTTTGGTATTTACTAATTTTGAATAGTCATTTATATTTATTATATTTCAGTGTTAATTATGGATTCTAATCATTCTAATTCGGTGCAGTCATATCTACAACCAAATCATCAATGACTATTTACCTTGGTACGACTCAATTACAAGACGATATATCACATTTGAGGGCGTCTATTATTATTGCATGGTAAAAATTTTATTATTTATTTTATTCAATTTTGTTGTTTTCATATTATTTTACATTGATTTTTTTCTTCATAGAAAATAATTTTGTTGAGGATGTACAACAATATTTAATTTAACATAATTTACCAGACTAAGTTCAATGTGCGATCAATGTGTTGTAATTGTAGAAGATATCATTCAACAGACACGTAGATTTAATGTTGCCGACACTAATAGAAGACATGTTTGTCGTCAACGTCAATGACAACAGGCCGAGAATATTCTAGAGCAACACATTGACCCAGAGCCTCATGTACCTACTAATCCAATTCAAGCTTCTTCTAAAGACTTCCTAGGAGTTCAAGGAGACATCGCATCAAATTCTAGTCATCAAAATGAGTATTATGCACCTGATGCATTTCCGTCTATTATCACATAACAAAACATTGATGATATAATTCATAATTAACAACACTTTGAGGTTCTTGTACCTTGCGTGGCTGACGTGAGAGAAGATGACTACCGTGTGGCACATGAGTTTCCATTGACTTGTAATTGATAATACTTACTTTACTTACTTTAGATGTTGTTTTATTTAGGAATATTTAGATATAATTTGATTCATCATTCGCCTTATTATGTATCAAATTTTATACTTTTAATGTTTGAGTTGAAAAAAATAAATTTACCTCGAAAACTAAGTGCTTGTTAGCAAAATTTAAGTTGCAAAAAAAAAAAAAGACTCGTTGATCGGGTCCACAACTTTTGTCCATGTGGCAAATAATATGGCAAATGACATGGGTGTTGACGGGAAACAAGAAAAACATGGATTGGGTCCACATTTTTATTTGAAAGTTGTGGACTAGGTCCAGTTTTTCTTGGAAAATCGCGGATCGGGTCCACGATTACACCACCTATTTTTTATAATACTTTTCTCACTAGCCTAAATGTACCATATTTTTTTCATTTTTATATTATTTTTAGAATATGTTTCAACACTACCCTATTTTTGTAATTTTTTTCTCAAAAAATACATTATTTCTGAATTAATCCTAGATATTATCATAATCTAAAAATAAATTGAAAGATATATTTGAAATTACATGAAATTAGAAGTTGGACATAAATAGTCTAAAAATGATTCTTCAACTAAGCAACTTTTTAAGATAACATTATATGATATGATAAATTTTCCAATCAATAAAACTTTATATATATGCTGAAGCGAGCCTAACTCAACTGGTATCCAATATATATGTTAACGACTAAGAAGTTTGTGGTTTGATTATTCCTATAACCATTGTACTAAAAAAAGTTTATGTATAGATAGCTCAATTATATTTATTAATATATTTGGAATCAACAAACATAACTTGGATAGCTAGACATTTATAACATTTTATTCTATTGTATAGATTTAAATTCTTACTCTGGTAAAGGACGTTTTCTAAAAATAATGTTATTTTAATAAATAATGACAAAAGTAGGGTTGTGTTGAAAATATTGACAAAGTTAATCCTAGACGAAACCCACGATTTCCACATGGCATGTAAATCATGGACCCAGTCCACGATTTACCTACATCTCTAGTCCACATGGCATGCAAATCATGAACCGGGTTCACGATTTACCTACGTCGATCGGGTTTTCTTCTCTCTCTTTCTTTTTTTTTTCTTTTTTCTCTTCTCCTGCAAATCGTGACTCCCTCTCTGTCCCTTTCTTCTTTTTTTTCCTTTCTTCTTCTTTTCATGCATCTTCTTCTTCTCCAAAGTCTTCTCTAGCTTCTTTTTTTTCTCCGACACAACCAGCTTCTGTGAGCAAGAGTGAGAGAGAGTGAGAGAGAAAGATTGATTGTGAGTGAGGAAAGGAAGCGAGAGCGAGAGAGATAAGATTGTGAGTGAGGAAAGGAAGGAGACGACCGAGAGCGCGACAAGCAAGACAAGCGAGAGCGAGAGAGAGTGAGAGAGAGTGAGAGAGATAAGACTGTGAGTGAGGAAAGGAAGGAGACGAGCGAGACAAGGGAGAGCGAGAGTGAGAATGAGAGAGAGTGAGAATGAGAGAGAGTGAGAGAAGAAGGAAGGAGACGAGCGAGAGCAAGAGAGCATGGCAGCGTGGTGGTTGTGGCGCATGGCAAGTGTGCTAGTTATGGCAGGGTTGACTGAAACATGTGAGCAAAATCGTGGACTAGGTCCACGATTTGCATGTCATGTGGGCTAATTTTATAAAATCGTGGATGTCCACCTATTTTTGAAAATAGTTTTACCTATATCCCATTTTTATCATATTTATTAAAATGATATTATTTTTTAAAAAAAAGTTCCTAAAAAAAAGAACTGCATGCTTAACTTGGAATCACTCCTTTTGAAATAGGTATATATAGCTTGCCTAAAATGGTACATGGTACATAATAACTTATTATTTTTATTATTATTAATATTATTTCTTCTTTTGAGATAATTGAAATAGGTAGATATAAGTTAAAAGTTATTGGTGTGTATTAATTATATGAAAGTAGTTTACCTATAATAATAGGAACGAAAAGAAAATGAATTTATCCAATAATAATAATAATAATTAATAGACGGTTTGCGAAAAAAGAAAAAGAAAAAGAAAAGAAGAGGACTATAAAAATAAATAATTGAACAAATGATCTAATTTCACCTCTATATTTAATTTACCAAATTACTTCTAGAAATGAACCCACAAATCAGAAACAATTTGTGGAGAAATGTGTTTTGCCTCGAAAAGGTAAAACATTTAAAATTATACCACTATCAATAAACTTATGGATTCCTCCACCTCTATTTTAAAATAGGATTAGTTAAATTTAGTATGAAAATTCAATTTTCAATAATTATGATTTAACTATTTATTGTTTTTTTTTCAAATAATAAAGAATCATTTATCCGGATTTATTTTAATAAAATCATTCATTATGATTTTCTAACATTTTTCAAATCTTTCTTATTGACTTTAAAACATATCATATTTTGCTCTTTTTTTCTTACATTAATCTGTGTATATTGTTTATTAATATATATTACTTTGTATTATTTAATTAAAATTAATTGCTTAAAGTAAAATTTTTAATTATTATTTTTAGACGCAACAAACTAGAAGGAAAACTAAGCTCCACAATGGACAACAAGGAAAGCAAAGTCACTAGAATACAAATCCACCAGATGAACTGGAAAATTATTCAAGCACAACTCCCCTCTTCCTGACAAACTTGAGCCAACCTGTGAGCTGCCAAGTTATAAGATCGATGCACATGTTGAAAGGACACAGAAGCAAAGGAAGAAGCAATATGTTTGATATCAACAATATAATCTGCCACTTCAACCTGGCATGCTAAAATGCCTTCCAAAATCTGAACCAACACCAATGAATCAAACAAAATTAACAAATGAGAAAAACTCCTTATTTCAACCAAATGAAGCCCCTAAAAAACAACAAGAGCTTCAACACATAAAACATTCACAGAGAAATCTCTAAACCCACTCAAGGAGGCTAAGATCTCGCCTAACGGCGAACCAACAACCTCACCAGTTTCCACTATGTGATCACCAAGTTTAAAAGCAACACCATAATGAATAATGTTAAGATTTTTTTCCAATAAGTCATACCTAGCATTGATAGGAATCTATGAACAAAAGGGTCAAAATGGATCGTACCAAAACTATTTAGGTAGTCAACAATCCAATCACAATGGTCCTCCACCGAAGGGATAAGAGCTGAATGAACAACTTTATTTCAGTCCCTCAAATAGCGATACAAGCATGAGCCAAATCATCATTAGACAACACCCTGCCCATCTTAGTCCATATATCCAGACTAGGGGTGTTCGCGGTTCGGTTTGGTTCGGTTTTGGTCTAAAACCGAATCGAACCGCATAAATCGGTTTAGAAATTATATGAAACCGAACGAACCGCATGTCCTGTTAGGACCGAAGGACCGAACCGCATAAATCGGTTTATAAATTATATGAAACCGAACCGAACCGCATGTCCGGTAATTATATAACTAATTGGTAATTATATATCCATGGAAGATTATTTAGAAAAAATTATTCATCCAATATGAATCAAATCCAAGCAACTAAAAAAACAATGTATTTTTCAAGCAACTAAAGTCTAATAGTTCAAAGTCCAATCCGTACATAAAATGATAAAAGTGCTACGAACATAAAAGTTCTTGTTTTACAAACAATATTACATTAAGTCAATAATAGAAAAGTTCAAAGTCCAATCCAAACCACCACTTTAAAAAGTTCTACAAACTTCAAGTTCAAGCCGCCATCTCCTTCTCATTCTTCTCCTTGTTTTTTGCCTCTGAATATGCTTTAAAGTCTAAAAGAAAAAAAAGTGGAAATATTAACATAATAATTATATAAATAACATATTTGAATTTCGGATACTTAAAAAAATGTTTCAAAGAAACTACCTTCTTCAACATTTACAATATCCTCCAAGTAGCTTTGAAGATCAATGCTAATTGCTTTCGAACATAACCAATTTTGTGCACACACAAGTGCCTCAACTGTGGTTGGAGCTAACATAGAACGAAAATGATCAATTACTCTCCCACTGGTACTGAATGCAGACTCGGGAGCAACTGTGGATACTGGAATTGCTAAAAGATCTCGTGCAACCTTGCTAAGAACCTTATATCTAGAAGAATTTCCTTTCCAGCAATCTAAAGCAAGGATTATCTCGAGAATATTGAACCATAAACAAATATAAAAGGCCATATCCAATATTACATTTTATTTGTAAAAGAAAAATAAAAGATCTAAGAAAGTCAACAATTATCTCTTTAAATCTTAATATCCTTCACAAGCAGTACCTGCAGTGGTGGGATGTTGATGGCAGCGCAGTGGCGGGATGCGTCGATACTCGAAGGGAAATGCGTATGGTCGTGGCTGTGCGACTCGCGGTTGTACCTATGCGTCGGATTCAAAACTCGAAGGGAAGGGAAATGCCGATGGCGACGCAGTGACGGCGACGCAGTGGCGGGATGCGTCTGAAGCTGAAGCTGAACGTAAACCCTAGGTGCGGCGCAGCTGCGGGAAGTCGAAACTGGGAAGGGAGAAAAGAAAGAGAAAGAGAAAGAGAAAAAGAAAAAGAAAAAGAAAAAGAAAAAGAAAAAAATGAAATAATTTTTTTTTTAATATAAATCGGTTCGGTTCGGTTTCGGTTTCGGTTTCACAACTAGAAACCGAACCGAACGGTATAAAAAGCGGTTTCAACATTGTATAAACCGAACCGAACCATATACAATCGATTTCAGTTCGGTTTCGGTTCGGTTTCGGTTCGGTTTCAAATTCGGTTTGGTTTTTGCGGTTTGAATGAACACCCCTAATCCAGACAACTAAAGTGCTTAGCATTAACACACCATCTTGATCCAAATACAGACGACCAGATGCGTTTAGCACGACTACACCCAAATAGAACATGACTCACGGATTCCTCCTTACGCCTACACACCTGACACGAAGGACGAACTACAATACCCCTATGTCGTAGTACTCCCATGATACGACTTCCAAACAAACAAAGCAACTTTAGCAGGAATAGGAAGCTTCCAAAGACGATTCCACCACGTTGACCCTACGATCGACCCGTACCTCCAACTCAAAATTCTATGAAGAATAGCACATTTATAGCCGCTCTTCACCGAGTACTCACCCATGTTACCATAGTGCCAAATCTAACGATCAGCCCTATTAGTTGGATTTACAGGAATTCGAAGGATTTCCTGCACATCTTCCGACATCAACGCCTCCCTTAATTTTTGGATATTCCACGAACTTGAAGGAGAAAGCCCATTTATAGGCCCTTGTGACAACACCTTGAAAGTGGACGGTCTCAAAATCCATGGATCCTCAAAGACCAAAATTGACCGACCATTACCAATTTGTTTATGCATATCCCTAACCATCAAGTCCCTACCCAACAAAATCCTTTCCAAAAAAAGAAACTAGAAAGGGGATAGGAGGCTTCTAATACATAACAATGAGGAAAATACCTACCATTTAAAACAAGATCCACTAAGAAAGAAGGATTCTGTAGAATTTTCCACACTTGTTTAGCTAGTAATGCTTGGTTAAACAATTTTAAGTTCTTAAAATTTAATCTCCCATATCCTTCGGATAACAAAGCTTCTTTCGTTTCAACCAATGGATCTTCCTCTGATCCTCAGAACCACTCCACCAAAATTTAGCAAAAATCTTCATAAGATCATAACAGAAACCTTTAGAGAGCCTGAAGCAGCTCGTAGCATAGGTTGGAATAGCTTGCGTCACACTCTTAATGAGAACTTTGTTTGCCCTAATGGAGAAAAATTTTCTTTCCCACCCCTGAATGACTTTACACATCCTATCCTTAATTGATGATATTGAACTCTACTTAACTAAAATTAAATCATGGACGGTTTGGGGCTGAGTTCAATTTTGAAGTCTAAAATTAATATGTATGTAAAGTTAGGAAGACTATATGTAGGTGCAAAGTTGTTTAGTCTCGAGTTGTAAAGTTAGGAAGACTATATTTAGGTGCAAAGTTGTTTAGTCTCAAATTAGGAAGTACATACCTGTTAGGAGTGTTTGTGGGTTGAATTGAGTTGAGTTGAAGAAATTTTTAGACCTAACCAAATTGTTTAGGTTAAATTTCTTTGATCCAAATAACCCCAATTAAAAAATAATCCAACTCAATTTAACCATACAATATTTGGATTGGGTCGGCTCGGGTTACTTATGTCATTTATTTTATTTTTTATTCTAAAAAGAAGCAAAATGTTAATATGTAAAAAAATTATTTAATTATTTTCGTATATTGAATTAGAATTATCGACTTAATTTCAATTTATATTATAAAAATTTTCTTTCCAAAGTATTAAAAAAAAATTGTTTTTAGGAGCTATTGGAGCAACAAAAAAAAAATAAAATAAATATATGTATCTATAATTCTATCATAAGCAATATATGTATATATACATCTTAAATTAATAATAAATTTGTATTGGATCGGGTTGGTTTGGATTATTTTAAGTGAACCAATCCAACTCATAACATTTTCATTTATTTGAACCCAACCCAATCCAAATGAGCTGGATTGGATTGGTTGAATTTTTTGGGCCATTGTGTTTTTTGAACACCCTTAATATTTGTGGTACAAAGTCGAGTCATTAAATCAAGAGTATATGATGTAGGTTTTTATAATCTAAAAAAATGATTTTCAATTTGTTATTTTTGTTTGCTTAACTTTTTGTTTAACCCTTCAATTGCACATATATTTCTCCAAAATTCTAAAACTCAATTGAGATATCAACTTCAAATCTTCACATATATTTTACAATTTTTTACAGTTAAGTACTGTACTTGAGGTAGAAAATACTTTTGTTTAATATAAACAACAAAATTATTGTATACTTCCACATTAGTGAAATGTTTGAGTTTGATATGCACAAAAAACATAGGAGGCCATCAATTAGGTTAGAGTTTGTTGGTATGCGAAATGTGTTCAAAGTCCCACATTGGCTAGGTGAGAGGATGTTATAGTTGAGCTTTTGAATAGGCGGTGAAATGTTTTCCAAAAAATGATTTGCATTTAAACACTTTTTATATATATAAAAAAGACTAATTATTAAAATAAAACTACAAGTTTGTTAAGTTGTATTTCTCAAAAATATTTTTATGCACAAGTTTGTTTGGTTTAACTATATGATGAAAGTAGGGGAGTAAATGGGTCGGTCGTTTTTTTTTTCTTTTGTAAAATCGACCTGATCTAATTTTATGTGAACAAAAACCGACCTAACCCAATTCAACTCATTGCTGAATCGGATCAGATTGAGTTGGGTCGTTGTTAAAAAAAATTACCCATTTCACATTTATATATTAAAAAAAAAAAAAAAAAAAAAAAAATAAA
>QLSR01000156.1:295372-327818 GCA_031780015.1 Citrullus colocynthis
AAAAGAGAGAAAAAAAAAAAAAAAAAGGTGAAGTTGAACACTAAAATAACCCAAAACAGCCAAAATCCACAATCATAAAAGAAAGAAATAGCCACAAAAAGCATTCAACAGAATTCAATAGCTCAGAGAAAGAAGAAGACAAACGATTGAGATCCAACAAAACTCAACCTTACAGGTGAACAACGACAACGAATGCAAGAGACGAATGTGACCTCTGACGAAAATGGAGCGAACGATAGCAAGGAGACCGACGACGATGGAGTGAACATGGTGAGGAGAAACAACTCTTGAAGTTGATAGTGTTAAATAATCTGACTTGAAAAATTGGTGGGTCAAATATTGATTTGAATTAAAAACTAACTCAACACAATTCAAGTCAATGCCTCAAATACCTCTAAATTTCATAATAATTCATTTTAAATTGACTTACCGTTTGATGCAGAATGACCAATAAATAAAAGGAGATATATTTTTAATAACATTCACATGTAAAGTAGGAAACTTCTTTTCAAGGAACATGTAAAGTTGGAAATTTGAATTTACAATTCTTTAAAAGAGAAAAAAAAAATAAAAAAAAAAGATACTGGACTTTATTTTCGTGGTGACAGATAATGAAATGAGTGGTTAATGTACCTCTTTTCATCTTGATTTAAAAGAAGTTTTACACCTATATACATAAAAGAAAAAAAAAGGAAAAAATCTATGGCATGTACACACTCTCAATTCTTTTTATCACCATAATTTGAATCATCTCTATTATTCTCCAGACTAATGCAACATTTCTAAAAATACTATTTTGTGTTAAAATTTTGCATTTGTTATGGGTTTAATTAAGCGAGATAAAGTATATGGAAAGATTAGTAGTTTGAATTTTTCATACACTAACTGTATTAAAAAAAGGTCGGAATATAATATTTAATGTATAGTTGATGAAACATCGTGAAGATTCGAAACAATTTTTAAATTACAAAATCATAATTAACAAAATAACTAAATTGATTGTGTGATAATTTATAATGATCCAAAAAAGAGAGATACAAAAATGATGGAAGAATAAGAAAATGGGTTATTCAAATAAATGCTGAAATTAGAAATAATTGCAACATAGAAATGTGCAATGTTGCTGATCCAATCCAATCATATAATAAAAAAGGTCAATTCCTAAATTCACATCTTAATTTGGTTTGGGGTTTTTCATTGATTTGTAAAATCAATAATTGAATTGAATTGTTTCTCCTCCTTTTTCATTTCCCCCCCTACTTTGCTGCTTTTTGTATCAATCAAAATCAATGGCGGATGGCAAAGGAAAAAGGAAAATGGCAGTTCTTTATTGACTAAAATTTTGGCTGAAATCACAAATCAAGCCATCGTTGAACACAAAGAGCTAGAGAGAGAAATCAATCAACCCCACCGTGTTTGGAGGGAGTTTCCATCTTCAATTTCTTCAATCTCGAAATTTATGTTCAGAGGCTCATTCTTGAAGCGCCAGCTTAAAACCCTAAAACTCAGACCAACATTTTCCTTTCCCTCTGTTAGATCTCTGTTATTTTCAACTATTTTTTCCCATATCATTTTGGTTACTGATCATACTCATATCTGTATAAGCATTTTGGTGTTTCTGTATTTATATGATTCTTTCCTTCTTCTGTTCTTGTTGTTGTTCTACTACTTGTTAACATGTTTGATTGATTAAGTGGGAATGTGGGATCATGCCATTGTAAATGGTTCCGAGTTCGTTCTGTAGCTAATCGGTGCTTTGAGTTCGACGTACTGAGTTGATAATGGCGGAAGTTCGAGTTTCTGATCCTAGTAAACTCCACTTGAAAAAGGAGCTTACTCAAATCCGGAAGGCTGCTCGTGTTTTGAGGGATCCTGGTACTACATCGTCTTGGAAGTCTCCGCTTAGCTCCTCTAGATCTGTAATGGCTGCTGCAACTGCGGTTGCAGCGGGAGCGTCTTCTTCCTTGAACAAAAACTTGGAATGTGAAACCAGGAGGTATAGTGGTCAATCCCAACTGGACGCGATTGTTCCTCTCCGAAACGAAAATCGGAATCCTAAGGACAAGAAGATATATCTCTACAACTGGAAGAGCCATAAATCATCAAGCGAAAAGAGTGCAACTCTTCAGAACGAAGATCGTGATGGCAACGACGATGCAAATGATGGGTCTTACTCAGTTCCAGGGGTCAGTCTTGATGGTAGCTTGAGCGATGCTCGAAATGGAGGCGACTCAAAGAGCGACACCTACTTGGGAGATCTCTGTTCTTCAATGGTTTTCAGGTGCGGTGATGCAAATCTCGTTTCATACAGTGGACCGTCGGCCAAACGGGCTTCTGCATTCAAGAAGAAGAGTAAGAAGTATTGTTCCCATTTGGATGTTTTGTCTAGACATCAACAAAAGGGTCCTCTTCTGGGTAGGAAATTGCTCGAGGGCCATCCTTCGTTGTCTATTAATTTCAGCCAGGATGATTCGATCGAACAGTCTGATGATACCGAAGATTACTCTAATTCAGAGGACTTCAGACGATATTCTGCGGCGTCCCCTTTACTATTGAAGCTGAAGCACAAAAGTTTCCACCCATCTTCTAAGTTCTTGAGAAACAGTCGAAAAGAAGACTCTTCTTATTCTTATAGCACCCCAGCATTATCTACTAGTTCTTATAATAGGTATGTTAATCGCAATCCAAGTACTGTTGGGTCTTGGGATGGCACCACAACTTCGATTAATGATGCAGATGATGAAGTGGATGATCGGTTAGATTTTCCTGGTCGTCAGGGATGTGGTATTCCTTGTTATTGGTCAAAGAGGACCCCAAAGCATAGAGGAATTTGTGGAAGTTGTTACTCTCCTTCCCTTTCTGATACATTGAGAAGGAAGGGAAGTAGCATTTTGTTTGGCAGTCAATCTATTTATTCTAGACGCAAATCAATAAATTCTAGTAAGCGAAGATTTGCTTCAGGGAGTGCTCGAGGGGTCCTCCCATTGCTTACTAACAGTGCAGATGGGGGAGTTGGTTCGTCAATTGGAACTGGGAGGAGTGATGATGAACTGTCTACTAACTTTGGGGAGCTTGATTTGGAGGCTCTGAGTAGATTAGATGGACGAAGATGGTCATCTAGTTGTAGGAGCCATGAAGGGCTAGAGATTGTTGCTTTAAATGGGGAAGTAGAAGGGGGAGGTACGCCAGAAAGTACTAAAAGTTTCAGTCAGAAGTATAGGCCAATGTTCTTTAGTGAACTGATAGGTCAGAATATAGTGGTGCAGTCGCTTATAAATGCTATTTCAAGGGGTCGGATTGCTCCTGTTTATCTTTTTCAAGGTCCACGGGGTACTGGAAAAACAGCAGCAGCAAGGATTTTTGCTGCTGCCTTGAATTGCTTAGCCCCTGAGGAAAATAAGCCATGTGGGTACTGCAGAGAATGCACTGATTTCATGGCTGGCAAACAAAAGGATCTCTTGGAAGTTGATGGAACAAACAAGAAGGGAATAGATAGAATTAGATACCAATTAAAAAAGCTAGCATCTGGGCAGTCTTCTGCCTTCTTGAGATACAAAGTTTTTCTCATTGATGAGTGTCATTTGTTACCCTCTAAGGCATGGCTCGCTTTTCTCAAATTTTTTGAAGAGCCTCCTCAACGTGTTGTCTTCATATTTATAACTACTGATCTTGACAGTGTACCCCGTACCATTCAATCAAGGTGTCAAAAGTACCTATTTAACAAAATAAAAGATTGTGACATGGTGGAAAGACTGAAAAGAATTTCTGCAGATGAAAACCTTGATGTTGATTTGGATGCTTTGGACTTGATAGCTATGAATGCTGATGGTTCACTTAGAGACGCTGAAACTATGTTGGAACAGTTGAGTTTGTTGGGGAAAAGGATAACGACATCTCTGGTTAATGAACTGGTGAGCTCAATACTGCCTCTCTGCTTTCACATTCATGTTACCATATTTGGTTTGAATTTTCTTATTGTTTAAAATATATTCTTTCTTCTTTCATAGGTTGGCATCGTTTCTGATGAAAAATTGCTTGAGCTTTTAGCATTAGCAATGTCATCAAACACTGCCGAAACAGTTAAAAGAGCCAGAGAGTTGATGGACTCTGGGGTTGATCCGCTAGTTTTAATGTCTCAACTTGCCAGCCTGATTATGGACATTATTGCTGGAACTTACAACATTATTGATACTAAGGACAGCGCCTCAATATTTGGTGGACGCAGTTGTGAGTATGAATCCCTTTAATTTATATTTAGCAGCAACCAATCTTTTGCACCATTTTCTGATGTCGCCAAATCAGAATCGTATGATGTCCTAGTGTTTTGATGTCACGGGTAGTAAAGCTTGTACATAAGGATCCTACTGTTTAGATTGTCCCTGCATTTTCACGCCCATGGATGGCCAATTTGCAACATGAATATCTGTTTCTTTCTGATAATGAAGATTGCTTTACTCAGCTTATAGTCTCTTGGTGGTGTCATACTTGCAATCAATTCTTTTGTAATTATCCAATTTTGTTGATTCACAACAATTGGAAGAAGTCTTGTAACTTATATTGGGAAGGGGCTTTCTCTTGCCCCTGTTTCTAAGCTGTATCACTTATAGACTTTTCCTTTTTCTTTTTCTTTTGGCTAATGCATGTTTCTTATCAAAAAAATGAAGATTGCTTTATTCATCCCTAAATTCTATTGGCGTGGGAATTCTTCACATATTTTATATGATTATTAACTGTTCAATTATCGTTTAAATTAGATTAGCCCTATTACTGAAGGTGACATCCTATGAAGTGAAACAAATTTCCTTGCTAATATTGATCTAGGAAATTAGGTATTACAGATGTTGTGGAGATTGTTCTTGTTGTCGTCGTCTTTTTGGGGTGACTTGTGAATTGACGTCGTATCTTTGGGCTTTCCTTCAGTGAGCGAAACAGAAGTGGAAAGATTAAAGCATGCTCTGAAGTTTCTTTCAGAGGCTGAGAAGCAGTTGAGAGTTTCCAGTGAGCGTTCAACCTGGTTTACAGCAACTCTGTTGCAACTTGGTTCCATTTCTTCTCCAGATTTCACTCAGACAGGCAGCAGTAGAAGACAGAGCTGCAAGACAACTGATGATGATCCATCAAGTACCTCAAATGGGACAATTGCCTACAAACAAAAGTCATTTGCTCAACTTATGCCTCCAAAGTTAGGTTCTCCTGCATCTTTGTGCAACCTGAAAAATGGAAATTATAACAATCAAGCGGATCTGATGCCAATGGTTGATAATCTAAGTTACAACTCCAAGCCCACACATAAACAGTTAATCGAGGGTAAAGACTTGTCTTTTTCACGTGAAGATGCAACTCTTAGAAATATGGTTTTCAGATGCAAAAACTCAGAAAAGCTGGATAGCATCTGGGTGCATTGTATTGAAAGATGCCACTCAAAGACGTTGAGGCAGCTATTGTATGCTCATGGAAAGCTTCTGTCCATCTCAGAATCTGAAGGTATTGGCCAGATACTCATTGAAATTATGTTCATTTTCTTTGTGAATTCGAGGTCTTGCAGCATTAATATTTGACCAAAGTCCACTTTTAAAAGCTAAAAGTTTATTTTGTTGATACCAGCATGCCACTGTAGTCTATTATCTGCGGTCTTTCTAGAATTGGACCTCTCTTTTCTCTCATTTGATTGGCAGTAACTTATAATTACTGCTGCTTTACTGCTAGAACTGAAAGCTAAAAATTGTGTGCCTTCTGAAAATTTGGCTTTTAACCTACTATTGTTTTCTCTCTATCTTCTTGTTCCTATATTTCATTGCTGAATTTCTTCTGCTTGCAGGTACCCTTATTGCTTATGTTGCCTTTGAGGATGCAGATATCAAATCCAGGGCTGAAAGGTTTTTGAGCAGTATCACAAATTCTATGGAGATGGTTCTTAGATGCAATGTAGAAGTTAGAATCATTTTGTTACCAGATGGTGAGACTTCTATTAATGATATGACTGCAGCCAAGTTGTCCGAAGGTGTAGAAGCCGATAAAGAAAGGAAAACTTCCAATCTTAATGCAATGGAGGGCTATTCTAACCGCTCTTTGATGCTAGATGCAACATATCAATCAACCTCTGATTCATTGCAGCTACCAACCGAAAGCAACAATCAAAATGATGGTTCAAGAGATAGGAGACAAGAGATCCCAATGCAGAGGATAGAATCAATTATTCGTGAACAACGGTTGGAAACTGCCTGGTTACAGGCGATGGAAAAAGGCACACCTGGATCTTTGAGTCGTTTGAAACCTGAGAAGAATCAAGTCCTGCCTCAAGATGGTTCATACTATAAAGATCAAATGGAAGAAATGAATTCAACAGGGGACTCCTCTCGAAAATGGGAAGATGAACTAAACCGTGAACTTAAAGTGCTGAAGGTCGGCGATGATATAATTGCCCAGAAGGAGCAAGTCAGCAGACGAGCAGACCGCTATGCTATCTCCCCAAGTATACTGCACGATGGCAGCATGGTGGGAAATTCAAACAAGGATAACCTGTGAGTTTCTCTAGATTATTATAGAATTATTGGATTTTCATGCCTTGAATTTCAATATTATTCTCACAATGCAAATTATGATTTTCTCATGAATATTTGCATGGAATCATCTTCCCAGTTTATCATAAATGATCACTACTCTTAAATTGTAACAACATTTATGTCCCCATTTGTTTTAAATAAAGGGGATATGAGTCAAGCTCGGCAGCTGGCGGCTGCAGCGGATTGTTCTGCTGGAATAACAGTAAACCCCAAAAGAAGGGAAAGGTACTTTTTTGATAATCCAGTTTTCCTTCACACTTGATTTGATATTGAGTTGGAAGTCATGTATGAATGTGTTTCTGTTGGTGATGAGCAGGTAAGAGCAAACCATGTTCGGTCACGCAATGGAAGATTTTCACTGTTTGGAGAGTGCGGGAAGTCGAGGAACTCGGGCAGCCGGTTTAGAAGACAAACATGATTGTGATGTCTCTTTCAAGTCTCAAATATACCGGAGAGTCTGTAATTTTGTGTTTTTTGGTACCATTCTTTATATGGTCATGGATGGAGGGAAGTAGTTAATGTAAAGTTCTCATTAATGTGGGTGAAGTTGTTATGTCCACAAGCCTCATCCTGATTTAATTGAACCAATAAATGGTTAGTAATGAACATTGGAATGTCTAATTGGGGGAAGCTTTGGCTCCAAATACAATTCAAGTGCATTTTCAATTTTCAATTTCTAAGTCCTTTTTGACTTATTTGTAAAGAAATCTCAATCTATCACTATCTTAAAAGTTTGTACTCTTTTTGTATGGTTAGAAATAGAAATTTTAGAAATCTAATTCTCCACCTTTAAAGAATGGGCTTTTACTTTTTTAAAAACTATACTTTTCAAAAAGTAATTTGTTGCACCTTAGGGAAAAAATGTTGGGCAACTACAATTGAGCTGATAAAAGTTTTGATCCTTTAAATCAAAAGGATGAATGATCTTTTTGGGAAAAAAGATATTTAACAAACCCAACGAAAAATGAATTTTTATGATTTTATTTCATTTGGAAAAATGGTAGATTTTTTTTCCATCCAAAGACATGTGAAGTCTTTCACACAACTGACAAGAAGCAGAAGCAATTTTGTCCTTATGAAGAAGCAAATCTACCATCTTAGATTTCTTTTCAGGCCATTTTCTGAAAATGTTGTTATAAGTTATTTTTATAAATTAAAAAATACTTAATTTATTGTACTTTGAGGAAGCAATCATTTGAAGAGAGATGTAGCAACCCCCAAACAGGACGCAAATGAAAAAGGAAGGCGTATTATAGTGGACGGCTTTTGCGCTGCTCAATCCCTTGCTTTGTTCGAGGGTTAGGGGCCTTTTCTTGCAGGATACCAGGTGCGCAGGAACGCCCAATCGAGTTTCCGCCTTCATTTTGTCGTGCTACTATGATGTAATGTGCAATACATTTTCACAAAAAAGAAAAGAATTTTTTAGTAAAATAGTATCATTCTTGTTGAAACAAATTCGAGGGAAAAAAAAATTAACCATAATGCAAGAAGAAAAAATAATAATACTAGTCACCCTTCTATTCTATTGCCCAACTCAACTAACGTAAAATTTGTATTACTTACTTGAAGATTAGAGATTCAATTCATCCACTCCACTTCACATGTTGTTGTTGTAATAATAATAATAATAATAATAATAATAATAATAAATCATGTTCAAAAATCGATATATATATATATATATATTTCAACTACATGGTATATGAAAAAAAAGTAACTAAATAACAAGTTTAGTCTCTAAACATTTAGGATATGTTTGGTTAACTTTTCAAGTGTTTAGTTTTGAAAATAGGTCATTTTGGAAAAAAAAACCGTAAAATATTTGGCAACTCTCAAAATAGTTTTTTGGAATACTCTCAAAGTGTATTTTAAACCGTTTTTATCAAAAGAATTTAAATAAAAATCGAAAAATTCTCTTGTCAATCCAAACGTCCTTAAAGATAGTGTAAAAAATATCTGTAAACTTTCCAAAGTGTTTAACTCGGCTTGAACTTTTAATTTTGTGTTTAATAGGCTTTTAAACTTTAAAAATATATAATACATTTATGATGTTTCAATTTTGTGTCTAGTAAATCTATGAATTTTAAAAAATGTCAAATAGGTCAAAATACCTATCTAACACAATTGAAAATAGAAATGCAAGGTTCTATTAAACACAAAATTGAAAATTTAAAGGCATTAAACACTTTTTAGTGTTTAGAAACTTATTGAACACAAAATTAAAAGTTCACGAATCCATTATACTTTTCAAAGTTCGAGAACAAAAAAATAAAAGTTTAAAAACTAAACTTGTAATTTAATCTAAACTAAATCATATGTAATTTACCTCAATGGTGTAGACCCAATAACACTGATAGTTTTTAACACTGTTGCTCCTAAGTTGGGCCCTCCAACCTTTAATAGTCAAACTCATGATCCAGTCTTTGGGCTTGACTTATTGGATTAAAGTCTGGTTACCTCAATCAATCGTGTTTGAGTCAGCCCATTGAATATTAATTATTTAATAATTATTAAAAATATATATTTACGATATTTTCGTAAAATATATTAAATTTAGGATAATTGCAATGGGTAGGATTTTTAGAATTTATAATTAAGTATGTAATAATATTTTAAAAGAATCGCAAATATAGTAATTTTCTCCGACCATGTAATTTATTTTGTCTATTTTTATAATATTCTTATGGACAAATCACAACTTCAAATCATATATAAGTTCATATATATAATCTCGCCTGAATTTAATTCACTAACCTTTATTCTATTTATTTACATCAGCTTCTAAATTTGTTAAGTTATGAAATTTTGATTAACTCAACATTTGGTTTATACCAATTATTATTATTTTATTATGTCTGTTCACACTTCGTACTATATAACAAGGACCTAACGAATTCTTTTCTATGTTCATATTTTACGAAGATTGTCTATTTTGGAATTAGTTTTGCATTTCTCATTGATAACCTGTGTCTCTCCAGTACAAATTATTGATTTTAATTTTTGTTTCAATTCTTCTTGAGTTTGATTTCTCCCTTAAAATTTAAAATTTGTCAGAATCCTTCTTATTTCTTATTGATAGCATCGTTGCGCTTCAACTTCAAAAGCCAGAGTGTAATAATACTTACCAAACGTGTTATGATACTTTGGTGGTTGCAACGTGTGTTTAAATTTCTAGAAGTTGTGGGTTTGAATTGGACAATTGTTGATTTTTGTTTTTTTTTTATGTAATTTTATCATAATTTATTAATTAAATTGATATAATTTGATTATATTTATTTAATTAATTTTAGGAGTGCCGAAAATTGGTTTATTTTTGCTATTTAATTTAATTTTGCATGAGATGTATGATTAAATTAATTTTGAGATATATTACATAATATATGCCATATAGTTTAAAATTCCACCTTAGGATAAACATTATCATGCATGGCATTTCGATTTGAGTTTTGGATTTTCTTCTTGTTAATCATGATTTTTTTTCTCGAACATCATTCAACTTCTAATCTCATAGACTTCTATTAGTTACAATAGAATTGTATCACTTATATATTTTTAGTGATATGCTTATATTAGTACGAACTTTATGTTTGAATCTTTTAGTTTCCTTTCTTTATCAACTTGAAAATGTTATAATGTATTTAGGTACTTAAATGAATTAGATGTTTCAAATAGATAGAAGTCCATCATTTGGCTATTACAGATAAATTTATATGTAATATTAAAGGTATATTAGTGATAGTCACAAGCAAAATTCTATATAAAAATAGAAGTTTATCAATAACTATCAATAATAGACTCCTGTTATTGCAGCATAAAGATAGCCACTATTAAAAAAGATACAAAAAAAACTCTACATTCACCCATTTTTCATGCACTTTTTTGGTCGAAGAAATTGCATATATGACAATTTAACACAAAATAATAGCAAATATAACACAATCTAAAAATATTTGTAAATATGGGACAAGTTAACTTCTATCATTGCCTATCACTTATAGCTATGGGCTATTACTGATAGACTTATCTATGACTGAGATTTATCAGTGATAGACCTATCGATGATTGGCATTTATGAGTGATTAACATGAACCTATCATTGATTGAGGTCTATCAATGATAGATGTCTATCATTGACTATTTACATACTTCTTTGATTTTATGTTTTTTTACTAGTATTGTAACGACCCAACTTTTCTATCAACTAAGACGTTGCTGCATAAGCTTGTAACACAATTTTTGAATCAAGCAAGAGAACATATTTTATTAAAAAAATAAATCAATTAAATCAATTAGTTAAATCAAGATAAAAGAAATAACTTTCTGGGGGTCCCCCTTAAAACATAAGTTCAAAATTTTTAAAAAAATATGATAATTTTAGCCCATCAACTTGACGACTAGTACCTATATCATGGAAAAACAAAACATGAAAAAAACACATGTGGAAGTGATGATTGGTCCCAAAGCACGATCACAAATTCTTTTTGTCATTTGCTTGTCTGTCCCTACCTTTACCTGAAAAAAATTCAACATGGGAAAGAGTGAGTAAAAAAATACTACCCACCATCGGGCCCACTAAATGAACCTACTATCTTCTTATGACAAACACAACTCAATTGTACATAACATAAACATAGGCATAAGCATAAGAGCGAACCCGAAGGCACACAATCATAGGTGGTGAACCCAAAAGTTACAGTTATAAGCATAGGTGGTGATCTCGAGGGACACAATAAACCCGAAGGTTCACAGTCATAGGGTCACGACCAAATAAGGAAGATAACAGTTACCGTCAATCTATCATGCATCAAACTAAAAGACTTCATATCATAATCATAACTTCAACCCAACATAGTAATTATACAAAATTCCTACGTAGAGCTGTAAATCATGTTTATGCCCAAAAAATCATTGGCACCCAGCACACCATAACATTGTAGTGATAATTCAGTTAATCATTGCATGCTTACAAGGTATACATAAATCTTAAAATCAAATCTTCCACCGCCTCCTAAAATAATTTAATTAACTCCAAAAAAAAAAAAACTTTAAAATTCAATTTATTTTAAATTGACCAAATTTCTAAATCTCACCCAATTCCAAAATCTTCAAATTAAATTCAACTTCTAAACCTCCCAAAATAAATTCAATTTTTCACTAATTGAATTAAAATCAGATCTTTCATCACATTTAGTTTAAATTAAATTAACTTTTCAACATGATTCAATTAAGCCTTAAAATTTAAACAATTATTCAAATAATTAAAGATAATTAATTTAAAATTACCTGAAATTTTGGGATGTCACGGAAATAAACCGAACTTCAAAGACTTCATTAAAAAGGGAGAAAATTTCATGGAGAAAAATAATGCTTATAAAAAAGTTCATTTGTGCAATTTGAAGAAGAGACATATTTATATACTATTCGTAGTCATTCAAATAGTCATGTCTCTTCTTCAAATTGGCTATTTCAAAAAGACATGATCATGCATGAAACAATGCAACTCTATACAAATGGTCACATACCATTTATTCCAACAATTCCCCCTTTAAATGGTAAGTTAACAATTTAGGATCAAAGAAGAAGAAAATTTTCGGTATTTCCCAATGAAAAATATGCATCGAGATAAGTAAAAACTTATCTTGAATTATTTGGGTAATTATTTGAATTTTAAAGTTTAATTGAATTATGTTGAAAAGATAATTCAATTTAAAATAAACGTGATGAAAGATTTGAGTTTAATTCAATTAGTAGAAAATGAAATTTATTTTGGCAAATTTAGAAGTTGAATTTAATTTAAGATTTAGGAATTTGGTTAATTTAAGAGAACTTGAAATTTAAAGTTGGTGAATTTATTTTTGGGAGTTAATTAAATTAATTTAGGTGCTGGTGAAAGATTTGATTTCGATGTGATGGGAAAAACGGATTAAATAAGTTTATATATTTTGATCTGGGAAGGAGGAAAAAGAAAAGGAAAAGAAATAATAAATGGGCTCTTTTCAAATGTAGCAAAAGAAACCAAAATATTTACAAATATAACAAAATTTCACTGCTTATCTGCGATGGACTGTTATCTGTGTCAATGTGACATATATAATAGTTTATCGTGATTTATTGCGGTCTATCATAGATAAACTGTATATTTTGCTATTAGTTGTAAATATTTTCAGCAGTTTTTCCATTTAAGATAATCTCCCATAATAAATATATAAATATGGAATTAGGGTTTTTTATAAAAGAAAAGGAAATAAGTTATATGATATATATATATATAGATAGATAGATAGATAGATAGATAGATAGATAGATAGCATCGAGGTTTCGTCCACCAACTCGACGGAACTTGACGTTGCACACTAGTTTGCAAGCCGTGGGTCTTGTTCAACATTTAGCTGTTGTTTAGCACCGTTGTCAGCCGTCGTTTTGGTGGGTTGAGCTTCATCTGTTCGTCCACTACCGTCTATGGCCGTTTGTAAGTGTAATCTTTGCCGAATTTTTTAGGATTGATTGTTTTGGGTAATTTTTTTTTAGGTTTTTCTTGGAAAGTTTGAGTATGTACTAGTGTTGGCTTTGATGGCTGATACCCATTGGGGTAAAGAGACGCTTTTTGCAATTTTGATTCAATTTTGGTTGGATCAATTGTTTGAAGTTTGAAAGAGTATTTGGACGTAATTGCACATTGGGTAAGTGGGTTGGAGTCAATTAGAACAAGTTTATGTTTTTGTATGGACTTTAAATGCAATTTTTAAATTGGATTCATGATTGTAGGTTTGATTCAAGATTTCTAAAGGTTTATTACTTGCATGGATAAAATTAATTAAGCTTAATATTGAGGTAAGTGGTTTACTACCGGTTCGCATACGAACCGATACCCTAACTAAGCTATTTATGATAAGATGAATGCATACCTTGTAAGCGTCTCGTTCATTGGTTGAATTATCATGCTAAACCTTGTGAACTTATGGAATATTTTGGGGGTGCTGGGTGCCAATGAATCTTTTGGGCATAAACATGACTCAAAGGCTCTATATATGTGTTATGTATGCCTTCCATGATGGATATGATGACATGATTATGATACAAAGCTTTATGGTAGATTAGGGTTGGCAAAAAAACCCGCGAGGCCTGATTGCACCACTTTAAGTGTTAACTGCAAGTGTACGGGTCAAGTTATAATATAAGACGATGAAGTCCGAATATCGTTCCACTGGAGATCCAATTTCGAAGGTTAAAGTTATTTAGTTATTCTAGAATCAAATCAATTTCATTTGAGGATAGGAATTTAATTTCTGAATTATGGAAAATACAAACTAAATAAGGAAAGTAATAAAGTGAGAAACACAAGAGTCAAAGAGAGTTCTAGAGTAATGAATCCTTATTTATTTCATTATGCAATATTATAGAATTCATGGATTTTATTGTAATTCATATGTCTAAGTCTAGAAACTTAATTCTAAGTTATTTTCTCTAAGAAACAACAATTTCTCATGCAACTCGATTGATTACTAATCTCTTGAAACCAATACAAATTACATGGCATTAAGAATAGTCTTTAACAATTTTTATTGTCAACCTAACTACTATCGTGATAGATTAACAATAATTCATTGTTATAGATCAAGTTAAATATACAATCTCTCAATCATACATCTAACCTAACATGTGAAGATAGTCAATCCACAAGAATTAAACACAATAACAAATGAAAAGCATAATCATTCCATAATCATTCCAACAAAACCATGAAAGTCTACAATATCAACATGAATTCATAAAAAATTCATCAAAACCTTAAACTAAACAGTTTAATCACTCATAGCTTGAAGCAACATATTCAAATAATATAAACAAAGAAGAGTGTAAAGAAAGGGAAATTCTACTGAAAATGGGCTTTTGATTGAGGTAGCACCGTCACAATCTCCTTGGCTCTCACATCGAAACTCGAACGGCACCACGACTCTCTTGAACTCTTTTCCTCTTCCTTGCAACTAACTCACTCTTTGAATGCTTTTATGAACTTTCACTCAATTTTCTCCTTCTTGTGACTCTTTTGATCTGTAATTTCTTATTTCGGTTGATTATTAGGGCTGCTGGAAACCCCCAAATATATAGAGTTGGCCGCCCAAGAAAACTTTCCAAAAATACAATTTTTATAAAAAAAGAAATTGACGCCACGGCGCTGCCAATTATGGAAAGAGAGCGTCGCAGCACTGCGGCTGTGTTGCACAGACCTGCTCTCGAGTTTTAGCGCCACGACAGCGTCGTCCTGGAGCCATGGCGCCGCCCCATTTTCTTATATGGCAACTTTGTTATTTTCTTCTCTTTTTCACCGTATTTTTGCTCGATTTTGATCTTTTGGTCTTTTCTTCTGATTTTCCTCATTTTAACCTAAAAACCACTAGGAAACAAGTGGAATCTAATATAAACTCCCTTAATTTGAGAGAATAGAAAGCACATTTCAAGTGCTTATCAAGGCCTCAACCCGATCGGGTCGGAGAATCGTCGATTTGATCGGAGATGTGGGTCAAATCGGGGAGATTACTTGGGTACCCGCCCGGGGTCAAGGCGAGGACAGAGAGGGTATCCCTGCCCTGCCTCGGCCCCGACCCCGTCCCAATATATCCCCGATCGCCCCCTATATAAATATATATATATCTCGCTCTGTCTCGCTCTCGCTCTCGATCTCTCTTTGTCTCGCTCTACTTATTGGTAGTAATTTGGTCCTGCATTTGAACTCTCAGTCTCGCTCGCTCTCCCCGTCTTGCTATCTAGCTCTCGCTCTATCTCAGGGAACGTTTCCTTGACGAGGATGAGGGTAAATCCCCCCCACCCCCGGGGAACCCCCACTCCCCCTGCCCCCCCNGTGTTTCTTTGGACCACTACCTGTGCTTATGCCATTGCCAACCATATGTTAGATGGATGCATGTTAAATTAAAGGTGACTATTATCTCCTTTATTGAGCCGTGTGCACCCTATGACTGTGAACCTTCAGGTTCACTACTTATGCATATGACTATGTGTTTCTTTGGACCACTACCTGTGCTTATGCCATTGCCAACCATATGTTAGATGGATGCATGTTAAATTAAAGGTGACTATTATCTCCTTTATTGAGCCGTGTGCACCCTATGACTGTGAACCTTCAGGTTCACTACTTATGCATATGACTATGTGTTTCTTTGGACCACTACCTGTGCTTATGCCATTGCCAACCATATGTTAGATGGATGCATGTTAAATTAAAGGTGACTATTATCTCCTTTATTGAGCCGTGTGCACCCTATGACTGTGAACCTTCAGGTTCACTACTTATGCATATGACTATGTGTTTCTTTGGACCACTACCTGTGCTTATGCCATTGCCAACCATATGTTAGATGGATGCATGTTAAATTAAAGGTGACTATTATCTCCTTTATTGAGCCGTGTGCACCCTATGACTGTGAACCTTCAGGTTCACTACTTATGCATATGACTATGTGTTTCTTTGGACCACTACCTGTGCTTATGGTTGTGACCCTTTGGGTTCACTACCTTGTTGGCTTTTTGGTCCTTTATCTTAAATTAATTAATTTTAATTTATTAATTAATCAATACTTTGATGATAACAAATATGAATTAATTTTCTAACAATTTGAGTATTTTGAAGTGTACATTGCATAGATCTCAAAATCACAAATTCAACACAATTTGAAACACTCAAATTGGAGCTCAAATGAAGAAGATATAGTCAAAACGAGCTTAAATGAAAAATACTTGATGACAATGACGTGGCGGCCAAATCATCAAAGTGAACCTACTAGAGAATGACAAGTGGAGCAACCAATAAGTGCATGGTGGGCTTTTGATTTTTGGATGAATGTTAAAAAGAAAATAAATTTATATTATTTTATATTTGTGTCTAACGGCTTGTTGGTTTTAAAAGAAAAAAAATTAATATTATATATGTTTGTGTCTAACAATTAGTTGCTTTTAAAAAATGAATTTAATATTATTTTATGTTTGTGTCTAACGGGTAGTTGAGTTTAAATCTCCAACATTCAATTTTCTTGTATTAACATCCATGACCCAAATTAATTGTTATTTTCACCCACTTTCCTCTCTTTTTAAACACTTCATCTTCTCCAGATTTTTACAACTTTTATTATTTTTTTTCAATCCTCCATAATTCACCAAGCCACCATTATTACTCTCTCTTCAAGCTTTAATTTTTCTTCTTTTCATCTAATTCTTTAGAGAGGATTGATTTGTTGAGTGCTTAAAATTTGTAAATCTAAAATTTGTAAATCTACTCTTTGAGAGAGTTTTTCTCATATTGTTCTTCATTTCCAAACATATTGTAAGGATTGCTCTTAATCCTAGAAAATGAGTGATTGTAACGATTTGATCTTCAACAGTGGAAAGAATTGTGTTTGTTCTTGCACCTAGAAAAAAAACTTTGTAGCGGTTCGACTCGAAGTCGTGGAAAGAGTTAAAGACTTCTAGTGGAGTATCCAAGAGGAGCTTGAGAAGTGGATGTAGGTTGGTTGTGCCAAACTACTATAAAATTCCTGGTGTCAATTTATTTATCCATCTCCTACTTTAATTTTGCAATTAATTTGATATTATATTTTATTGCACGGAATTAATTGCAATATTTGTTCCTTAAATTAATTGCTTAATGTTTATTTAGGTTGGTTGAAATACTTGATCTTTACATATCTCATGACAATTTGTATTAAAATTAAATTGGGTGCCTAAGTGTTAGTTCTAATTTCTTGCCTACTTTGGGTTGGAATTATTCGCATAAAATTCTTGTTTAAATTACTTGTTAGCAAAAGTTTGTTAATTTGCTTAATTGGGCCTACATAAAGAAAGAGTTTAAATTAGCTTTAAAAATAAACTTTATTCACCCCCTCTAGGGTTGCTATACCGATCCTACATACCTATGATTGCGTGCCTTTGGGTTCGCTACTTATACTTATGTTCTATGCTCACGTTATGTATATCGTGCTTATGATAAGGAGATAGCAGATTCACCTAGTGGGCTTGATAGCGGATCACTTACTGAGTATCTTTATACTCACTCTTTCTTATGTTATATTTTTCATGTAAAGGTAGGGACAGACAGATGAATAACAAGAAGAACTATGATTGTGCCTTGGGACCCGTTATCGCTTCCACATATGTTTTTCTCATGTTTTTCCATGTTCTAGGCTTTAGTTGTCAAAAGTTGAAAGTCTAAGTTATTATACTTATTTAAAATTTGAACTTATGTTTTGAAGGGATACCCATGATTCATTTTTTTAAAAACAAAATATGTTCTTTTGCTTGATTCAAAAATCGTGTTCCAAGATTATGCATGCATAGAGTAATATCCAATTAGTTAGAGAAATCGAGTCGTTATAGTTGGTATAAAAGCCTAAGTTTTTAGGTTATGTAGATTGACTTATTAAGTAAGTCCAGAGTGTCCCATTGGTCGTTAACGGATTCTTTGTCTATGCCAGATATGACCTTTAAGGAAAGACTTTAGAATTATATGCACAAGATTTTGTTTGGTTTATAGTCGTGATTGACATGTTTCTCTTAGTAAATGATATTGATGTGAGTGGTTATGTATGTATGATAAGTTATGACACTAAAAGACAAAGGGAAGAAGAAGGTTAGAGGAGGGGTTTCGGGACCCTCCTGTGTTGAAAGTGCAAGACCCAGAGGTCCAAGACCTTTCCATGCTAGAGGATCTTCCACTGCCTAGGGATCCTTCTGGGTTAGGGTGGCAGAGGACTCAGACAAGGAGCTGAACCCAGAACACCATTGCGCGTTTATAGACAATGGTTCCCCTAGCTGTCTCGATTGAGTTTACTCTATGGTAGCGGCAATAGGGGAAGCGGTCACGCAATCGTACTGGATAAGATGAAGGACATGATGGATGAGCGTTTGGCCCAGTTCGCCCAGTCCCAACAAGTACCAATCCCACTAGTACAAGCGCCACAAGTGCAGCCCCAAAACTAGAATATGCAGAACCTGTCCCTTAAAGCTAAACACGTGAGGGATTTTAGAAAATATAACCCTTGTACCTTTGATGGATCGCTGAAGAACCCTACGGAGGTAGAGATGTAGTTGTCCTCTATTGAGATGATCTTCCACTACATGAAGTGCTTAGAGGATTAGAAACTTCAGTGTGCACTTTTCATGTTGACAGACAATGCAGAAATATGGTGGCACGCAGCGGAAAATATGGTAAATACCAATGGAGGCCTTGCAACGTGGTACCTATTTAAAAAGCGTTTTTATGAAAAGTACTTCTCGAAAAATACTTAGTACAACAAGCAAGCATAATTTCTGAGTTGAAGCAAAGGTTTATGTTGGTAGAAGAGTACAAGTAGGAGTTCGACACGTTGTCCCATTTTGCCTGGAAATGGTGGCCACTGAGGTGGCAAGGACGGAAAGGTTCATTTAGGGCCTGAGGAGCAAATTACGAGGCTTGGTGTACGCTCATGATCCCACAACATATGCTGCAACACTTCAAGCAGCCATAAGGATTGATGCAGATGATTAGAAAGGGGATGAGTACCAGAGGTCTTTAATAGTAGGGACCTCTATGGGACAAAAAAGGAAGGCAAAGCAAAAGGTGCCCAAGCCTCAATAGAACGGTCAATATTCAGATAGGTCATTTCGACACTTTAAGCAGCAGGCTACTGAGTTAGGAGGGTTGGAGAGATAGACTCGTATGTAAAAACTGTGGAAAGCATTATTGGGGGCGCTGTTGGAGGGCTATACTACTGAGCAATGCCTAGGTGTTCAATCTGCTGGAGGTAGGGGTTTAACCCTCTAGTGCTTCTTAGAGGGGTTCGAGCCGTCAACAACAACAAGGTCCGGTTTATTCAAGCACTCAATGGGAGGCTGAGAAGTCAAGCACTGTGGTGACAGGTACATTCCCAATCTTGGGACACTTGCATTGATGTTGTTTGATTCTGGCTCATCCTATTCATTTATATCATTAGTATTTGTGAAGCATGCGATGTTAGAATTAGAACCATTGCAATAAGTCTTATCAATTTCTACTCGGTCTGGAGAAATTATGTTAGCAAATGTAAAGATAAAAGCACGTTAGATAGAAATAGCAAATCATGCACTAGATGTGACTTTGATAGTCTTGAACATGCATGATTTTGATGTTATATTGGACATGGATTGGTTGGTTGCTAACCATCTCAGTATAGACTGTTCCCATAAGAAGGTAATTTTCAACCCTCCTTCAGAAGCTAGCTTTAAGTTTAAAGGGGTCAGGACCGTGGTCCTACCCAAAGTAATTTCAGCTATGAAAGCTCACAACTTTCTTAACTAAGGTACCTGAAGTATCTTGGCCAGTGTGGTCAACACTAGAGAAACTGAGGCCCTTTGACTTCAAAGCGAGTGGTAAGAGATTACCCAAATGTTTTTCCAGAGGATCTCCCGAGTGTGCCACCATATCGAGAGATAGACTTCATTATCGAGTTAGAATTAGGTACAACTCCCATCTCAAAGGCTCCTTGTGGAATGACCCCAGCAGAGTGGAAGAAGTTCAAGATTCAATTGCAAGAGTTGCTGGAGAATGGTTTTATACGTTTAAGTGTCTCACATGGGGCACATCGGTGTTGTTTGTGAAGAAGAAGGACGGGTCATTGCACCTATGCATTGACTACAGAGAGTTGAAGAACTAGTACTCTTTCCCCAAGATTGATGATTTGTTCAATCAGTTGCAGGGAGCTACAATTTTCTCCAAGATTGATCTCTGATCAGGTTACCATCAGGTGAGGATTAAGGACAACGATATTCCTATGATAGCCTTTCATTCTAGATACAAACATTTTGAGTTTATTTGTAATGTCGCTTGGCCTAACTAATGCTATTGCAGTATTTATGGACTTGATGAATAGGGTGTTCAAGGAATTTCGTGACACCTTTGTGATAGTTTTTATCCATGATATCTTGGTTTATTCTAGGATAGAGACAGAGCATGAGGAGCATTTGCGAAAAGTTTTGGAAACTTTGAGGTCACACGAGTTGTATGCCAAGTTTTCTAAGTGTGAGCTTTGCTTGAAGCAGGTATCCTTTTTGGGACCCATAGTGTCAAATGATGGGGTTTTCGTTGACCCTGCAAAAATAGAGGCAATTACGACTTGGTCTTGTCCTACAACGATCAGTGACTTGGTCTCGTCCTACAACGATCAGTGAATTATGCAGTTTCTCTCGCATAGTCATTTCCTTGACTAATTTGACTAGGAAGGGTACTCCTTTTGTTTGGAGTAAAACTTGTGAGGAAAGTTTCCAAGACTTTAAAGTAGAGACTAGTTTCTACACCAATACTTATAGTACCAGACGGGTCAAGAGGTTTTGCTGTTTACAATGATGCCTCTAAGAAGGGGTTGGGGTGTGTGTTGATACAGCACAGTAAGATGGTTGCCTATGCCTCTTGCTAGTTAAAGAACCACGAACAGAATTACCCAAATCATGATTTGGAGTTAGTAGAAGTTGTCTTTGGTTTGAAGATATGGAGGCTTTACTTATATGGGGAAAAAAATATAGATTTTCACCAAGTACAAGAATTTAAAGTACTTCTTCACTCAGAAAGAGTTAAATATGAGATAGTGCATATGGTTAGAATTAGTAAACGATTATGATGTGGAGATTATGTATCATCCTAGCAAGGCGAATGTGGTGGCAGATGCCCTTAGTAGTAAGACAGTTTATTCAGCAGCTCTAATTACCAAACAGACTCATTTATGCAATGATTTTGAGCGAGCAAAAATCACAATGGCAGTAGGAAAAGTCACTTCACAGTTGTCACAATTGACAGTTCAAGACTGAAGCTTATTGATGCTCAACAAGGTGATCATTACCTTGTTGAGAAGTTTGGCTAGGTGGAGTCAGGACAAGACAATGAGTTCTTAGTATCTTTAGATAATGGTCTCCATTATCAATGTTGTTTATGTGTGCCTGCAAAAAATGATCTTAAGAACGAATTGTTGACGGAAGCTCACAGCTCTCCATTCTCAATACATCCTGACAATACTAAGATGTATCAGAACTTGAAACGTTATTACTAGTGGCATAATATGAAAAGTGAGGTGACAGAGTTTGTTAGTAAATGTTTGGTGAGCCAGTAAGTGAAATCCCCAAAGTAGAAATCAATAGGTTTGTTACAGCCCCTAAGCGTACCAGAATGAAAGTGAGAGAATGTGTCTATGGATTTTATTGTGGGTTTACCAAGGATAGTGAAAAATCATACAGTGATTTGGGTTATAATAGATAGACTCACCAAGTCGGCACACTTTATTTTAAACAAACCCACATATTCAGTGAATAAGTGGACACAAATTTATACGAAGGAGGTGGGAAGGTTGCATGGGGTGCCAGTTTCAACAGTGTCTGATAGAGACCTTCATTACACATCCAGTTTTTGGAAGAGTCTCTAGTTAGCCCTAAGCACCTAGTTTGATTGGAGTATGACTTTTCACCTGCAGACTGATTCCATTTGACCAAACTTTGAAAGATATGTTGCATGCTTGCGCATTGGATTTTCCGAGGAGTCAGGACTCCCACTTGCATCTCTAGGAGTTTGCTTATAATAACAATCAGGCTACTATTGTCATGACGTAGTTTGAAACCCTGTATGGAAGAGTTGCAAATATCTAGTTATTGGGATGAAGTTTGAGAGCGAAAATTGTTAGGACCTGAGTTAGTACAAACTACGAATGAGGCTATTTAGAAGATTAAAGCACTGATGCAGACAACTAAGAGTAGGCAGAAAAGTTACACCTGTTAGGCGTAAAAAACCTGGAGTTTGAGGTGGATGTTAAGGTGTTTCTGAAAGTGGCACCTATGGAAGATGTTCTAAGGTTCGGGAGGAAGGGAAAGTTAAGTCCTCGTTTCATTGGGCCATTTGAGATCCTAGAGCGGATTGGCCATGTGGCTTATCGATTAGCATTGTCGCCGACTCTTTCTTCGGTTCACAATATTTTTCATGTCTCGATGTTGAGGAAGTATGTCATAGATCCATCTCATATAGTAGACTATGAGCCTTGTAATTAAATGATAACCTAAGGTATGAGGAGAAACCTACTCAAATTCTTGTAAGGGAAGTGAAGACTTTGCGCAGCAAAGACCTAGTAAATGTGCTATGGCAAAACATCAATTCAAGGAAGTGACGTGGAAACGAGAGGAGAAGATGAAATCAAAGTAACTTGAGCTGTTCCATAACTAGAACGTTCGAAGACGGAAGTTTCTTAAGAAGGGAAGAACGTGACATCCCAAATTTTCAATTAATTATCTTGAATTATTTGAATTTTAAAGTTTAATTGAATTATGTGTTGTATCTACACTTTAGGTATTTCTTCCAAAAATTTTTGTAGCCAATTCAAATATATCCCAACCTTTTTTAAAATTCCTTCCAATTAATGTCCTGCACATGAATTATTAATTTAGGAATAGCTACTTCTAAATACCCCAACACCAATATAAAATCTAAGAAGGTTTCAACTATTCCATAATTCATAAAGATTTTTCTTTGCTTTTGCATATGAAATTCTATACAAAATATAATTGACGTTCAAACAACGAGAGTATTCACCAGATTTGTCTTATCACAATTTTGGAATCAATAATTTTATAGAATATAAAATTTCATTGTCATGGCATCTGAAACATTCTATAGTGTGTTATAGTCACTCAAAATGTGGCTCTTGCATAAATATTTTGCATATATTTCTATGTCTCACGTACAAGTAAACTTTTCCTTGTTCGCTTCTCCTTCAACGTTATAATAGCACGTTCTTTCAAAATCTTGCCAAGCCATAGAATAACATTTCTTCTTGCCATCATTTGAAATCATTGACATTAAATTTTTCATAAATTTCTCTATGATTTCCACCAATAGTGCTACAAGATTTTGTATTGTGGATGACATTTATTGTGAAATCTAAATATGTGTGGAACAAGGTTAAATAACTTCACCAAATAGATTGTCACAGAATAAAACTCAACAAACTAAACTTAAAACAATATTTATTGTGCTTGAAACATGAAACGACATGAGAACATTATGCTTAATACCCATTATGCATAATAGTAACAATAGACTGAAATAAGAGAACTAAAAAAAAAAAAAAAAAAAAAAACAAAAATACTACAATACTCAGGCTTAAATCACCATTATCATACATATAATTGTAACGTGCAAAACTAGTGCAAAACCATCAAATAATAATCCACTCATATGCCAAACGGTGAACTCATGACAAGATATTATATATATATATAAATTGTTTGTTCAAGAATTGATACAAATAACATCACAAAAAATCAATGCACAAAATCAGTTTACGGCAAGTACAAGATCATGTAAATTGGGCAAATCAAAATAAGATTCTTAACGTGATAGTATCAATGCAACTTTGGCCATAGGCAATAAACAATCCCTCAAGTTTTTCAAAGCTTTATCCATCAAAGAGTCTTATGTCCAACACAACATAATCATCCTTACAACAGTAATTTTTGGATCAATCTTTGCATGCATGAACACAACAAAGATATGAAGACTATCAATTACGTAAGCCAAACAAAACAATTAGACTATTCTTTTGATTTCAAGACAATATTAAGAGAATCTAAAGATCCATCACATGTGAACTCTGCCTTTTTCAACTTGCAATTGCTCATTTACAGATTCATCAACCAATCAAATGAGCGAGTCAGTCGTATAATCAAACACCTAGCATGCAATCAATTTTTTTATGCCAACACATAACCATATGTAGTTTTCAAAAAATAAAAAGATAAAAAACTTATTTATAAATTTGTCTTTAAAATTGTTATACGAATAATATCACAAAATATGTCAGATGAGCCCAACGACTTCACGTTATCTCCTCAAAATAATTTTACCGAGTGCCTAAGTTTCACGAGTAATTGTCTCCCGTAAAAGAACAAATTATCTTTCTTATAAAAACAGCACCTCGTCCACAAGATCTAATGAACTATACTTTGTGGAAATAAATCGAACTTCAAAGACTTCATTAAAGATGGAGAAAACTAATGCTTATAAATAAGTCCACTCGTGCAACTTGAAGAAGAGACATATTTATAGACTATTCGTGACCATTCGAATAGTCACGTCTCTTCTTCAAGTTGGTTATTTTCGAAAAGACATAATCATTCATAAAACAATGCAACTCTACACGAATGGTCACATATCATTTATTTCAACACATATCAATAGAATATAAATATGATATATAAGAATGATATGATTTTATTCATTTACTATTAGGTGCTTTTAGGATGTTTTAAAAAATAGAAAAATTGTTGAAAATAATTATAAATATAATAAAATTTTACTTTTTATCTATGATAGACCGCAATAGACTTAGATAGACATTACATGTAAAAAGTAAAATTTTACCATATTTATAAATAGTTTGATATTATTTATAATATTTTTTCTGCTTTCTTACGTGTTTCATTTTCTCTTAGATTTATTATGAATATGCATTATCAACCAAAATTTGAAAAATAGTATGGGTATGTGTGTGTATATGTATATTTGGGAAATGGTGACAAATACCTACAACTAAGGCTAACAAATTCGAAGGGGAGGAGAGTGACGATTTTAATTTTAAATTAGACCCCAAGTATATCTGTGTAATTACAGTGAAGACCTCCCCACTGATTTTTAGGATTTATTTTGTATGAAAAGATATATTTTGGCAACTAAATTATGAATATTTTATTTGTAAGTGGTTACAAAAAATATAATTCATGGGTTCCATTCTTACTGTGGGTATATCTTAATATTTACAATTAAAAATATCTTCTACGACAAAGATAATAACAATGATTTTTTAAAAAGAAAAAAAATAGATCTCATTTGGATATATTTTAATATTTATAACTAAGGATATAGTCAATGACTACTGTTTTTTGAAGTTATTATTTCTCTAAGTGCAAGTGCAAGTGCGTGCATGCATGCACGTGACTAACAAAAGAGAATGAACTCTTTCAGTTTTGGTTAGGGATTTTGGATGAAGGTTTCACATAGGGATTTAAAATGATGGTTGAAGGAGGGGGTTCAGTTATCTTCTCTCTCTTCAATATGTGAGTGAAGGTGTACACACTCAAAGGGAAGGTAGGTATTAATTTTTGCATGTGCTTTCCTTTTACACTTATGTTAATTTCTTGAATATTAGTATCGATTTTACATGTATTTATTCATATATATATATATATGTCATGAAATTCATTTTTATGATAAGTTTTGAGTACAACGGTATTTTGTTCCGCTTACTTTTTATTTTATTTTATTTTTTTTAATTTTTAACTTTAATGTCGATTATTGCTGAAATTTAGTAAAACTAAAAAGATAACTATACATACATATTTAAATTTAAATGGAAGATATTTATGAAATTTTTAATTAACTTTTCAAAAAAATTTCCTAATGTTTCTCAACTTCTCTCCATATCTCCCGATTCAAATTTTTTTAGTTATTCCCTCACACTCTCTCCCACTTTCACGTATAGTTTTCAATCTTTTCCTCAATTTCCGGATATAGAATTTCATGTAAATCAAAATTTTAACTCAACTTCTAAAATTGTGTGCGTATATATGTATAGTTCAAAATACGTAATAGATCCATAAATTTATTTATTTGTGTCTGATGCATTATTGTTCTTAGGATTTTTCTAAAAAATAATGTATCTAGTGATTACAACATTGAAACTAAAGATTTAATTAGAAACAAAACTATATTTTTTTTCTAATGAAAACTATTGATTTTTTAAACATTTTCAATATTTTATGAAATTTATTAGATACAAAACCGAAAGTTGTACACTATTAGACATTAAGAGACTGGTTAGAATTAAATTTATTAGTCATGATTTTCAAAACCAAGAACTAAACTTATTACATTCATTGATATAAAATATCTAGATTAAATAATACAAATTAAAAAATTATCATAAACTTCGTATGGAATTGTTTGCTTAAAATATATAAGCACAAAATGAAAGACCAAATTAAGGAATTTCCATATTTTCTCTCCTCATCCTCACTCTCACGTTCTCCTCTTATTCCACGTCCCTCCAGCATAACTCAGTTTCTTTATCTCATATTTCTACACCAAGAACTCTTTCCCTATAAAAGGGAGATCTCCATGGAACAGCAAAGGGGAGGGGAAAAGGATAAAAAATTGTATCAATGGAGGAGATTTACCAAAAATTACAATTTAAAGAAAAATCTCTTCCTCTCCCCTTTTTTCCTCTTTAATTTTATGTATACTGTCTGTACATTAAAAAAAAAAAAAATATATGGTTGTTTTCAAATATAGAAAAATAAATAAAAATATTTACAACTATAACAAAATTTCATTGTCTATTTGCATAGACCGCGATAAAATACTATCTATGTCTATTTAATATAGATAGTAGTCTATCTCGATATGTCACAGTCTATCGCAAATAAACTATGATATTTTGCTATTATTTGTAAATAATTTCAGCACTTTTGTTATTTAAAAATAATTTTCCTAAATAGAATTGAATTTGAGAAAAAGTAGTCTTTGTTTATGTGTTTTTGGTAAAATTTCATAAATACATAACATTTCTCCGTAATTTAAAATTCTATAATTGAAATCAATTTATAAATTAACAAATTGAATTTTAACTGAGCAGTGTTCTTTTTTTGGAATTCATTAATTCCGTAAATATATGAAGTTTTTCATCAAATACCCACGACGGAGATTAGAAATATCAAAATTTAATGTTCTACTATTCTTGAGGTGAAAGAAATTATTTTGGAAATCTAAAATAAATTTTTAATTTTCTTAATGTCACTCATAATTGTTAATTCATATTTTATTTCTAAAATGTGAATTAATAAACATGAGACATTTAGTTGAATAATAAAAGATAAATTTTGGTAATCACTTTTACGAGTGTTGTATGGTGCTAACACTCTTTTATTTTGAGAGCCTCTTAAAAAAAGATGTCGACCACTTATCATTGAGATCAAGTTACGACACTTGAGTTTGGGTATAAATGGATAAAATAAACTTGAGTTTGGGTATAAATGGATAAAATAAGTAATTGATTGTCTTTTATCTAAAACTTTGATTTATACTTTTCACCCTCATACGCTTCCCCACATCAGAGTTCTTGTAGATACTTAAAAACGCTAACTTTTTTTTTTTTTTGACAGTTGTGTCATTTACCTCTTTATATGTTTGTGAGCTTGTGGATAGATAGAAAATTTAGTAACTATTTATTTTTTTAAATTATTTTTTGTTTATATACGGTTGATATGATTAGTTTATATTTAGTTAGATTTTGTTTATTAGATGTCCTTAATTTTTATTGGCCGAGCAGTTAGTTTTGTGACAAGAAATCTAACAAAACCTCCAGTAAATTAGATTCACGCATTTTTGCAATGAAACTTTGTTTTAGATATTTTTGAAACATAACTATTTAAAATAACTATTTTTATGCTTCACCCTACCTAACGACAAATCAACTGTAATTGATATCCAACTTAGATTGAACGAACCTAGACTTTGGCCCTCGGAGCTAACTTATCAATAGTTTGAAATTAAAATTATATATATGAAAATTTTAAACAATACGAATTACTTTTTAAGAAGATAATAGGGGGAAGGAAGTTTCAGGTCCACCTTGCAATCAATGAAGCCAACGCAATGTGAAGTTTAAAGAACTATATCTAGTTGTACCTCTATTTCCTCAACACGACCACATCCATTCATGCTTTAAACTTTTATTTGAAAAGCCAACATCATGCTCATTGACATTATGTTGTAATTGAATTTTGAATTACATCATTGCTACTTTAAAAATGGGGGAAAACTTATAAGGTATTTTGATTATTTAAGAGGTTGGGACAATGGTTGCTTTAGTCCTCAAGAGAACTTTCACGAGTTCAAATTCAATATTCTCTCTGCAAGTAATAAATCATCAGGTGTTGTTACCTGCAAACAGACAACTCCTTTATTTCTGGACAATATTTGGAAAACAGACTTTACTATCTCCATATAAAAAATTAAAATATCATTGAACCGAAAATGTATCATAAGATTGTAATTGAAAGTTATAATACCTTGATATTGGTATAAGATCCTTCAGTGATGAGGACGGGATGTTTCAAGTACTCCACAATGGAAACGTCATCAGTTACTTCCAAGCCTTCCCTGATGGAAAATGGAAAGTGTTTGTTCATAAAACATATATCATTAGATAGCAACAAGGAATTGGAAAAGACTTTGTTATGTACCAAAACTTCGAATCATAATTCTCTAGTCTTTTATTTATGAAATTTTGATACATCTATTCTGTAAATATCGACTTAGTTGGCATGACATTGTTAAAGAGCCCCCTCCAAGTTTAATCAGATGAGATTTGACCCTTTGGGTCATCAGTAATCAACAAGATATTGGAGCTTCCTAGTGCTCCAGACGCAAGGAGCAACGGAATGATTGACAGCCCTCCTGATAGCCAATGCATTGGTCACCGTAGGAAGGGAGCCAATGGGAGGTCAAGCACACGGGGCTTCATTTGTTGCACCTGCGAAAGCAATCGTTTGGATGTACTTCATTAACCACAACATCATGCCTACATGCACGATCATTCAATTAATAGCCAGCGGGTACTTCTGTGTCACTTCATAATGAGAGGTAGGTTGACCTTGGAGCATTGATTTTGGAAGAGATGAGAGTCATGACAGCAAAAGGGCACGGTCGAATATTTCTCCCTCGCCTTGTGTGTGACTTATGTTTTGCAACAGGAATTCATCTTGACGGTTCAGCTGAAGTCATGACCAAGACATCAATGTCGATATAATATCAACATTTCAATATTACAGATGTATCGATAAAATATCGATATTGACGGATATTTTCACCAATCACAAATTTTATAAATTTTATTTAGATTAATAATTAAGTTGTTTTTACTCTCAAACTAAGTTATGGATATCAAATGTATTGTTGTTCATATTAGACTAAATAGATGACATTTTTTTATGTTTTACAAGCATTAATAAAAAAGATGTTGAAGATATCCATGGATATTTAATATCGATATCGAACCCTTCAATTTACAAATATATTGACATATCAACGGATATTTTCATCCTTGGTCATGACCACAACAGCCGCATCTGAGGAAAACAAATCAGCTCCAGGTCCTCTACCTCCAAGCCTCCCCAATCTAAGAAAGCAAAAAGTGAAAAGGGCTCCAAACCACCAAATTTGACTGCATCGCATCTCCACCTCTGTTGCCCCTATTCCCCTCACTGCCTCAATCGAGTCTGCCTACTGCATCAAGACAGCCTGCCCCTGCTCCTCAAGAAAAAGTAGCTGAAAAGTAAAAGCAAATCCCCTGCTTCCAGCGCCATCCAATGAATCCACCCCAATTTCAACTTCAATTGATATCCCAAATGAAGTTTACACCTGTCCCCTACCATCAAGCCCAACCCCTCAAGCATGGCTACTGTATCTCCAAGTCTGCCACCTATAAGTTTGAGGCATGCGAGCCCTATCGGATTGCATCCTCCTGCTACAACTGAAGAGAGTGGAGGGATCCTGAGAAAATTCAGGCACATGCTTTCCCCTATAGCACAGCTGTTAGCAGGATTTGTAAGGCGTCAGGATCTATTGTGCTGTATAGCACCTTGTGTTTTAAAAAACACTGGTTAAATACGAGGGCGAGGATGAATAATAGCAAGAGTCAAGAGCCAACACATGTACACAATGGGTTGTTTCAGTTTTAAAAGTAGGTCAGATTTCATTTGGACCTTTCAAAATGGATCACTAGTACAAAAGATCCAATACTCAATAAATGGCTAAAAGGTCATCGGTTCAATCCATGGTGGCGACCTACCTAAGAATTAATATCCTACGATTTTTCTTGACACCCAAATGTTGTAGGGTCAGGCGGGTTGTTCTATGAGATTAGTCGAGGTCAGCATAAGCTAGCCCGAACACTAACGGATATAAAGAAAAAAGTACAAAAAACCGAATAAGTTGGTCTGATTTCATTTGGGTCTTCCAAAATGGATCATCTATACCTAAAACAACTCATTAGCCTCTTCTGTTATGTTATGTACATCTTAGATTGAGACTAAGGTGCTTTGTTGGGTGAGGCTTGATTTGAATGTGAACTAACCATCAGCTAGGTAAAGTCTTGCAGAGGAATTTGGTGAGGTCATGATAGGATGGGTTCACAATCAACATTTGGCCAGACATGAAAAGTTAAAAAGGAAAGATTTTTCACTCATAAAAAGGTGCTAGCAGGTCACTTTCTATATATGCAGTTTTCGTCAGGGATATCTAGTTGTCAAAGAGAGGTGATTCAGCATAAAGGGAGAGCTTGGGAGGAGGTTCGAAGTGTGGAACACTCTAGAAGTGTCATTTACTTTTCATTTTGGAGATACTTCACTTTAGAGTCTCCAAATGTTAACTTCTTTTACTTCAGATATTTTCAGACACCGATCACCAACAATTGGATGGCGCTTGCAAATATTTTTGGTAGTTTGGATGGACCTTTAGAAGGACGAAGTGTCAGAAAACAAAGTGTCCACGTCGGACACTAGTCTGACACGGATACGTTCAGAGATGCTCTGGGCACGTGTCCAACATGCAAAAACCATCCTTTTTTATTTCAAACACATGAAGACATGCTATAGACACACCATTTATGCATAAATAATCAAACGTTTTAAGCAAACGAAGCGTTTGACAGAGGCGGCCAATAACAAGCGTATAGTCTTCATTCATGTTCTTTTTTAAATTTGTTTTAATAGTGTCGTAAAAAAGACTAATGTAGTTTGAGTTTGATCTTTTAATATTATCTAACTAGATATATATGTATATATATGATAACGTGTCTGTCTCCTATATTTCAAAAATTAGTGTCCCCAAGCCCATGTCCATGTCCTTGTCTCATGACTGTGCTTCTAAGGTGACCTCCCAGTGTTGGCTTGACCTTAGTCTTTTTCACTCTTGTTCTTAATGAAAGATGTTTCCTCATATCAGAAAAGTCAAACACACACACACACTTCATTCTTGCCTATCTTAAGTAGCATTGTCATGAAAAGTCAAACATTAACTAAATGATCCAGCAATTTGATCTGGCTACATCCTGACTTAATGCAAACCTTGAATCAGGCAGCCTCAAAAACAGTTATTAGTTCTCCTTTAGACCATGCCTCTCAACTACTCATGTACTAGAAAGTGTGGCTACAGTGTTTCCTTATTGATAACATGAGAAAATAAACTAGGAATGAAACATACCTGTTCACAAACTCAAACCCTTTCTTAAGCAACTCAGGCTCAATAACCTGCAAAAAACGACAGAAATGCTAAATTAATCTGCCTGTGTCTAACAGATTCCACAAAAGGTTTCATTTCATATATGCAAGTTTACAGCAAACCTGCGGAGTTTGCATTTCCCAAAGAGTTTTCCTGTTCAAGGTTCTTTGGACAAAACGATCATCGTTTGCCTGAAAAGTGAAAATTAATTGGAGAATTGTTGACAAAAAGGTATGTACATTACATGAATGCATATCCATGACAGAATTCTAAGTGCACAATATGATGTATATGCATTACACTAAAGCGTGACTAGCTATCAGATAGATATAGCTGAAAGTAGTTTACCTTTTCGGAAAAAACAATCTGCATGACAAAATTCTAAATGCACAATTTTTCCTCAAACAATTTGACAACGGAAAAATGGAAAATAATACAACAAGAGGCTTCGTTGATGTAAATGTAGACAATTGAAACTTGCAGAGAGATAACTTATCAAGAGATCTTTTTTTTTTTTTTTTTTTTAAGTACCACTTTTAAGAGGTTTTTT
>QLSR01000156.1:327857-456144 GCA_031780015.1 Citrullus colocynthis
AATTGAAACTTGCAGAGAGATAACTTATCAAGAGATCTTTTTTTTTTTTTTTTTTGTAAGTACCACTTTTAAGAGGTTTATTATATCATCAATAGTCCCGAAGCAACCTATACTAATGAGATATGCCCCACAAAATCTAATATACGCCCATGCAGCAAGGAATATAAATTAAAGGAAAGATTATTGATCCTTATTAGAATGAAATTACAAGAGAAAGAGGGAGGAGAGCCAGGCCCCATAACCAAGGAAAATTTTTAAAAATCCTCCCATTGTTTAATTTTATTTATTTATTTATTTATTTATTTATTATTATTATTATTATTATTTTGGATAAGAAAGGAGGAGCATTTTACACCCATTATTTAATTGAGAATTCAAACTGTATGCACCCAGAGACAAAAAGAGACAGACTCTCAAAAAAATCTCAAATGACATCATCATCGAGTTGATCACCAAAAAAATTCCGTTGTTCCTCTCAAGCCAATGCGGCTAAAAGAATGCTGAAATAAAGTGGATCGAATGGGTATTTTTGTGACTTTTGAAGGGGTGTCCACTTAATGTATGTGTAAGAAGAAGGTTGTGGTTCATGGCAGCACCACCTTCCAACTATGGGTAGAAAAAGTGAAGTCCCAAAATTTCTAGCGTACTAGCAATTGAGAAAAATGTGGCTCTGTGTCCCGGCATCATTTCTGCTGAGCAAGCAGGAGAGATGTATAAGCAGTATCATGAGTGCTTAAGCTCCTATAATTGAGTTCTCACCAAAAACAAACAAATAAACAAATTAGGAAGGATTTGAGGGTGAGACCATAGTAGAATTAAGAAAATATGAAAATATTTAAGGAAGTATGGGAGTGAACGATTAAGAAAATATGCAGGAATGAACGCAGTCCTTAAAATAGTTTTAAGCGTGAGGATGTGGTCGAAAAGAGGTGTGAGCATCAGTTTTTCTATTTTTCCCTCCAGGGAATTGAACTGGACCAAGACTGAAGAGAAAAGAGGGAGGTGGATCTCTGGGATAAAGAAAAACAGAGGCAAGAAAGAATGAAAAATTGACAGGACGTGGATTAATAGGGAGATACGTGGAGAGGAGGTACCAGGTGTAACAGGAGGATCTACCAGGCAAAAACCAAACCATCAGGTATGCAGATGGATAATATTTTTACCAACCAAGTTCAGTTACAAATTCTCTTCAATTTCTAAAGTCCAGCCAAAGCAACAGAGAAGTCAGCAACTTATAATATCAAATCAATCAGTTCAGCCGAGTATCTTAGGACTGCATTTGGCAAAAATCACCTATCAAATTTGGAAACAAAGAAAACATGAACAGGATTGGTTTCAAATTTTGGCTCAAAAAATTACAGGTTTAATTTTCTTAAAAAATTATTTGTCGATGTCCAAGCCAACTTGCAAACATCGCAACTAAATCTATTATCTAACCCACACGCAACTACATTTGGTTGCCTAAAGTGCAAAGTCCTAGGATTTTACTACTTTCATTGAGGAAAAATGAAAGGGCATACAAAAAACCTAAGCCCACAAAATCCTCATTGTGGAAACAGGTTCTAACTCAAAAAAATGTTGCCTAAAGAGTAATTACAAAAAATCTACAAAGCCGAAGCCCAAAGAGAAACATGGAACCTCACCAAGGACCAAATCTCACAAGGGTCCCTCTCACACCTCAAAAAAACACTGTTATTTCTCTCACCTGAAAGATCCAATTACCACAAAAGGGATTAGATAATGAATAGCCCATGGTTTTTCATGTAACATACCTGCCTCACACAAAGACAACTTCAAGAAAATAAAAGAAACCAGAGGCGTCCAAAGGGGAATGATAATGATAGAATAAGTCCAAGCATATACCTCTTTTATTGTAGCTTTGACCGGAACCCCAAGTACAGCTGCCCCATTCAGCTTAGCATCTTTAAGAACCTAGAAGGAAAGAATCAACATCTCATTTAATGAGCCTAATCTAGGTTATGTTCAAAAAGTTTTAAGTGAAAGCGTTGCAATAGAAGTCCAGTAAGTTCTGAAGCATATCTTTCATCAGACAGAATAGAACATAAACATGAAATTTGCCAAAATTGTAATATCTTCTACATCTACTACAATATTACTAATTATGTAAGTCAAGAACTGCATATCCCAAATTTGCTTCATTTGAATATGTTCATATTCGCATTTACATCTCAAATATTTGATACAACTAAACCAAATGACTTCACATGATAAATTATATATTTAGAACTCTTTGAAGTAAGATTCATTCCAAGCAGCAACAACCTCCCCCCCCCCCCAANTTATGTAAGTCAAGAACTGCATATCCCAAATTTGCTTCATTTGAATATGTTCATATTCGCATTTACATCTCAAATATTTGATACAACTAAACCAAATGACTTCACATGATAAATTATATATTTAGAACTCTTTGAAGTAAAATTCATTCCAAGCAGCAACAACCCCCCCCCCCCCCCAACACACACACACACACACACACACACACCCCATACCACCCCCAACAAAAATAAAATAATAATAGTAAGTTAATTTGCTAGAGGAACTCAAAAAAGAAGATCAAAAAGGAGTAGAATCCAAATGTTTTCTCCACACCCTTGATTTCTCCTGAAACTTTCTTCTGTACATTGCTTGCCACAGATACCAAAAGCGTAGAAATCTTTCATCATTAAATTATAAATTTGATATCTAGAACAAGTAACAAAAAAAAGGAAAAGAAAAAAAAGCCAGGCAACTAATAAGAATGAGAAGAAAAAAAAAAAAAAAAAAACCTGTTGAATATCTCCTGCTAATACAAGAGGCCTGGCAGAATCATGGATGCATACAAGCTCTGAGTTCAAATCAATTGCCTGTACATTGAAACGGTAGCAAAAAGCTATTATAAGATAATGGGAGAAAAAGGAAACAGCATGAGGCACAACATTATCAAAGAAAGTTGATCTAGTCCAGAAACTCTAATGAGATATCACATCAAACATCAAGAATCTGTAATAGCTTTTTTAACGTGCAGTTCTTAATGTAACTGCTACTATTTTGTATTCCCTCCATTGCTGTAAACTGGAGAGCCTTTTTATACATCCTTAGGTTGTTTTATGAGAACCTGCATGCCTTCTAATTCCATTTGTTAATAAACTATGCTCATTATTACATACAAGAAAACAAAACAAAATGAGACAAAAACAAAACATTATGAGCGTGCACCTGACCTGAAGGCCACTGTACACAGAATCTTGTCTCTCCTTTCCTGGAAGTGTGAATTTGATTTGAATATCAATCTTCTCTTTGGCATCTAAAAGAAGGGAAAAAAAAATAATGCATGAGCTAGAATACAAAGTAGAGGTAGTCAGTGGAGGTAGTCAGTGGAAGATTAAAAAAACAGAAAGAAAAAAAGAAAAAAAACCTTCAAAAATATCCTGATAAGAAGGATCGCAAACCACAATGATTTCCTTAACCTCGATCAGATGGGAGAATGTGTACAAGCTGCACTAAGTCACCATTTAATTGCTTAGAAGCTTCAAAAGTTGTGTCATAATAAACTAAAGGTTTGCAGGAGCTAGCGATCAAGCCTAAGGAGAGCGTCATTAAATAATTGTCCTTAGAAGAACCAAGTATCAAGTATGAATCAGGTCAAAATCAGAAGCTGTCAAATGCAATGTTTGCATTGTCTTTTTTATTTTTCCTTGATAGGAAAGAACACCTTCCATTTAAATAATGAAGAAAACCCTAGGCTCCACTAAACGTTTCTCCACATCGTGAATGAACGAAGCCATACCTTCCAGCTTCCATAAAATAGCAATATTGCACTTATCGAGAGGATTGTTGCCTTCTTTTTAAAGGTAGGACCCAGTAAAGCTTTATACAGGGATTACAAACACCATTCAGCCCAGCCATGGAAGGATAGCCATATCAGCAAATGGGTATGCACAATCATTGTATTTCCATTTGGAATTTCAGCAGGGCTAATAATAATTAACTATAAATTGAACATTGGATCCAATCATATATATGATTGCAGAAATTATAGCCTCATACAAATACTCATACTGCAGGCACACCTCTTTACATTTTATCCTAAGCAGATAAACCGTATATATTTTTATTTTATTTTATTTTACTATGGTATGCTTGCCTACTGTATATTGATGGAATCTATCTGAAATTTTTTGGATGCATACAGATGCCTACCAAATAGACCTAAACAATCATAATGTTTAAACACAATAAAAATAAATAAATAAATAAATAAAAATAAAACAAAACAAACAAAACAAAATCATGCCAAATGGTTATGTGATTGATTAAAACCCTCCTTGATACGGACATACAGAAAAATGCTACACCTAGTCCAGCAACCTACTACAAATCATTGGAAGCTAGCTTCTTCAATCCATTGAAATATGCAAGCTAAAACTGTCCACACGGAATTGCGGAAAACTGAATAAAGTCATTTTAATCTATATTTTACCTGTACAGGGCGATTGGTTGACCTAGAAGTGGAAGATACTGCTTTGGCATGTTTGCCTAATTGCAGAAATATAAAAATTAAAAGAAAAATTAAAAAAATACCATGTGTAGAAGTAAGATAATGAAGAAAATGGGTGCTAGTAAAACTTCACGTATGATCCAAACATCTCTTGCATGCACATGAATACACTATTAGTCAAAATATACGGAGCTCTAGGACATAATTACACTGAGGTAACAAAATATAACAAAAATAAGAAATAATTTTTGAAGCAAAATCCAGCATCCTATCAGTTTATCGTAATTGTAGCAAAATAATTACACTGAGATAACAAAATATAACAAAAAATAAGAAATATACGGAGCTCTGGGACATAATTGTAGCACCAAATGAACACGACTAACACACGAATTAAATGGATAAAGGGAAGAAAGTAATAACTCCATGATTTTATCGTATTTATGGTTCAATTCTAAGGAACATGAGAGAGGAGTAAATGCTCTTCACCAATACTACTAATTACCAAGGCTTGAGTTTCAAGAAGAGGTTCAGCCTCTCAAATACACAAACAATAAACAGAGAGGATAAGAATAAAACTATCAGAATATTAGGTAAGTAAAGACGTTGCTGTACCTAACCTAAATAAATGCTAAAGATGGTCAACCAAGCAAGAGAGTAAAGTACAGCACACTAAACAGAGGTTATGTCTTAAAATTTATAACAGTTGTTCAAGGAAAGAAAGCAATCAAATGATTAAATAATAAGTCATGTATAATGGAACTATGGAAGTCAGAATGATGGTTAACTAAACTGGAAAATTACGAAAAGAAGAAAAAATAGGTTGGTCGTTTGTTTTTGGGTAGCAAACGAAATATTCATTAATTGTTCACAAAGTTGATGACCCTACATTGTAAAAGCAATGGATCTAACAATCTTAATAGGCTAAAGAAGCTAATGGTCACTTCTTCGTTGCCAATTCGTTTTGAGATGGAACCTTATATTATCTAATATCTATAATATGGTATCAGAGATCATAAAGCCAAAATGAGTCCGTCCAAAAACAAAAATTGGGATCTTATCCAAGAATGGTGAACCCAAAGAGGCACCATCCTGGGGAGCATGGTAAGAATCACAAAATCAAAGGACTTCACAATCTTTCACAATTTTAATAAGATACATGGACTACTCCTCCATTGCCAAATGGTTTTAAGATAGATTCCCAGGTTATCTAATACACAAACAAAAAATGTGAATTTGTTCAAGTGGTAAGCAAATAGAACTTACACCCATCCTTTTTCCCTTGCCTCCAGCCAACAGAATGACAGAAACACTTCTCTCTTTCACGAACTCAGAGCCCTGAAAATTGTTAAAAGAGAAAATGTAAGCCCATAGAACGAACAAGAAAAAAAAAAAAAAAGAAGTACAAGTATAAGAAAGTAAGTCACCCCCTGTACAATTTAGCAACGGGTAATCTATCTAACTTACATCCCCAACTTCAGCAGCTCTGCATTTGATCACCGACTTGAGAAATTTCTCATTTCGCCTAAAATTATACTGAACACCTGAGGAAAGACGAAAAACAATATATCAAGAGCATCAAAATAAACGTCAAAATAATAGAAATCACAAAATCGCTTCAGAAGACGTTTAATGGATAGCCAAGAAACCAGAAGCAATGTCCACTCACTCCCTTCGAATTGTCAGTTCGTTTCCAATACAAGTAACAAAAATTTCTCCCAACCTACATGCACTTCAAAATCCAAACATGACCAACTCTTCTAGGAACCAAACACACTGCAACAAACGAAAACTAGCGTGGACTGACCTGCAAACTGGAGGCTGAAATGAGAAATCGATGGACCAATTTTAGCGGGAAATGTTCGCTGTTTGATTGGGAATTCATTGAAAGAAAAGGCTGAGAAGCTGCAGTTCAGTCGAGGAAAATGGCTTACATTTACCATCTCTCTGTCTCTCACTCTTCACACTTGACTGAGAAACCAAGAGGGCAAAAAGGAAAATGCCCTCCACTTTCAGTGCTAACTTTATCGAAAATATAGGAAATTAATAGTCAAGGGCACACAATTACAAAATTACCCCTGACTACACTTATTCTGTGGTACCCATTGATGGGAGCGTGAGGACTGAGAAGAGAGAAACAAAATTCCAAATTTGTCTTTCTGCACCTTCTACATTCACGTGCATGATGTTTTTTGTTTGTTTAGTTGTAGAAAGGTTTTGTTTTATGTTTACAAATTTATAAGTTCACCTATGCATTTGATGTATGTATTCTCTAAACTTGTATTCGCTAATTTGAAAAATGCACAATTGAAAACAAATATTATAAATTATAGAGTAGTATAATATAATTATTATCATAATTTAATTAATATTTAATGAAAGAGTTAGAAATAATAAAGCGGTAACAGGATGCAAAACACTCTAATTACATCAATTTAAAGATTAAACATGCTTAATCAAACTGAAATGCAGTAAAAGTAATACTTACTTGTTGTAGTTTCAAGTTTGAGATGAAATCCTTCAAATTTCTAATCACGAACTCTTCGTGGACCACCATTAGTGTCTTCCTCGTTATTCTCAAGTCTTAGAACGGATGGTGGGATCCAAATTGAGAGGAAATTGGAGCAAAAATGTGAAGAACACACACAATGTCGATTTTGGAGTTAGTGAGACTTTCCTGTAAAGTTTCACTTAATTGTTAACCATTGTTTCAGTTTTCCTTCTCTTATTTATAGAGGAAACCATGCAAATCAAATTTACATGTTGATCGATACCAAACATGGTGAATAAGGTGGTGAATTTGAGATGGGAAGATGAAGTTGAAGAAGAGGTCTCCACCTCTTACTTCAACATGCAAAGTGGGATTATCCTCAAAATCCAAAATCTCATTTTGAGTTTGAAATTTAAAATTGATTTCCAAAAAAATTAAATGACGGTAATTAGATATATTAATTCAAATAATTAATTAACTAATTAAATTAATAATTTTTCCAATTTTCCCGCAATTTCAAATTTGATGAATCTCTATTCAACGGGATAATATTTAAATCATATTTAAATATTATTAATTTTCCAAATTCAACTAATTAACAATTAACGAACAAACTGGAACTTTTGCTCTTTAATTGAATTTGAACACTTCAAATTCTCCCAATATACTGTTCTATGGTTTAGTCTACGAGCTAACAAGGGGACCTAATAAACCTACAGATCATGAGCTCCAATTTTTCGAAATTAACTGGCTAAACTCTTTAACTTAGTTAATTAACATTCGTTAACTACCGAGTCACTCCACTAAAACTCAACAGTTGCACTCTCCTCACTGTAGATATATTTATGTTCACTTTGATATAACCATTATTAGTAAGTTTGATCATTCACAAGTTGTTCGTAATTACAGTTGAGTCAAAAATACCATTTTATACATGTAATTACCTCCTATCCCTTAAGTCCCACTGATCCTTCAATGAACAATTGGTTCGTGGTCAAACCAACAAACCGAGTCCCTCTCGGGCCAATGAGAGGGTGGGACCCCTTTTCAAAACTTGGAGTCAGTACTTAAGGGAACAACTGCTCTAATATCCTTAAACAAGGTAGGAATGAATTCCATCTTGCAGGATTATGTCCCCATCTATCTACCTGGTCTTATTCCTAAAATAGGGGGCATATTGAGTCGACGAATCTGATCACTCTTACCCATGCAGATTAAAGAATAATCTCAAACAAATAGCAGTTCACAGTTAGCTCGGGATTAAAATCGAGTTACCTAGGTCATCAGGTTTAAAATAATCAGTATTAATAGAAAATGATGTTATAAAGTAAAAGTGATTATTTTGTGGTACAATCTTATGCAAACTCATTGCATAGGACACCCCCACTCACATGTCTCCACATGAACCATTTAGGATCGCATCGTTTGTATCAAATACAAAGTGGATCGCACTCATAGACTATTTTGGCTTTTACCTGAACTTAATCCACTTTTCTATTACCACATAAAGTCTAAGTATTCACCTTATAGCTAAGAAATCTTAGTTTATTGGATTTAATAGATGCAATTCACATATTTAATAACCATTTTACTAAATAAATCTTGATAACAACTTTATCGAAAATAAGTTCCATAATTTACAAACTATGAGTTTTAGGACATAAAACCTAACATTTAATAGGTAACTTGAAGGGCTATTTTCAAATATAGCAAAATATCAATGTGTAACAATAATAAACTACTATCATCTATCACTGTCTACTAGTGTCTATCATTGATAGATACTGATATTTTGTTATATTTGAAAATATTTACAATAATTTTGTCCTTTAAAACAATTACCTTAACTGAGACTAATTTTATGATTTATGAATATATTATTTAAAATACATTTCAAACCATTATTTAAATTAGAATCCACCAAATACACATATGAAAACATTAAATATAACTTTGTTGTCATTTAATCTCTAGTTTTTTTTTTCAAATTATTTGACAGTCTTGTGACCTAGGGCAAGTATATATTGTCAACTAAGTAATAAAATGCAGAGTAAAAACTAAGTATTAAATCCTAAGAAAACATAATTGGTGAAATTTCAACTTTTCCTCTTCAAAAATAAAATTTTAAAAAAATAATTTTTCAAATGAGACCTCTAAATTTTAAAATTGATAACTTTCCACCCACAAATTGATGGCCTAATCGAGCACCTAAATCAAATATTAGAGGACATGTTACGCGCTTGCGTGTTAGATTTTCCTGGAAGTTGCTACTCCCACTTGCATCTTATGGAGTTTACTTATAATAACAGCTACTGGGCTACTATCAGCATGGCTCCCTTTGAGGCCCTATATGGGAAGAGTTGCAAGACTCCTGTTTGTTGGGATGAGTTTGGTGAACGAAAGTTGTTGGGACCTAAGTTAGTGCATATTACTAATGAAGTCATTCAGAAGATTAAGGCAATGTTGCAAACAACCTAGAGTAGACAAAAAAGTTACGTCGATGTGAGATAGCGAGATTTGGAGTTTGAGGTAGGTGATAAAGTGTTCCTGAATGTGGCACCTATGAAAGGTGTTCTGAGGTGTTGGAGAGTTATGTGTCGACTCTCGTATTTTGCTCTAAGGGTGGTGAGCTGGTTGTCCTGTGATTTGTCTTAACATTCGTAATTATCGCGGGATGCTATTCAAGAATATTCCTCTTTCTTTGTAGGGCGGTGGTCTGCAGATATTTTCAGATAGATTCTTTTTCCTTATTAGTTTCTATTGTGTACAAAGTGGATTGGATATTATAATTTTAGTATAAAGTTTGCATCGAGAATTACTCAAATATGTTCATTAATCAGCGAGTTTTCCTATAAAAATTTAAGTGTAAGCTTATATAGGTTTCTTGGTGAGTTTAGGGTCGAACGCAGGGATTTGTGATAAATTAGGCGTTGAGACTAAATACAAAAGCTATGCAGTGACTGTACAAGTATTATGTTCAAGAGTTTTATGTGCCTAAAACTATACATAAAGAATAAATAAAATTTCCTACAATTAACATAGTGAAGTGGAAGCTGAGAATGTTAGTCAAATGTCATTTACAGTCAGATAGCATGCGTTGAGAATGACGATGGAACCATGCGATAATAATAGAGTTAACGCAGGAGCTAGTCATTACTTAAGCATATCTAAGTATATTTACATACCTATAAACTTTGGGTTTGAGAAACCATCTTTCGATGTTTCGACGCCACATTAATCTTATCTCTAAGACTCATGGTAAGTTTGCGTTGGCAAAAGATGAAATACATCTCTGAAACTCATCTAGTCTTGATAAACGCTAAAGATTAACCATCTATTCTCTCGAGCTAGACAGTCGTGCTTGTTAAATTTATTTGTCAGACAAATCTGTACAAGCTAATGGTATACATTAATCAAGATGTAAATATACTTAATAGTGCTTAAGAACAACTAGCTTCTAACATCTACTCATTCAATCATACAAGCAACATGGTGTAAAGTATTTAATATGAAAATGAATGAAAGATAATCGTCAATCGAACTTATATTAGGTAAATAAACCATTCTCTCGAATGTTATTAACAAAGCATAAGTAAGAAGGAGGGAAATTAAGAAAGAACAGAATGGAAGACGTCAAGCCGCCACTGGCAATGTCTTGCTTCATGGAGGCTTGAGATGGTTGCTATCTGATACATAAAAGGCATAGGGTGAAGGTTTTCATTCACTGGGAGATGACTCTAAAAATTCTCAGAATCTCTCTCATAGAAGAGCTTCAAAGAAGAGCTTCAAATGGAGGCTGGTTATGGTGAGGGAGAATTTATGCAGAGCTTTCGCTTCTTGAACTCCTTTCTCTCCTCCTTGAATTGAGAAACTTTGGGCTATTTATAGGTGTCAAAAAGGTAAACTCATGATGACCTGACACCTTTGCATTAAATTCCATGCATGCTACGCAAACTTTTCACATAACTTGTAATCCTTTTGCATATTGACACGACAGCTATTGCCCAGGCGTTTGTCTCTGCTTTTTCTTCTCAACGCATGGTCTTAACGCCTGGGTTTTCACTTATTTTGTTCTCACAGCAGCTTCCTCTCTGGTATTTGGGTTATTTGTGCTTATTTTCTACTTAATCCTGCTTTAAGAACAGAAAAGTTCATATTTTCTCAGGTATATTCTTTTGTAAATGGTGTCAACGCATGGTAATACATATTACACAATTCAACTGCCAAAATCATGCATTTAGCCCTAAAGTTACTATAATTATTTCAAATAGTGAATATAATAACTTGTATTTCTACAAGTTACCAGTTTTGCCTTCCTTCTCTTGCTGATTTGGTCAGCAGGTTTAAAAGGCAAAAAGTGTTATGTGCTAGGGTTGCCATTTTGAATCATCCTTAGAAAGCTTGTATTTTGTGTGGCCTTTCTCATCATATTGACAAGAGCTCCTGCTTTTACAACATTTCGTTGTACGTTCAGTGACGAGTGATAAATTCACAAAAGTTATTATCTTAATCACAAAACAAATTTTGTTGGTGTCAAGGGAAGCCTTGAGACTCGTTGTGTGAGGAGTTCTCGCGTATCTGAAGTTCAGTCCATCTAGTGAAGGGAGTTGACTTGAATTTGAGTAAGATAATTGATTTGAGAAGATTCACAAGCACCAATTGATTTTGCAGTGCTGTTATTCTAATATTGTTCAATTTAGGGGGAGCCTAAGTGAAAAGAGAGGAAGTTTCACGTCTAGGGAGGGCCTAGGTGAATATCAAGTCAAGTGTAACAAGAGTTATTGTAGAATTGAACGTTTTACAGATAAGTTCCTTGTTGTACTCACTTGAAATTACAATATTAGCAAATTATCCTTCTCGGGCAAGTAGCCTCCCAGACGTAGGTGTGTATCACCAGGGTTACCAATCTCTATATCATCTTTATTTCATGTTGTTGATGTGATGTTAAATTAGTTGTCAACACTATTGGTGTAACATTCTAACCACGTAAGTCGTCACACATTCTTTTCATGAGGTTTTGAAGGAAGGAGAAGTTGAACCTTCGATTCATTAGGCCATTTGAAATATTGGAACGAGTTGGACCTATAGTTGTCGCTCTCTGCAGTTCATAATGTCTTCCATGTTTCCATGTTAAGGAGATATATGGCAGATTTGTCCCATGTGGTGAATTATGAACCTTTGCAATTGAACGAGAACCTAAATTATGAGGAGAAGCTAATTCAAATTCTTGCAAGGGAAGTGAAAGCTTTCTAGTGAAAGTTCTATGGCAGAATCATCAATTCGAGGAAGCGACATGAAAATGGGAAGATGAGACTAGCCACGCCGCCTCGGTCAGTCACTTACAGGTTGCTGTTGATCAAGCCATGGATCGGATTGGGTCATCCACGTTGCTGCCAGTTTACAAGCCCAACCACCAGTAAGTCCTCTACCGTTCGCTACCGTATGTGTGAAAACCTCGTCACTGTCACCAGATCTTATTTTCTCTTGGATCCAACTGTATATTGTTGCGCATTGAGGTTCAAGCTTCGGTCGTTACTCATTGTAGCCCACTCGCCGTCGTGGGTTTGCTGTCGCTAGCGTTGATGGTCTATGGAATCTCTATTTTTGTGTAAGTTCTTTGAGTTCTTCAAGGTTTTAGTTCCCAATTTTAGGGATGTGTCTAAGTGTTTTCACAATCTGGATATGGTTGTTGAATTTAAGGTTTTGAGGGATTTCGGCTTCGTCAACGTGTTGTTTAGCAAAGTTGGAAGTAGGTTTAGCGAGATTTTGGTGAGTTTTGGAACTTTGGGCCTTTTTGGATTAAAGGTAATGGTTGAAAATTTAGTTATTAAATTTTGATTTGTGGTTTATGTTTAGTTTGGGCTACTTAATCGAAGTTGGAGTGAATTTTGGACAGAGCTACCTTTGGGGGCTGATTCAAGACCTTTTTATTCTAGATAAAAAGGATTTTTGGTTTGCTAGTTGGTGTGGTCATAAATATAAGGTAAGTAATCTTACTACTAAAATCGCCTTTAAGCCAAAAGATATATCGTTTAATAATGTTATATGGGCAAATAATTCACATATAACATTCTTGCCCGTTTTCAACTCTTTTTCACAATTGAGATTAAAAATGTTATATGTGAATTATTTACTATTTTAAGCTTGATTGTTCTATGCAAAAAAATCAAATATATGCACTTTTATATCAAAATACTTAGGTTTAGTAGCAAAATAATTATAAAAATGAGAATTATCAACACCCAACTATATCAATATACTATAAATCTTTTAGGTTATTACTTGAACTTGTATTAACACCCAAAAGATGTTACTTTCCTTAGCTTAACTCATGATTTTTATGTTATTTAATGTGTTAATTGCTTATTTTATAGGTATCCAAGAATTAGAATGGAGTGTTTGGGAGCAAATGGAGCTAAAATGGATCAATTTAGAGCCCTAATGAAGCAAGTAGACCAAAAGAGGCAAAAAAATCAAAACTACCACTGAGGCAGAGCACCTAGGCGCTTGCTAGGTACTAAAATCAGTAGGCATCAAATTAAGAAAGCGCCGCGGTGCTACGTGAAACTAAAAATTTGTACTTCGCTTTTTAGGTCATATCTTTTGATTTGGGTGGTTATTTTAGGCAAATGACCACTTGTTTTCTTCTCTTTTTGTTCTCTATCTATGTACAATATTAGATTTTAGATTTTCTTTGATCTTTTTGGGTTTTAAATGAAATATTGGAGCTCGTTCTCTACTTCTTGTGTATGGATTATGGAGATAAGTGGGTTTTTCTAATTTTGGAGTAAGGATCTCAATGTAATTTTGTTAGACTCCTCTTGACTAATCTAATGAATTTTGGAGTAAGGAACTCAATGTTCATATTTAGATGTATTTTCTTGAATGGATTTGACACCCTTCCCGTTGATTGTATGTCTTAGCTAAAATTTGTGGCTTGAATGTTCTTTATCTGTTCATCTAGCTAAAATCATAAGTTGCAATGATTGAAGTGAAAGGAATTAAATCCCGACAGAAGCGTGTGATCACATTCTTTGATTTATTGAAAGAATTAAAAATATAAAAGGTAAAGAAAAGGTTAAGCATCATACCTTTGCCAATCTATAATTTTTGAACTGATAGTCTTCTCCTTGTAGTTCTTTTCCAAAAGATCTTCCTCGCTATAACTCTAGTAAGGATCTGGTTTGTGGGAAATGCTTCTTTGAAAGAATGGGAAGAAGAATTTTCTTAAAATTTTTCTAAGAAAATTTGGAGAATTAGCAAAGGAAGAATTTTAGAGTAATCGTAGAGATTATTCTCTTAAAGAGTGTATTCTATGAAGGTTCCTAGAGTGTATTCTATGAAGGCTCCTAAGGGACCTATTTATAGAACTCTATGGGTTACTCCTAATCCTATTAGGATAAACCCTCTAGAGATTTTAAATTAAATATTTAATAATATCCAATATTAATAAATATCTACCCAAATAATATCTCATATTAAATAGTTTAAAATATCTAAATCTTATTTAAATATTTATCTTTGGCAGAATCTCTAATTTAGATCTCATCTAAATTAAATAATTAATTATTTGAATCTAATTCAAATCAATTAATTAATTCTCGTTCTATTTATTTTATGTAGAATCTTTAATCTGGATCTCATCCAAATTAAATAATTAATTTTTTGAATCCAATTCAAGTTAATTAATTAATTTTTCCTCTATTTATTTATGGATTTTATCCAATTAATTAATTAATTATTTGAAGCATATTCAAAAAAATTAATTCTTTAAATTATAAAGTTATAATTTGAATCTCACTCAAATAAAATTTATAATAAATCATGCAATTAATTTATCCAATACAATTAATATTTTCCCTCATAAATTTGAACATTTCAAAAAATTTCTTTCAACATAGTTGATCCTTGTTGGTCTGTAGCAAGGGGACCTTATGGACCTACAGATCAAAAGCTCCAACGATATGAGATTAATCGGTTAAACTCATTAACCACATTAATCAATATTTGTTAACTGGGGGTACACTCCACTAAAGACCCACAACTACACTCTTCTCACTGCAAATATATTTCTGTGTCCATGGATATAGACCAATAATAGCAAATTAGTCTTTCACAAGTGTTCGTAATACCAGCTGGGTCAAATTACTATTTTACCCCTAGGTTACTTCTAAATCCTCAAGTCCCGGAGACACCACTTAAGAGAACAATTATCTATTTACCCTAAAAATGGGAATGAGTGAATTCCATCTTGTATAATTATTTTTCCAGCTCCCCACTTGGTCTTTTCCCCAAGATGGTAGACATATTGAGTTGGCAAACGACCACTCTCACCCATACAAATCCAAGGATAAATCCTCGTGGACAAGAGTTCATAATATACTCAGGATTAAAACTAAGTTGAGTAGGTCATCCTATTGAAATAGAAACCTAACTAGTCAACAGAGTTACATCTAGTGATTACTATTTCGTGGTCCAGTCTTATGCAAATTCATTACATAGGATACCCCCACTCGCATGTCACCTACACAAATGTGTTAGATCATTGTGTTTGTATCAAATACAAAGTGGGTCGTATCCATAGTATCACCTGGATAAGGTACCCAACTTTATCCCTATACTATAGACCCCTTTAGACTGTATCTTTGAACATTAATCTTCATATGTCCCCACATACAGTTCAAGACTCATAAAACAACCTAGGATGTTAGTTTGGTTATTAAAACAAAAAAAAAAAAAAACAATCAATAACGCTTATTAAAGTAACACATCAATAACTCTTTATTAATGATTTAATTATGGTCAAATTATTACATTTACAATCTACAAGTTTTAGGGCATAAAACCCAACATGAAGCATGTATGCTAGGGTTGTGGTCTAACTATAAACCTTAATTGCATGCTAAACCTATATTCGTAGATAATTTGGTTAACTAATTGGGCTACTCTAATTGCTTAACCACACAATGGGATCTTAATGCAAATGTGATAGTTGTAAATGGTTGCTATCAAATGCAATTAGAATGAAGCATTTAGATTAATTAAGGCTTTTGTTTTAATTGATAATTAGGGCGCTTGCTTGGTTTACCCAACAAGCTTCGTTATCTGTAACGCTAGTGAGTTGGTTAGGCCTAGTAAGTCATTGTGCACGCTTAAATTGAATATATATTCAATTAAAAGAAGTCAATGACCGAGATTCCATTGGAACCCTTTCTTGCTCCTAGAATTAGAATTTTCCAATCTTAGGTTAAATTTGTCCACTATCTTTTATTTTCTTGCTTTACATTTATGCAACCTCTATCTACACAATCCCTCGTTCACTAGTATAACTAGAGAATTAACCTAATGAAATATATTTTGTGCTTCCTTGCAGATTGATCTTTGCTTTCCACTATTGTAACGTCTTTGTAGAAGTTGTTGTTGGTATTATAAATTATTTTTTATTGGTCATTTGCTGTTCTTCATCCCTTATTTCATTCCTTCAATCTTCACCCACTTCCTAGTTATTTTCAACACATTGTATTGAAGAATTCAAGACTATGAGTAGTTAAGGTAACATTCTAACTTGGGGATAGGATTTAGGTTAGCCTTTTCTTTGAAGAATTGATTTTATTTTGGTATATTCTACTAGACTCTTTTGATTTTCAAGCATATCTTGATGAAATTATCAAAATGAACTCGACGAATTTATCTAGATGATTCTTGACTGTCTTGTTTGTTTTGCCCTTTACTTAACATAAACAAACATAGATGCATGATTAGGGATTGGCAATGTATGATGGAAGGCCTCTTCCTTTGATTGTAAATCCACGATCTAATCTAAAACCAAAAGCAAATTGCATGTTAGAATTAGGCTACTCAATCTAACATTTTTCACAATGATTTCCAACAATTCTTAATGCAAGCTCGGATAATAACCTAGGGCGCTATCGTTTCAAAGTAATATTGAAAAGCTTAATTTAATTAGGGGGTTTTCTCTAAAAGTTTAGTGATGAAATAGGTAAATGGTTATGAGTCTATTAAAGAATTTCCTCATCTTTAGTGTATAATAAGAACTAACCTAAACGGTTCCTATCCCTAGGTTGTATTTCTTGATTGAATTTAATTAAATCAATTGATCTCATTTGTATTTCATGCAATTTATTTATGCACTTTTACATTCTTGCTTGATCACCAACCCATACCCCCCTTACCAATAAATTCAATAATTAATCTAAGAAAGAATGTGATTCCCTATGGAGACGACCCTTCCCACTTGCCTACAAGCTTGTGAGAGTGTTTTCAATTTCATTTGTTTCAGGTTTCAGTATGCCTAGGAACAACATGATCCATCTGTATGTTAACCACATACTGTTTAAGATTTCATATACTAATCTTTGATTTTTACCATATTGGACTAAGTTATGCAAAAATAAAAATAAAAAATAAAATAACACCTTATTTTATTAAATATTAATAAATAGTTTATTTACAAAACTACGAGCTTTAAGGCATAAATCTCAACAGTTAGGTTATTGATTGAAACATACAAGTAAGAAGAAATGTATGAGGAAGGTGACCTGATAGATGCCAAAAAGTGCATGTTTTTATCATTTATTTATTTTCTAGTAAAAATATATTTTATGTGATATTTTAAATTCGGGATGCACTAAATTAAACAAAATTAGCAAGTGTAAGTCCTTCGACTGTCTAAAGTATGTTTTTGCTGTTTTAGGTTGATTTTATGGGCTTTTATTGAGGTTTCTTACTATTTTGCAGAAATTTGTCTTTATGCGCCTACATCGTTGATAGCACCATAAAAGTGCTATTTTCTAGCTCAATTCGGGCTCATTCATGGATATTATATGTTTATTATGCTATTTTGTAGGTTTTGAGCACTTAATAGGTAGAGTGGATGATCAGAGTCGAAATGAGAACGAACCAAAACGGAGCTCCAAAGCATCAACCATGAAGAAAGAGAAGAAAAATGATGAAAATGCCCCCAAGGCCAACGCAGAGCATAGTGCAGCTATGCTCTGCTCTAAGCCTACAGCAGCGAGCAAAAATGGCACAGCAACACTTCTCCTCTGGAGCGTAGCTGTGCTCTGAACTTTGATGGAAAGAAGGATGCGCGTGCAGCGTATAACGTCGCTACAACTCCCCTCAATAAAAATTGTATATATTTTTTTTTTTCAATTTTAGGGTAGATCATCTCATCTCTCTCTGGGTTTTCAACCCCAATCTCATTTTCTCTTCTCCTCTTCTTCTTCCCTTTGTAATTCTTCATTCTTGGGTGTGTTGGATGATTGTAAAGCTTACCTTGGACCGATCTCATGACTAAGGTGAGTTGCTAGCTTAGGTTTAGGTGAAACCCATTGATCGATTTTGAGGATTTTTGTTCTTATTCTATATTTCTCTTTGATTTTTTGTGGTTCTTGAATGTGTTTAAGATTTTATGTTTAGATGTATGATAGGTTTGATCAACCATCATTCATTCTCTGATTGCTAGAGATTAGGGATGCTCTAATGTGTCTAGTCTCAAATAGGCAAAGTCCAAAGCATGCTTGTTGTGGATTCTAGGTTGTTTAGAATAACCCTTTTACTCATTATATGACTAGGATAATTCAAGAATGCAATCAATTAGAAAATTAGGGTTATTCGGGTAATTTATCCTTTTAGTTGAACCTATTGAGCTTAATGCGCTTGTTTACTTGTTATGAACGTTATCGAACCCAAACAACTAAGCAATTAGTCTAATTAAGAAATTGATTAAAGTAAATGTGAGATTTCTATGGCCACTAATGGACCTAATTAATCGAGCATTTGTTTTAATTAAGTGACTAATTAACAATTAGGGTGCTTGTCTTGGGCTATCCAAGCAAGTTGGCTAAGCATGTTAAATCGAGAGAGATAATTTTGAGTAATCCTAGATCAATCAAACATCAGGTGGATCCTAAGTCCTAAGCTAGGCATTTCCCTTTCCTTTTCCTGCACTTTTATTTTTTTTGCAATTTAAACTCTGCAATTTACATTCATGCACTTCATTTAATCAAAAACCTCTTATTTTTACTACTTTACATAGACCAATTTAGCTTAAAGAGATCGTATCTCAGGCTCCCTATAGTTCGACCCCAGACTTGACACTTGTGCTACTCAGTAATATAAGTAGTTGGTTTGGTGAATTATAAATTTTATTTGATTGTCGGAGAGAGGTTTACAATGCCTATTCTCGCGGACAACATCAATCGCCCAAGACAATGCGACTGCATCAAAAACCCTAACTTTTTAGATTCGTGCCCAATCATTCTCGTTGCTATTTTCTTGGTCCAAGTTGTTATTCAACGCCTACAAAGCTGGGTAAACTTTATGAACATGATTTTAGGCCTTTTTTCAACAAACTTTGACCTATATAAAGGATTGAAAGCCTCCTTCAATCAACCATTCCGTGGAAAAAAATCCACTGTCCACACCCAAATTTCAGCGATCCTTTGGACGAGTTCTTATCTCCTTAGACAGAAACCTTCATGAATAGCTATTACTCTGAAGGATTTCAACTCTAGGCTATCCCTACTCTGTGAGAACGTGGTTGAGATAGGATTCATCCTTGAGAAAGGAGAATCCACCTAGGTAGAGATTAGGAGAGAAAGATTGTCTTAAAGAATTCACATATTATACTTTCCAGCATTTCTTTTAGTTTCTCTTTGCATTGTTTTTTTTTTTTTTTTTCCTTTTCCTGCCTTGTACATTTTTTTTGTTAAAAATTTCTTCCTTTAGCAAAAAGAATTTTCCCCAGGTAGAGATTAGGAGAGAGAGATTGTCTTAAGGAATTCTCATATTATATATTCCAACATTTCTTCTAGTTTCTCTTTGCATTGTTTTTTTTTTTTTTTTCCTTTTCCTGCCTTGTACATTTTTTTTGTTAAAAATTTCTTCCTTTAGCAAAAAGAATTTTCCCCAGGTAGAGATTAGGAGAGAGAGATTGTCTTAAGGAATTCTCATATTATATATTCCAACATTTCTTTTAGTTTCTCTTTGCATTGTTTTTTTTTTTTTTTCATGCATTGAACATTTGTCTTGTAATCATGATTTATGATCTAGTGAAATCTATTTATTTGTTCCTAATCATGAGTTAAATTCTTTAAGGGGTTCAGTTATGTGACTACCCTAGGGTTTTATGGCTTTAACAATGCTTATGTTTCACACCTCTTTGACTTTTGCATTTTCTTTGTTGAGTTTATGGATAAATATTGTTAAATTAAACTGATCACTTAATTTAGCAATCTAGTGGAGTCTTAATACTGATAATGTTAGGATAACTGTCACAAAATCTTAGAATAAGGTACGCCATAGGGTAATGGAATTGCATGAAATTAATCTAAGATCTGGCTAACCATAGAAATATCAGCATTAGTTGCTTAGAGCTTCTAAAGGAATTTGACACAAGACTGAATAGAAAGAGTTTCCTGTCCATGACTAAGTCTTGTCCTACTATGATGCGGCCACATTGCCTAAGACACATTGCCATTTTGATTGAAACATAATTGTATCCCTATTTAACACTCTTGTTTATAGTTCTTATTAACATTCAACCTCAAAATCACTTATTTACCAGTTATCCCTTGGTTTGCGTCAAAAAGCTCTTTCTTAGAAAATTTGAATTGCTTAAATAGTCTCGTGGGATTCGAGTCTTGGGATACTCAAGATTTATTACTTCATCTATAATGTCTGCCGCACTTAGGCCATATTTATTCTCATGTTATCATTCATACACATTGGCCGATCAAATTTTTGACCTTGTTGTCGAGGACTATTTCAAATTCAATTTTATTTTTTTTAGAAACTGTAATTAGATTGCAACCACAATGTCTCTTTTTCTTCGAATCTAACTTGGCTTGCTTTTCTTTCGTAGAATGAACTTAGTGCGTAAGAAAAAGAGCCTATTCCTTTTGAATTAGATCTTGATTGTTTAGAAATACCCACAAAATGGACTCATATGTCATTACAATATCAATGGTAAAGGCATTTGTTTTCAAGGTTAATGATGTTAATGCAACTTTTGAAAGTTCAAAGATATTTTTGAAATGAAGCACTAATAGTTTCAATCCATATACTTATAGTAAAAGTATTTTAAACTTTTTTTTTTTTAAAAAAAGTTTAAGAATATTAACTAAACTTTTGGAAGATCAAAGGTTAATTTTGAATCATTGTATTAACAATTTCTATCCTAAATTAACAGTAAAGGTATTTCTTAACTTATTGGAATTCAACCTTAGAGTCATTGCATTATGAAGGAGCAATTACAAGAAGCAAAGCAAAAAAAGATTCAAGAGGCACCAGTGAAGTCTACTTATTCAGTGAAAGAATGGACACAAATATATATATGAAAGAGGTAGTAAGATTGCATGGCGTGCTAGTGTCTATCATGTTCGTTAGGGAGCCACACTTTACCTCTAGTTTTTAGAAGGGTCTCCAAGCAGTGTTAGGCACTCAGTTAGATTTTAGTAAACTTTTCACTCTAAGACTGATGGTCAGACGGAGTGTGAACCAAACTTTGAAGGATATATTACGCGTTTACACATTGGAGTTTCCAGGGAGTTGGGACTCTCACTTGCATTTGATGGAATTTGCTTACAATAACAACTACTAGGCTACAATTGGCATGAAACTGTTTAAAGCTTTGTATGAAAAGAGTTGCAGATTTCCAGTTTACTAAGATGAAGTTGGAGAACGAAAATGGTTAGGACCTAAGTTAGTGTAGACTGCGAATGAAGCTATCTAGAAGATTAGAACTCGCATGCAAATGACTCAGAGCAGACAGAAAAGTTACATTGATGTGAGACGATGAGACTTGAAGTTTGAGGTAGGTGATAAAGTATTCTTGAAAGTGACATCTATGAAATGTGTTCTGAGGTTTGGACAGAAGGGGAAGCTAAGTCCATGTTTTATTGGGTCGTTTGAGATCTTAGGGCGAGTTGGCCCTATAGCTTCTTGATTGGCTTTGCTGCCATCATTCTCTGCAACTCACAATGTCTTCCATATTTCTATATTGAGGAAGTATATGGCAGATCCGTCTAATGTAGTAGATTATAAGCCTTTGCAATTGAATGAGAACCTGAGTTATAAGGAGAAGCCTATTCAAATCTTCTTCAAACTAATGATTTTGTCATAGAACTTTCACTAGCGCTATCTCATGATTGCGTAAAGTCTTAATTTCCCTAGCCTATTCACATCCTGGCTAGGGAACTGAAAACTTTACATAGTCATGAGATAGTGCTAGTGAAAGTTCTATGATAGAATCATTAGTTTGAAGAAGCAACATGGGAACGAGAGGACCATATGAGATTGAAGTACCCAGAGCTCTTTCAAGATTAGAACTTTAGAACTTTCGAGGATGAAAGTTTCTTAAGGAGAGAAGAATGTGACATCCCAAATTTTTAGGTAATTTTAATTTAATTATCTTTAATTATTTAGGTTGTATTTGAATTTTTAAGACTTAATTGAATTGTTTTGAGAGAAAATTAAATTTAAATTAAACATGATAAAATATTTAGATTTAATTCAATTAATGGAAAATTGAATTTTAATTTGGAGATGACTGCGAGTTTGGATTTATTTTATGAGTGATTTGTGATAGAAGAAGGAAGACATATATATATATATATATATACACACACACACACATTAATGGATTAGGGTTTTTAAAAGAAAAGAAAAAGGTGAATTTATATTATAAAGGATTAGGGTTTAAAAAAAAGTATATTTATATATTTATGAGGGTCCTCATGAAGCGTGCCAAAAGAGAGAAAAAAAGAAAAGGGAAAATTTCATCTTCTTCTCCTTCACGACACACCAGCCGAAGCTCTCTCTCTCTCTCTTGCATGCAGACCTCGTTACCGGAGCCAACCACCGTTCGCCAATGTCCGCCCCATTCTTGGTCTCCATCTAAGTTGTCACTAGACTTTGTCGCCCTTCATCGCCACTAGCACTCATGGTCCTTGGATTTGTTGTTGTGGGTAAGTTTATTGGATTATTTTGGTGATTTTCTGTGTGGGTTGATTGGATTTTAATCAACCCATGGAAGTTTAGGCTTGAATTTTACTGTAGTTGTGGCTTAGGGTCTAGATATGAAGCTTTGGAGGGATGAAGTCGCTGCTTAGCAAAATCGAGATTTTTTTAAGGTGATGGGGTAAAATTATTGGTATTAATTGGGTAATCTGGTGATTTGAAATTAGGTCTTAATATTAATATTTTTTTAAAAAAAATTGGATTATGTTATAGGCATGATGTCGGATTCTAGAATTTTATGTGGTTATATCGTTGTCTAGGCTTAATCTTAAGGTAAGTGATGTTATTATCGAGGTGCCTTCATGACAAGCCCCTAGTTCAGTACTACCAAATAATTAATGAGGAAGCATGAAATGGATTTGCGATATGTTAATTTTTATAATTCATGAAAGATGAGCATGTAGACTTGTTGTTATATGATATACGTATATTGATAGCATCGTATAAGTATTATTTTTCCTAGCTTAATTCAGGCTCGTTCGTGGATTTTATGTGTTTATTATGCTACTTTATAGGAATTCGAGCAAATCACGTACCTCAGAGCGCTACCGTCGTTCGGGGTTGATTTGGAGCTATTGAAAGTGAAATTGGGCGCTTGCCTTGGGTGAGTTAGCTAAGCACATTAATTCATGAGAATTCTTTTATGAAAATTCAATGATCAAATCAAACAATTGGGTGAGCCCTATTTCCTAAGCTAGGCCCGTTTTACTTTCTTACACTTTAATTTTCCATAATTTACATTCCCGCACTTTATTTTCCCCACTTTAAATTCTCATCTATTCCAAAACCCTCTTGTTATCACTTTAGCTAGAAATTCTAATTAGTTTGAAACTACATTTGAGCTTTCCTATGGTTTGACCCTAGACTTGCCACTGGTGCTACTCAATAGTCTAAGTAGTTGGTTCGATGATTTATAAATGTTATTTGATTGGCGGAGAAATGTTTACGACACTCATTCTCGCGAACTCATCATATATGTAAGAGTTGCATGTTAGACATGTAGTGGTGATCTAATGTCCCATCACGTCCCATGTTATGATACTGTGAACCGACGGGTTCACTTCCATGTTTTGATGGTGTACCATTGGGCCACTAAACATGCGTGAACCGAAGGGTTTACTTCTATGTTACATACTATGAACCGATGGGTTTGTGCCTATGTACTAACGATGCACCTTCAAGTCACTAGACATGCATGACAAGACGGGACAGATTATCTAATTAGATGGCCATCTAGGAATGGTTACAGTATGGATGTCCCACTAAAATTAGGCATTCACTATATGTGATTGCTTAGCCTGATCTCGATAATGGGGGTACTTACTTAATATTTTATATTCACCCTTTCCTCTACTATGTTTTTCAGGTAAAGGCAAGGACATAGTAGCGAATAATAAAAGTGCTATTTTTTCTAGCTTAATTCGAGCTGGTTCACGAATTTTAAGTGTCTATTATGCTATTTTTTAGGAATTCAAACAAACCATGCACCTCGAAGTCTTACGGCTGTTCGGAGTTTATTTGGAGCTTTGAAAAGTGAAATCAAACATTTGGAGCTCAAAGACGTGATAATTACAAAAATGCCTCTAGGGAAGCGCAAAGCAGAGGGCAACTAGGATCAAAGGCAGAAAGCAAATTTGGCAAGAGTGCAGCTACTTTCCGAACTTTGACGGAAAAGAAAAGGCACAATGTGTTGCATCACTACGCTTTAAGACCGACACTATGACTTCTACCTAGAGTGTAGCAACGCTCTTCCCTCGATATAAATTTGTTTTTAGTCGAATTAGGTCATGAAGTCTGGTTTTGGTGATTTTAGCTGCAATTTCTTTGTAATTTCCACCTCTCAGCATCTACTTTCTTGTATGTTTCATTTCTATCATCTTTAAAATTCATCTTGCCACATTATGAGTGGCTAAGGTACGTTCCTCTAGCTTAGGGGTAGGTTGAAATTCATTTTGGCTTGGTTGAGAAACTTGTAAATTCTGATTTGCTGCTAATTTTCTATTGATTCTTGTTATATTTCAACTTCTATGCATTGAATTTATGTATGGCTTGATCACCCATTGTGTTTTCTTGTGTACTAGGGAGTAATGCATCTTTGTGTGCTAGCTAAAAGGGCATAGATTAAGTCATGCTTGTATGTGAATTTTAAGTTGTTTAGGACAATTCTTTTGCTACATTGCATGATTAACCATTCAAGAATCAGAGAAATTAGTAATTTCGGCTATCCAATTGCTAATGAAATTGACTATATTACCTTACTTAATGCGGTGCTTAATTGATTAAGCCTCTAATGGAACCGGTTAATTAGACATTTAAACTAATTAAGTAATTGATTAGTTCAATTGGGATGTTGGTTTTGATCTTAAGTCAAGCTAACGAGCCAAGAATAGAATTGAGTATGCAATTAATCTTTTGAGTTCGATGAATAACCAAGTTAAATGAATGAATCCTGAATTCCTAGGCTAAACTTTTTAACTGAATTAGTTCCAATTTCAATTATGCTTTTACATTCATACTTTTACATTCAATTGCCAACAAAGCGACATTCAAACCCCTTGTGACCATTCAAATACAAGTTAAGGCTAGGATTGTTCTTAGTTCCTTATGGAGACGACTTCTTCCCACTAGTTGTAAGCTCTTAAGAGCAGTTTAAAAATATTATTTATTCTGGACCTTGGCAAGCTCAGAACAAATTGGCGTCGTTGCCAAGGAACTTAGCAACATTTTAGCCAATTCTTGTATTCGATTTAGTGTGTGTGAGTTTCTTGTTGTGTACGACCCGTTCTTCTAGAAGTTCTAGACCTCAAATTTTTGCAGATATAGACAAGGAAAAGCGGTGACTTCGACGAGAAAAGAGGAAAAGACAAAGAGAAGGTGATGCCTCTGAGTGAAGTAGACATGTGGGATGCCTCTGAGTGCACGTTGAGTAAAAAGCACTCAAAAAAGTGCTTTTATTGCTCTTAATTTATGGATGTTTTTATTAGAATTCATGTGGTTGCTAGTGGTTTTCAGGTAATCATGGAGAAAATAAGCGTTGAAGGCCAAAAGAATCAAAGTGAGCCAAAATTGGATAAAAATTGAGAACCTAAAAGCGTGAGTTTGCTACAAGAAAGAGGGAAAAGTGTTTGAGAGAGATTTTGTGTCACACCCCCTCCGAGATTCCCTTCCTAACCTAGAAGTGGGTGCGACCTACACACACTCGTTTCCATATATTTTGAATTATATAAAGCTTTATGCTAGTAAAACATTATAAGTTAAACATAATCTCTTAATTCAGATTTCTCAACTCATAATTTATCATAACAGGTATTTGTTCTACACACTGTATAAAACTCACTCTCACTATTCTCTAAGGATCATGTGTGACAAAAACATGTACATAAACTGAGTATTTACAACTATCCCAGAGAACTGATGCAAAATAAGCCCAGACGAGGATCTTCTGTAGGCTAGGCGTCCCGGACACGCTCACTACCTGAAACGAACAAACAATAAACAAGAAAGCGTGAGCTTAAAGCTCAGTGAGTGATTAAGTTATTCAATTACAATTATATCCTTGAATTAATACTGATCATAATAACTACTATATATTTTATAAGTATCGATTTCTAGGTCACCCATGCTGTTAAACAAAAATAACACAATTATCTTTCCAAAGAGGTAGTAGAGCAAAGCTCAACGCACTCAACCTCATGAACCAATTCCCATTATTCATATATTCAAACGCCTTCACACTTCGTCCCTCAGTGTTTCAACTCTCAAGTGCTTTCTCATGTTGTCCCTCAGCATTGAGTTCCATATCAATCCACTGCTCAAGTGCCTTCACTCGTGGTCTCTCAGCACCGAGCCATCATGTACTGGTTTTCCATATGCCTTCTCACAAGGTCCCTCGGCATTGGAATCCATTTCAATCAATTTCTCAAGTGCCTTCACCTATGGTCCCTCAACACTGTCTATATATCATATCCCCATAGGCCTTCCCTTATGGTCCCTCGGCCGTGGATTGCATTTAAATAACATGCATACAGGATTTCATATGACATACTAATTTCACAGAAGGTCACTCATGATTTGTCTTAGGCACCGAGCGGATTATATGCCTTTCCGAGCTCTTCTTGGCCTGTAAAAACACATTTCTCACGTTAGGTTTTCTTTGAACTCCCTTTTCATAATCATTAAGTATGCACATTCATATACCATTCTCACTCCATCACCGAGACTCTCGTTTTCCAAACTATTCATAACTAGCGATACTCTATGTCACTAGCAAGATTACCAAGATTACCAGCGAAATCACACCACAGGGTTCTGCACTAGCGAAACCGGAATGAACAAGACTAGCGAGATTACCTTAAGGAGTGATACGCAGTGAGACTTCAGCGAGAGTTGTGAGACGCAAAGCCCTTTGCATTACTAGTGACACTTGTTCCGCTGCTCACTCTCCAGCTCTTTAGCGATACCACTGTCTTAACGACACCTGATGACCATTCTTTTCTTCCTTCCCTTCTAACTCTTTCTTTATCCTGCTAAAAATCACATTACAACCAAATTCAGAACTTCCTCTCTTCTACAATCTTGTAAAGAAGTGAGCTTTCTAACTTACTTCAAAATTTTAGACCATAACTCATCCTTGTTTGAGAACTATTCTCAAATAACTTCGACTACTTTGAATCGTCTAGCAATTCAACTCCGATTACTTCCTCCTAAAAATTAACACATTTTTGCTTGGATTTAGCTTAAACATCCTTCATGGAAGTTGATAAGAATTAAATTAACTTACTAACCTCAAAATTTCAGTCCTAGCTTCAACCTCCTCAACTCACTCTTCTTCAAATATCGATTGGTGTCCAGATTTATCAACAACAATCAAGCTTCTGGTTCCAGCTTCAAAGTCACCATGAAAATGATCTGATTTCTACTTGAATTCAATATAAACACCTTCTTCTACCTCTCCTCGTTGTTCGTCTGCGAAATGGAGTCAATATGAGTTCGAAAATATGTCTAAAAGGGTTTAATTATTCGATGCACTCACTTGTATATCAATATAAATCACCGACTTACTAGCTCTACCATTATCTTCCTTCTAGAATTAGCCAACGCAAACCTTCCGCGCATGGCTTCTGCAATGCATAGCCTCAACTTACCATGCTACTAATTGCCCAACGTTGAATAGCCAACTACCGCATGGCCCTCTCGGCCTCTTTTCTATGCACCAACGCATACCAACCTTCAACGCATAGGCCATCTCAACGCATAGCAATGCCAACCTTCTAACACATAGTAGCCTTCAATGCATACTTCCACCAACGCCAATTCACCCGCCTTTCTTCACATCTGCTTCCACACCGAGCTGCCCACTTCAATGCATAGCTACCAGCGGCAACTCTTGTCAAGCTCCAGACATACTCTCAACGCATAATCACCTCATCACATGGCCAACACTTAGCCACTTTTGCTCCCACACAACTCGGCCAATTTCTTTACTCCATACCCGTCCCATATTTTCTTCTTACTTACCTTCTCCCAATGACAGGTACAGGGCTTACATTTTGACAGGCATTTGGGTTCGCGACGTAAAGATCAAAGGAGTCTTGCCGGTTTCCACTCAATCAAAGGCTTTTAACGGTAAAGCTTTCCCTTCTTTCTACTCCTTTAAATGTTGAGATTCATGTTGAACATGTTGTCTAAAGCTATGAGTGGCTAAACTCTTTAGTTTTAGGGTGTTGATGAACTATTTATGAAGTTATGCTAATATTGTATACTTTTCATGGATTGTTGTAAATACTATGTTTTTCATTGTTATTGTGCTTAATTCATGTTGGTTGGTCTGATATATTTGTTAGGTTGGATTTCCAATTTAATGGATTACGTGTTTAACTAGACTTATAGCAATGAATCGTTATTAATCTATCATGAACATAATTAGGTTAATAATGAAAGTTGCTAAAGATTAATCTTAATGCCATGTGATTTAATTTGGTTTCAAGAAGTTAGTAATCAATTAAGTTGCATGAGAAAGGGTTGTTTTATATGGAAAATAATCCGGATTTATGTTTCTAGACTTAAGCATGTGATTTGCAATTAATTCCATGAACCCTAGAATATTGCATAATGAATTAAATCAGGATTCAATACCCTAGAACACTCTTTGACTCTTGATTTTCAACTTTACTTGCCTGCTTTATTGCTTAAATTATTTTCTCAAACTCAAACTCAATTTCGAATCCTCAAATAAAATTGATTCAACTCTAGAATAGATAGGTAATTTAAATTCTCAATTGGATCTTCAGTGGAACAATACTCGAACTTAAAGCGTCTTATATTATAGCTTGATCTGTGCACTTGCGCCTTGCATCATTAAGGTAGCTGTCTGAGCCTAACATGCCACAGCAGCTTCTCTGCATAGTTGTAAGCCCCGTACTTGTTATTAAGAGAAAGTAAGTAAAAAGAAATTATGGGGCAAGTAAGTAAAGAAAATTTGCTAAGTTGGGGGAGAGTGAAAATGGTTAAGTGTTGCCCATGCGATGAGTGACCATGCATTGCTCCGCCACTCATTAGATAAATGTTTATGTTTTCTTGTTACATGTCACGAGTGGCCCAATAAATTGTATTAGTAAGCTATATAGTAGTTTTATGATCAGCATGAATTCGAGGATTGAATTGTAACTGATAATTTAGTCACTCACTGAGCTTAAGCTCATGCCTTTTGTTTATTGTTGTTTGTTTCAGGTAGCGAGCGTGTCCGGGACGCCTAGCCTACAGAAGATTCTCGTCTGGGCTTACTTGGTTTTAGTACTCTGGGATAGTTGTAAATACCCAGTCTAAGCACATATTTTATTGTATATGAGCACTGTGGCATAACGAGTGTGGGGTTTTGTAACATATGCTGAACAAATACACCTGTATGATAAATTATAGTGCTGAGAAACCTTATGTATAACTTATGATTACCTTATAATGTTCTCATCAGTATAGAAATTTGTACATTTGATTAGGTTTTCAACTATGCTTCAGTATACAAGATAACGCATATATGTATAGGTTGCACCTACTCCTAGGTTAAGAGGGTAATCTGGGAGGGGGTGTGACAATAGTCTACCATGTCACCACCGTACTGTTTGAGCTAAAGACGAATCTGATTAATATATTACCTCTGTTTAATGGCAGAGCTAGGGAAGACCCCTACAAATTCTTGAAAGACTTTCATGTTGCTTGTGAAGGAATGAGACCCCATGGAGTTGTAAAAGAGTAGCTTAATCTGAGAGCATTTCACTTTTCTCAAGGAATATGCCAAAGATTAGCTCTACTACCAGCGCCCTGGTTCGATCACTACAGGGAACGGGCTGAAGAAGTTGTTTTTGGAGAAATACTTCCCTATATCAAAGGCAAACAACATCAGAAAGGAGATTTATGGCATAGCCTAGGGTGTTGAGGAAACATTATTCAAGTACTGGGAGAGATATAAGTAGCTCTATGCGCGTTTTCCACACCAGACCTTGATCAATTTGTGATTGTGTTTATCGATGATATACCGGTGTACTCTAAAAGTAAAGAAAAATATGCTGAGCATCTCAAAATTGTGTTACAAACATTGTGTGACTAGAAGTTATATGCAAAATTCAACAAATGTGAGTTTTGGCTAGATTGAGTTGTATTCCTAGGTCACGTTGTATCAACAGAAGGACTAAGTGTGGATCCTCAGAAGATAGAAGCCATAGTTAAATGGGAACAACTCACTGTAGTGACTAAAGTTCATAGTTTTCTAGGTCTAGTAGGCTACTATAGTCGATTGTGGAAGGATTCTCGAAAATAGCACTTCCACCGACGAGTCTGACCAAGAAGAATGCCAAGTTTGAATGGACAAATGAATGTGAACGTAGTTTCCAGAAATTGAAGAAAAGGCTGCTAATAGTACTAATATTGACTTTACGGACTTTAGGTATTGAGTTTGAGATTTATTGTGATGCTTCACGTAAAGGCTTGGGTTATGTGCTTATGTAAAAAGGAAATGTAATTGCTTGTGCATTGAGAAAATTGAAGAAACATGAATGCAACTACCAACTTATAACTTAGAATTAACAGTAATGGTACAGACCCTGAAGATTTAGAGACATTATTTGTATGGTGAGAAATGTCATATTATACTGATCATAAGAGCCTGAAGTATATTCTCGATCAAAAGGAGTTAAATCTGAGACAAAGAAGATGGGTAGAACTAATTAAAGTACCACCCCGGGAAAGCTAAAATTGTTACACTCTTTTTCTAAGACTTACGTGAAAGAGTCTATGAAAAGGAGAAATAGGACAAGAGTAGTTGTGCACAAGGGTTGGATTACATAAGCCGTAAAAGAAACTTGAAGTAAAAGGATTTGATAAAAAGGCTGCGTTGAGTAAATTTTGAATCTTGGAATCAGAGTAAGTTTTAAAGTTAAGAATTCTAATGTAGGATAAACGGATTAAGAGAACGCAACCATGATTTTAAGCTTAGAAGTAAGCGAAGTTGGATGTATACTAAGCTGGAAATACCATGTTGGAGGCATGGTAGAGACGAATTAACAAACGCATAGAAGTAAACATTTGAGGCTATAATGTCGAGTAGTATGGGGTAGAGAAATGTTGTAAGCTTCTACCCGACATTTGGGAGTTGGCAAGTTAAGAATGAAATATGAAATGTGCAGTGATTAAGTTGGCTGAGTATTATGGGAGCAAAAGTGGCTAAGTGCTAACCATGCGTTAGTAGGATTACGCGTTGAGAATATGTTGGAAGCCACGAGGCGCTGGAAGCCACCCTGCGTCGTAGATAGCCATGCGCTGAAGTTACCTTGTGTCCAAGACAGAATGGTTTTGACTCGATGGAGTAAGTGGGGGGAGACTATGTTGTATGCATTGGCAGTCGAAGGCGCTAAGAGCATCATGCGCTGAGAATGGTTAGTTGCTGAAGGCGCTGAAGGAGAATTCAGACACGAGCACTCTGCGTCGAGGAAAAGATCAGCACCAGCCCACGGGTGAGTAAGTCGGCATTATCATCTCGGTATTTGTGATGCATAAGTCGGCAGTATATATAGGTGAGTTTAATCATTTTCAGACATTTCAAGAACTCAAGTCGGTTCCATCTTTCAGAGAAACCACAAGAGAAAGTAGAAGAAGGTGTTCTTATAGTTTTCGGGCGAAATTTCACTCGTGTTGGTGCTGAAATCAGAGCTGGAACAGAAGATTGATTTGCAGACGCACAAATTGAACAGTTGTCGATGTTTGGAATAGAACGACTCGAGGAAGCCGAGTTTAAAGCTGAAATTTGGAGGTTAGTAAGTTAACACAATTTCTAACAAGTCTTATGAAGGATGGTTAAGCTGAAAGTGAAGTTAATCATATGAATCTTTAGGTAAAAACAGCAACTACAGAACTGCTATGCAATCTGGAGCAACGCGGAGTGAATTTGGCATAACTGAAGAACGATAAAGAGTTAAGCTTTGAAATTTGGAGGTAAGCTGTGGAACTTGATTCTTTACAAGTTTGTAGAAGGGAAGGAGTCTTAGTTTAGGCTGGAAATGCGTTTTTTACAGGGACTAAGCAGAGACATCAAAGCTATAGCAGTCAGCTTTGTTAAGGAAAAATTAAGGCTTAAACGTGAGTATAGCATAAGCAAGTTACACACAAAGTATTCTTAAAATTTAGGTATAACAGAAGGGTAAGGAACATCTAGTAGTTATAGTTTTAGTGTTGAGACTTGAGAGCAAACCAATGAGAACCTAACCGCATGATGAGCAACAAACATTATGCATGTGATGAGTTGTTGTTGTTTATGTTTTGATGAATGGAAAAGAAGTATAACAAGGGAAAGTATCTATTTCAGGTCAAGAAGAACTAAGAAAAACATATAACCCGCTCGGCGCTTGAAATCATTGTGAGTGACTTTATGGTTTGAAATAAGTTAATTTGAATGTTATTATCTCCCATATGCTTAATGATATCCCTGAAATATGATACGAAATGAACTTCTATATATGAAACTAGCACATTTCTTGTACGTGAGATAGAGATTGATAATGTATTAAATAATGTTCTAGATATCATCAAGCTAGATGCTAGATAAAAGTTTTGGGGGAAGCTAAGACATCATGATTATGGCTAAGTTGTGGGAAATGTATTGTGTATGCTTGTGCACTAGAATTATTTGAATGGGACCCAATGCTGAAGGACATGAGAAGGCATATGGGCAGCTCTAGCATCTCTTTTAAGCTCTCACCTAAGGATATAAAGACGGTGATTGAGTACTTTCTCTGGGACCCTAGTACCAAAGGACATGAGAAGGTACACGGGCAGCCCGAGAACAGACAGATTTATAAGCAGAATAAAAGAGCATTTGACGCTGTTATGTTGAGATTACTCCACACAGCTAAGGCTTACTGATGTTAGGTGCGTTGAGTTTGCTCCGCCCTAACAAAGGTTCAATAGGAAGATATCTATTTATGTAATGCTAATACCTTTCAATCATGGTTAATTACAAGTTTATGAATGGAATGTGAAGCATGGTTAAACAGGTTATAAAAATGATTGTAGTTATATGTTATTGAGTTATTTCTTAGTTAGTCACTCACTGAGCATTGTAGCTCATAATGTTTTTCTGTTGTTTTCCTTCTAGGTAGCAAGCGTGATCACGGTACCTAGCTTACCCTCCAGATTTGTCTAAGCTAAACTAGAATTTTGTTTTAAGTGAACTTTGTAAACTCCACTCCCATGTAAAAGTTGTTCATACCTGAAAGGCAATTAGGTAGATTACCTGGTATATATGTAAACCTTATACAAAGTCCTTTAACTCTTACTTTTGATGCCACCTCATTAGGAACATTTGCATAACTATTGTAAAGGTTAACCATTTTGTTGGCTAGTTATGATTTAAAATGTATATATAACGATGTTTAGCAGAATACAGATTAAATAACACTCACTCCTAGATAAAGATATAGATATAAATAATATCTAGGCTGAGGGTGTTACAAAAATGGTAGTTGATGTATTAACTAGGAAGTCTAGGCAACCTAAGGCGTCACTTCATGCAATTAGCCATCATTACTGACAGAGTTAAATTCTAATGCAACACTATCAACAAATGAAACATGAGGCTTATTTGTGCCCTTCCAGGTAAAACCGGCTTATTTGCGCTCTTCCAAGTAAAACCTACTTTGATGGATGACATTGTTAAAGGCCAATCAGGGGACCTTATGCTCAAGAAACTAGTAGAATAAGTGAGTATGAAGTAGAGAGCAGATTATGTCTTGAGGAGTGACGGAGCTCTAATGAAATATGATAGACTATATGTTCCTAATGACCTAGCTTTGAAAAGTGCAATCCTGGAAGAGGCTCATAATTCAGCATATGCTCTGGATTCAAGAAGCACAAAGATGTACATAACTTTAAAAGGATATTATTGGTGGACAAGAATGAAGCATGACATTGCTATTTGTGGTTAAGTGTTTGATTTGTCAACAAGTTAAACAAGAGCGACAGAGGTCAGGGGGCTTCTGAATCCACTTCCTATTTTAAGAGTTGAAATGAGAGCACATAACTATGGATTTCTTGTTTGTGCTCCTTAGAACTCTAAGCAGACATGATGGAATTTGGGTGATTGTTGACATGTTTACTAAGACAGCACGTTTCCTACTAGTAAGGGTTACTTTTACCCTGGATAAGTTAGTAGAACACTATATTGGTAAGATAGTGAGCTAGTATGGAGCTCCAATCTCTATCATATTAGATAGAGAACCTAGGTTTACATCTAAGTTTTGGCCTAGCTTACAGCAAGCATTAGGTACTAAGTTACGTTTCAGTATAACTTTCCATTCTCAGACTAACAATCAATCAGAAAGAACCATTCAGACTTTGAAGGATATGCTACGTGCATGTGTGTTACAGTTTAACGAAAGTTTGGATGCATACCTACCATTGATGAAGTTTGCTTACAATAACAATTATCATTCCAATATAGGTATGGATATAAAGTGTTATATGGTAGGCGATTGTTGTTGGTTTTGATTTGATTTGATTTCTTTTCTATTTTCCATTTACATTTGAGTTTTATAGCGTGTTGCACAAAAATAGATGTTATCGTTTTCTGTACAAAGATGCGTTGAGAATTACTCACCTATGATAATGATTAAGCAAGTTTTCCTATAAGAAGCCCAAGTATAAGCTCTTATAGGTTTCCTGGTGAGTCCAGGGTCGAACGCAGGGATTTGTAATAACTAGGCGTTGATAATAGATGCTTGACTATGCGGTGGACCATACAAGTAATATGTGAAAGAATTGTATGTATTTGTAACTATACATAAAGAATGAATAAAATTTCCTACAACTAACAATGAGGTGGACACGGCGATGGTTTGTCAAATGTCATTTAGTGTTAGATAGCATGCGTTGAGAATGAATGGAACCATGCGATAAAGGTAGAGTTAACGCAAGAGCTAGTTGTTACTTAAGCCTATTAAGTATTACATACCTACAAACTGAGTTTGTGAATCCGTCTTTCGATGTTTCGACGCCACATTAATCTTATCTCTAAGACGCATGGTAAGTTTGCGTTGGCAAAAGATGAACTACATCTCTGCACTTCATCTAGTCTTGATAAATGCTAAAGATTAACCATCTACTCTCTCAAGCTAGACAGTCGTGCTTACTACATTTGTTTGTCAGACAATGCTAAGCAAGCTAATGATATGCATTCATCAGGATGTAACATACTTCATATTGCTTAAGAAAAACTAACTCTAACATCTAACCCATTTAGCATTCAAATAACATGGTGTAAGATATTTAATATGGAAATAAATGGAAGATAGTCATCAATCAAACTTATATTAAGAAAATAATCCATTCTCTCGAATGTCATTAACAAAACATAAGTAAAAAGGAGGGAAATGGAAAATAAACAGAAATGGAAGACGTCAAGCCGCCACTGGCAACTTCTTGCTTCATGGAGGCTTGAGATGGTTGCTATCTGATACATAAAATCCATAGGGTGAAGGTTCTCACTCACTGGGAGATGATCCTGAAAGTTCTCAGAATCCTTTTCTCAGACTAGCTCGAAATAGAGGCTGGTTATGGTGGAGGAGTTGTGCAAAGCTTTCGTCTCCTTAACTAGTTTTTCTCTTTTTTTTTTCCTTTGAAGCTTTGGGTTTTTTATAGGCGTTGAAAAGTTGAAGCTCATGATGACCTGACACCTTTGCATTAAATTCCCTGCCCTGCTGCGTAGACTTTTTACATTGTAGGTACATTGGTTCTGCCATGATCTAATAACGTGTTGTCCTTTTTCATAATGACCTGACAACTTTTGCCCAAGCGTCAGTATTTACTCTCTTTAACGCATGGGTTTCCATTTGTTCTCGCAGCAGCTTCGTCTCTAGTCGGGTTATTTGGGATTCTTTTCTTCTTAATCCTGCGTTAAGAACAGAAAAGCTCATAATTTTTTAGGTATTTTGTTTTGTAAATAGTGCCAACGCATGGTGATACATTTTACATAATTCAACTATCAAAATCATGCGTTTAGCTCTAAAGTTACTCTAGTTAATTCAAATAGTGACTATAATAACTTGTATTTCTACAAGTTATCAGCGATGTAGAACTTCTGTGTGCTGGAGTGAAGTGGGAGAAAGGAAGTTAATAGGACTTGAATTGGTGCAAGCAACTTCAGAAAATTTGAAGTTAATTAGGGAGAAATTGAAGATTGCACGGGATAGGCAGAAAGGTTATGGGACAAGCAACAAAGAGATTTAAAATTTGAGGTCGGTGATAAATTTTTTCTTATATTATTACCATGGAAGGGTATTTTAAGGTTTGGGAAGAAAGGGAGGTTGTGCCCAAGATATATTGGTACTTATGAGATTCTGGAATGCATAGGACTGTCAACCAATCGGTTGCCATTATCTATGGAGTTATCCAAAATTCATGAAGTGTTTCATGTTTCAGTTCTAAGAAAATATATTCCAGATCCCACCCATGTTCTTAAGACTCAACCTATTCAACTTAAGAAGGATTTAACATACGAAGAAGAACCTGTGTAGATACTATTGACAAGAAGGAACAAGTGTTACGAACCAAGACAATACCACTTATTAAAGTCTTGTGGAGGAATCATAAAGTAGAAGAAGCTACTTGGGAGAGTGAAGATCAAATGAAGATCAAGTATCCTTGCTTATTCTCTTGATGATGTTGGCTAAATTTTGAGGATGAAATTCTTAGAAAAGGGATACTAATTTGTAAGCCCTAGCTCCTATTTCCCCTTGATTAAGTTTAAGTAAAAAATAAATGGAAAGTGTGAGCGAAGGACTTGAGTAAAAATAAAAATGGGAATTGTAGTGTTTGGTTAAGTAAGCTTAATTTTCATTTAGCCTTTATAAAAGGGGAAAGGAAAGTACCCAATGGTGTGTTGGGAGTTTGACCAAGAGGGAAAATATGTTGAGAGTTGAAAAATTGATAACACCTGAAATGTGCTATCTTCCTCAGCTTAACTCGAGACTATTATACTATTTAATGTGTTAAAAATATTATTTTGTAGATATTGAGCTCCTGAAAGGTAGAACCGGGTGTTAGGAAGAAAATAGAGCTAAAACGAACCAATTTGGAGTCCTAACGAAGAAATTAAGCCAAATGGAAGATAAAAAGACCAAAACACCCCCTAAAAGACCTCGTCGTGGTGCTAAAAACATCATGCAACCGATTTTGACAGTGTCGTGGCACTGTCCAGTAGCGCCGCGGCGCTTCGCGTAGATACAAAAACTGCACTTCGGTAATTAGGTCATATCATTTAATACGGGGTGGCCGTTTTGGGCAAATGACCACTCGTTTTCTTTGTTTTTTGCTCTCTATCCATCTACAACATTCATGTTTAGGTTTTCTTTCATTTTCTTTCTGTAATTAAGAAAAACCGATGTTGGATTCTATCTTTTCACCACCTTGGGAAGGTAAGATCTATAGTTTTCTAGCTGTGGATTGACCCAATCTTGCCACTAATACTACGCTTTAGTAGTAATAATTTGATTGGTCTTTTGGGAGCAACATTAAAAAGGTCGTTGCCGATGAAGTCAATTAGTCCTTCTTAGTTAATATTTAGTTAAAGCTTTTTTTTTTTTTTTTTTTGCTTTGATTTGTTTTCTCTTTATATGTTAAGCATGACAGGATTTCCAAGTCTTGGATGCCCAATGACGAAGCAGCAAGTCTTAGTAATGACGTGAGTGGGCTTAAAAGCCAAATCGCCAAGTTGACCTTTTTGGTTGGCCAATTGGTGAGGCAAAATTCACAACAAACAGATGCGGTGCACCCAAGGTTGTAGTGAGCCCAACACCAAGAGGTTCGCCCAGAAGGGGTATTATGGTCATTTGGACTGCAAGTCTCACCGTCCTCAATGGGAGGAGTCTTTTGACTATGGATACCGAGGATGGCAGCCAAGCCCATACGCCCAAGACCATCACACCCCGCTCGTCGACTCATGCTCAATCTTCTAGCTTAGGTAAGTCTTTAGAGGTTTTGGTTATAGAGCTTGCTAATAGCACTTTTGAGTTTTAGCAGGACAACCTCTGTAGGCACAGGAGTTTGAGAGCTTCAAGCAGGACAATCTTTATTCTAGAGTGGAGGCTAGGGCTGATCTTCAGAGCTTGAGTGACCTTATCACTTAAGTTGCTGAATCAGTTAGGAGGTAGGATGAGTCGTTGTCATACCATTCCTTTGGCTTACCAATGGCTCAGAGACATGAGGTAGTCCATATCGATGTGGTGGAAAAGAAACCACTTCCTCAAAATTCATGCCCAAGTATGACTTTGGAGTTTTTAGTGTCTGAACTTGCTAACAATTCTTTTCAGTTATAGCAGGAAACTCAAGCTCAACTATAAAACATGGGTGACCAAGTGGCCCAACTAACTGATATCGTGTAGAGATTGGAGAGTCCATAGGAGCAACTCATCGTTCGTACAATTGAGACCAAATTCCTTAAGGAGGGATGCTACTTCTCCAATGACGATGAGGACGTCATGCCATGCTTACCAGTTTTTTAGGCTAAGGAGGATCCCGAGCCTAAACCAGAGGAAATTCAAGTGATAGAGTTAAAGGTCGAAAGACCTCGCCCTGTTCTAACTCTTGGTATTTCGTATATTTTTTAATTTTTCTCCTTGAGTTCTCACGAGTCTTTTGAGTCTTTTTCTACCTTTGACTTGTTTGAGTTCCCTGAGTCTTTTGATTATTTCTTTTTTTTCCTTTTTTCAAATATAACAAAAAAAAACCAAATTTGACTTGTCTGGTGCCCTTCAGAAACAAAGAAGCTTTTGGGCTTTAAAAACCTTCATCAATTCAAGCAAGAAGAGGTTGAAGAAATACGAGAACTTCTATGTGCCTTGACAAGGGACAGGTCACGTTGAGCAACTGACGTTAAAAATTTGCACATCCTGGAGGTAGCTAAGCATTTCAATTTAATTGCTTTCTAGGTTTAGTTTAGTTATTTTTGCTTTCTTATTTTAATTATCTTTTTCTTTTCTTTTTCTTAGGTGATGGAAAAAAGACCCAAGAAAAACCTTTGGAGAAGAAATTCCACGGCATCTCGTGTGCTTCAATTTTCCAGGGAAGGTTTTCTGTTCCCTTTTTATTTGTCATTGCTCTTTACTGTTTTATACATTGGGGACAATGTATGCTTCAAAAGTTGGGGGTGGTTGGGTTGTGACTTTTTGTGATCTGGTTGAGTCCAGCATCTGAGCTCAGACTATATGTGCTTGACCTATTGTTTGCTCTGTTATTCCACTCATGATTAGGACAGTTAATGACATGATGCTTTTACTTGAAATAATGTTTGCCTAATAGGAAGTTTACAGTATATTTGTGATTTTGAACCATTTTTTAAAATTTTCTTGCCTCTCATGCATGTTTAAGTCCTTTGCCCCTCTGTCTTAGGTCCTTTTGGGCTTAGAATCAAGTTATTCAGGCTATATTTTTGTTATCACTCCTAAAGACCTCATTAATTAAAGAGTGTCTTGCATGATAGATTGTAATGTAATACTGAGGAAGAAAAATTATTTATATGCCTAGTTAAAAATCAGCTAATAAAATCATTTGCAGTGAAAATAAAATATCATGAAAAAGAGCAAAAGAAAATCAAGTTACTAGGGGTAGAAAGAGTTACCTTCATTGTGGTTAGTCAGGACACTCATGAGAAAAGATGAGTATAGTTCCCTATAGTAGTATGTGAAAGCTAATGCCCTTAGGTAAAAAGGATGCAAGTTTAGGATGTCCTTAGAATTTATTTTCAGGCAGCTCAGTTGACATATTACCACTTTGATTATTATTATTTTTTTTTTTTTTGGCACTTGATAGTTAGTGTTTGAGCCAGTGTAGGAGGAAAACAAATTAAGGGTTGTTTAAAGTTTTTCCAAGTTCATTATGGTCTAAAAATAAGTGCTTTGCATTTTCTCATGCATGAATAGATTAAGAATGTTTTTAAATTGTCTCATTGATTGAATATGCTTGTGTGATTTCCTTGCTTGCAAATATTGTTCTTGAAATGCATCGAGACTGGAGTCATGATTCATGTAGTTAAGTAAACATCTAATTTTGATTCGTGTTTCTTCCTTCCTCGAGGACCATTAAGAATTAAGTTGGGGGTGTTTAATAGCACCTGAAATGTGTTATCTTCCTTAGCTTAACTCGAGATCGTTGTACTATTTAATGTGTTAAAAATGTTATTTTGTAGGTATCAAGCTCCTGAAAGGTAGAACGAAAAAATGGACAACCAATGTTTGGACAACTAATGTTTGGAGGAATCCATTGTATTTTTTGAAGTATTTTGATAATATGATTGAATTTTTTTGTCTACTGGTTTTACTCTTAACTTATTGATTATGAATGACGTTTTCTTGCTATTGATTGACAACCAATGTTTGATTGTGTAATTCAACGCTTTAGATTAACACATAATTTGTGACATGCAATTATATGTTAATCTCTAAAAAGCAAAAAGTTAGATAGGCTTGTGATTTGTGGTAGACAATGGATAGCATTGTTCTATCTACCTAGGGGAAATCGAATTAAATTTCTAATTAGGTCTTTCCAATTTCTTTATCCTAGCATAATCCCTAAAGCGTAATGCGGTTAGTTAAATTGATTAGGATGCTTTTCATCTAATCAAATTGGCTAATTTCATACTTTGGACCATTGGTTAGTCTTTCTAATCAATTCGGTTAGGCATATGTAAGAAGTTAAAATCATATTTGATAATTCGATGATCAAAATTACTTTGATTAATTTCGTTCCTCCAAGCTAGGATGTTTCGTTTGATTGCACATTTATAATTTACTTTCCTTGCACTTTATTTTCATGCATATTCAAATCTCAAACCACACAAATCTCCCCTCCCCCCTCTCCCATTTATCACTTTAACTAAATTGTTAGTTTTGAGAAACTAATCTTTGTACTTCCTTGTGAATTGACCCAGTCTTACCGCTAATACTACGCTTTAGTAAGTTGTAGAGATTGATAATGATAAATATTATTTTATTGGGTCTTTTGGGAGCAACACCAAAAAGACTTATATAAAAAATTTTCTTAAGTGTTTAAGTTTTTATTTATTAAGTGCTGAATTAATAGATAAAATAGAGATTAAATAAATAAATAAATAAAATGAATTTAAATTGAATTAAAAGAGATAAAGTTGTTTAGGGTGATAAGGATAAGGGAAAGCGAGGAAGAGCCATGTTGAGGGTAAGCAAGTAGCTGGATGGCCAAAGATAATTGGAATAAAAAGACAGCAGCTCGGCTGACAGAAAGCAATTGAAAGAAAAGGTTGGTTCTTCCAATTCCCTCGTGTAAAATCCAATTTTCTTGAACCAAATGTAAGTTGAATGAGTTAGGAATCTACCCTAGGGCTGCCAAAGTGAATTGGAGTTGGGAAGCTTGAGAAAACTTGGAGAAACCAGAGGTTCTCACTGAAACCGGGTAAATCAGATGGTTCAGGTTTGAGGAGTTTTCCAAGGATGTTTGAAGAGGATTTAAGCACTCAATTTTGTTCGTAATTAAATTAAGAGGTTGTTGGGATTTTTGCCCTAAAGCCTCATAATTGATTAGTTAACTAATTTGATTATTAATTATGTAATATTAATTTATCCATTAACGAAAAAAACCAAGGTTATTGCATGAAGTCTTGAACATGTATGTAGTTGACATACGGGTCGATCATGTTCAAGAAATAACCTAAAGGTCTATAGTATATGGATAAGGTTGGGTGCCTTATCCTAGTAACACTATAGATACGACCCACTTTGTAATAGTTACAAATGGTTTGATCCAAACTATACATGTGGAGATATATGAGTAGGGGTATCCTATACAAAGAGTTTGTATAAGACCGGACTACAATATATTTAATCTCTCTTTGTAAATCCGTTAATTGATGAGATTAATATTTCATAGGATGATGACTTAGGATGTGCAACTCGATCTTAATCTTGAGTGACTTATGAACTTCTAGTTGTGAGGTCAGTCCTTTGATTTACCTGAGTGAGAGTGGCCCGAGTTGCCGACTCAATAAGCCTACCATTTTGAGGATTTGACTAAATGGGGAGCTGGGAACATAATTTCACAAGATGGAATTTATTGCTTCCCAGATAGGGTAAGTAGATGAGTAGTTCCCTTAAATGCTGATTTTGGGTCTTGAACAAGGAGCCTCAACCTCTCACTGGCCCGAGAAGGATTTAGTTTATGATCAGACCATAAACAAATTGTTTATTAGAAATCAGTGGTACTTAAGGAAAATAGGTACAAAGGTAAAACAGACATTTGACCCAGCTGTAATTATGAATAACTTGTGAAGGATAACTTGCTTATATTGATTATATCCATGGACACAACTTGACCTACAGTGCATAAGAGTTCAACTATGGGTCTATAGTCGTTTGCCCTGTAGTTAATGAACGAAGGTTAATTTAATTAAAGAGTTTAATTAATTAATATTGGATTATTGGAGCTTATAATTTGTAGGTCCATAACATGATCAATTATGTTGAAAATTTGAAATGTTCAAATTTATGAGGGAAAATATTGCTAATACAATTAATTACATGATTTATTATAAAGTTTATTTGAAGATTCAAATTATAACTTTATAATATGGAGAATTAATTTATTTGAATATGATTCAAATAATTAATTATTTATTTGGATGAAATCCATATAAATAAATAGAGGGAGAATTAATTAATTATTTTGAATTGGATTCAAATAATTAGTTATTTAATTTGGATGGGATTCAAGTTAAAGATTTTGCAGAAAATAAATATTTAAATATTTTAGATCATTTAATATGAGATATTATTTGGGTAGATATTTATTAATATTTGATACTATTAAATATTTAATTTAAAATCTCTGCAGAAGGGTTATCCTAATAGGATTATGTGTAACTTATAGAGTTCTATAAATATGGCCATTGGGAGCCCCCATAGAATACATCCTCTCTACAAAAATAATCTCTACAATTACTCTAAAACTTTCTCTCTAGAAATTCTCCCAATTTTCTTAGAGAAGTTCTAAGAAAATTTTTCTTCCATTCTTTCAAGAAGCAGTTGCCACAAATCGGATCCTTGCTAAAGTCATAACAAGGAAAATCTCTTGGAAAACGAAGACTACAATGAGAAGACTATTGGTTCAAGGAGAAGATTTTGTTGAAATTATGGATCGGCAAAAGTATGATGCTTAACCTTTTTCTTAAATATTTGTATTTTTAATTATTTCAAGAAATCAAAGAATGTGATCACACTCTTTTGTCGAGATTCAATTCTCTTAAGAGGTCCCTATTGAGTTCTATAAAATTTATTTGAAGTTTATTTGATTAGAAAAGGTGTTTTGGAGCTCTGAAAAATCGAGTTGAAAACAGAGAACTGTTGGCTGAAGGTTGCAAGAGATTGCTAAGGCTGTCGCCCGCCAACGCACTACTTCCTGCATAGCAACACACGCCTATGCTTCTTCGCCCACACACCTGCATGCGGTAACTGCCACCCACACACACCGGCATCCACCCACACCCACATCGTGAGCCTCATGCTACATGCTTATCGCCATTTTGGGTGTTGGCGAGCATATTTGAAGCCCAATTGATATTTTCTTGAATTTTTAGCCTCAAAATGGGTAATTTTGGATTTTAAACTAATTTTTAGATATTTTAAGAAATTTTGGGAATTTTTTCATAAAAATTCCTAAATAGCAATGGTGAAGGAATAAGTAAAATTTAAGTTGATTTTGGTCAATTTGGATGAAGTTTAGATGTTATGGGAAGTGTGGAAACCTCAAAGAGATGATCTAATGCCTTTTAACTGATATTTCAAGTCAAATTGAGGTTGGAGAAGCCTATAACCCTAAGTGTGCAGGCCCGATCTTTGAGTGACATATGTTTGCTAGCCTATAACCCCTAAGCGCTTAAAATAAATTTATTTATGATCTCTAGCCATGATTTCTTGTGAAAATGTTTTTTTTTATTGATTTTGCTAAGCATTAAGCATGATTCACTGATTTTACTTTTAATGCCAAGTATGGAAATGTTAAGCTTATAAGGAAGTTATATGTTTTCTTATGTTCAAATGTTGGCAAGTATACATGATTTGAATGATGATAACTTATGTTATGCTAAAATGGTTTGTGATTGCTAATGATGAATTCAAGGCTTTTAAAGGATGTTTCAAAATATTATGCTTAATTAATACCCTTATTGTGATTGCCCTACTGCAAGAATATGTTTCTGTTGCATTACAGGTTGCCAAAGGGTTCCTGGTACTGAAAGATGAAAGAAGGTACACGTGAAGTCCCAAGGATTCTCAATATTGAAGGATGAAAAGAATGTATTCAAGAAGTCCAAGGATTCTAAATATTAAAGGACTTAAGAAGGTATTTGGAAAGTCCAATATTAGCCCTTTGGGGGTATTCTGCATGCATGTAGGAAAAGTATCGATGCTGATGTATTGAGACTACTCTATATCAGCTAAGACTATGACGTTGAGTGTATTGAGCTTGCTCTACCTCAACAAAGGATAGTGGGTACAGATTCAATGTGAAGTTACTCAATCTAAGTGATAGAAAGTTTACTTGTTTTCATGATGTTTCATATCATTGTTTTATCCATGGATATGAGCTTGTTATTACATGATGCTTTGTGGTTGGAAAATATTTCCTTAACTTAAAATGTTTTTTTAGAAGATGTTGATGTAACTGTTTTAAAACTATCACTCACTAGGCTTTCTAGCTCACACTTTTCTATCTTTTCTTTCTCACCAAAATAGCGAAAGAGTTCCCGGAGCTTAGCCTACACAAGCCTCGTCTGTATTAGTTTTAAGACATTCACATACTCATTTTTCTCTAGTCTTTGTATGTATAAATGGTTTGGTTCAATGTGACATGTAGATATTCCTAGTTGGGTTTAATGTCGAGGTGTGAGGATGTATATATTATATGTTTTGTGAATCGTGTAACAAATGGTTTTGATGGTATGACTGCTGCAAATGGCTAAGCTGAATGATCTTATATTATAGTTGTGTGGTTTTGTATGTCTAGTATTTTGAGGAAAGATAATATGGGTGGCTATGCTATGATGTTGTACTAAGCAAGTTAAATAGGTACAGGTGGACAGTCAACCTCAGAAAAGAGGGTGAATTTTGCTGTCTTCACACCTTCTTCTAGGTTAAAAAGGTAACCTAGGAAGGGTATGACATATTTCAACTTCTATGCATTGAATTTATAATATGACTTCATCACCCATTGTGTTTTCTTGCTAGCTAGGGAGTAATGCATCTATGTGTATTAGTTCCAATAGAGCATATATTAAATCATGCTTGTATGTGAATCTTAAATTGTTTAAATTGTTTAAGACAATTCTTTTGCTATATTGCATGATTAATCATTCAAGAATCAGAGTAATTTATAATTTTTGCTATCCAATTGCTAATGAGCTTGGCTAGATTACCTTAACTTAATGCGGTGTTTAATTCATTAGGCCTCTAATGGAACCGGTTAATTAGACATTTAGACTAATTAAGCAATTGGTTAGTTCAATAGGTCATTGGTTTTGATCTTAAATCAAACTAATGAGCCAAGAATAGAATATAGCATGCAATTAATCCTTTGAGTTCGATGAATAACCAAGTCAAATCAATGAATCCTAAATCCTTAAGCTAGGCTTTTTAATTGAATTAGTTCTAATTTCAATTACACTTTTACATTCAATTACAAATAAAACAACACTCAAATCCCCCTTGTGACCATTCAAATACAAGTTAAGGCTAGGATTGTCCTTAGTTCTCTGTGAAGACGACATGTTCCCACTAGCTGCAAGCTTTTAAGAGCGATTTAGAAATATTATTTGTTCTGGGTCCCGGAAAGCTCAGAACACCCAACAACTAATGGGCAAACTGAGGTGGTTAATAGAACATTGGGAGCTTTGCTTAAGTCACTAATTTCTAAAAATTTCAAGTTTTGAGAAGATACTCTATCTTTTGTAGAGTTTGGTTACAATAGAGTAATACATAGCACAACTCATTGTTCACCTTTTGAGGTTGTATATGGCTTTAATCCATTAACTCTTTTAAATTTGTCACCTTTACCACCTAGTATGTTTATTAGTGATGCATCTGTTTCAAGGGCAAAATACATAAAATGTTTGCATAAAGAAATCAAATAAGGGATTGAAAAGAAGAATCAAATGCTAATCAATAGCAAGAACCAAAAGAGAAAGAATAATTTTTAAATCTAGTGATTGGGTTTAAGTTCATTTGCAAAAGGAAAGGTTTCTAGATCAAAGAAAGTTTAAACTTCAACCAAGAGGAGATGGTCTGTTTCACGTGATTGAGCGGATCAATGACAATGCTTACAAACTAGATCTTCTAGGTGAGTATAATGTAAGTTCTACTTTTTGATATGGCTGATTTGGCTCCTTTTGATGTAGGGAATGAATACCTTGATTTGAAGACAAATCCTTTTAAACAAAGGGGGGATGATGTGAATTCAACCTTAGAGCCGTTGCATGTACCCGAAGGAGCAATTACAAGAAGCAAAATAAAGAAGATTCAAGAGACATTCACAATACATCTACAAAAGCTAGCAAATTCACAGGAAGCAACAAAAAAAAGAATATCAGTTCAATGAGTTAAGAAGATAATGAAGTGAATATGACACGGAAAAAGTTTCATAGTTTGGAAGATGACACGATGGTAAAAAAAAGTGTGCAGATTTTGTGAAGAAAATGCTATCAAGTGTGCACTGCATGGAAAAACGTGATGTCAAACCTTGTCAAATGTAGAAATCAACATTTACGCCTTCTATAGAAGTTACTTAAGACAATTTGAAGACTTTCTATAATTGTAGTTTTGCATTTAGACTTATTAATTAGTATGCAATTAAGTTTTAAGTTTCTAGGCCTTATTTTCTACAATTGCAATTAATTGTATTTGAATGACTTTTGAGTTCTAAGACCCTTGAACGAATTTTTGGCCTTTAAAATGGTTGGTATTGCTCTTCAAATCTCAAATTACTGATATTAAAAAGCTTGTGTTTGTTCAACCCCTTTGGTGTTGTCTTTTCTTTCAAATCTTGCTTTAGATTTGATGTTTAAATCAATTGATTGGATTAATTTTGATCAAGCTAATTGCGTAGTGAGTTGTCTTAGGATTTAAGAGTGACAACCATAGGTTCTAAGTTGATCTAAGAGTTTATTCATCCTTCTAACTAAGCTTTTGGTTGGAATTATTGTTAAGTTGGAATTATTTTGCGAGTGTTTGCAAGGATCCTAAAAGGACCTCTAGCTTTGCATCCAATGAACACTGTGGGCTCTTATCAATTTACATATACGTATTTTTTCATTTAAATCATCCTCTCATGTTGATTAAATTTAAGTGTGAGAATCTGTAAAGAACCAGCTTAGTTAATTAATACAAAAGTCCCCCTGTTCGATCCTGGTGCTCATGAGGGTACCTTAGTTATGTTTATACTTGGATCTAATTAGGGATAACTTATCCTCAATTAATGTAAATTCTATGCATGTCATAGCATTTAAATTGATTAATTTTTCCATCATTAGGAAAGGTCACAGCTGCCATCCTCTATGTATAGTGGAGTTCAAGAGTCTTCCTTATCCCTTTAAATTTAGGATTCTACTTCCTTTAACTATTTGGAAACCAAACACTCAAGGGTTGGACTTGGGCCGCTAGGGATGTTCTAGAATAGCCGGCCAATTTGGATTGGCCACTCTTGAGGGACTCATTGCCCTTGGTCTCAGCCTCTGAGGTCAAGGCGAGCTCATTGGCCATAAAGGCCCAACTAGCTTTGACCTCGGCCTCTGAGGCCGAAGCAGGCCAATTGGACCTAATTGGCCATAGAGGCTCACTAGGCCTTGGCCTCTACTTCAGCAGACCAATTGGGTCTTTGCCTAATTGCTTTTTTTGTTTGTTTTCTTATTTATTAGAAACTCTGTGGGACATATTTCTTGTTTGTCTTGGATCCTTTTTTTTATGAGGTAACTCTCATATTTTTATTTTTATCTTAATTTTTTACTAATCCGAAATTATCCATAATAATAACTTTTACATTTTGGATTACAAGTTTGTATAAATTTGAAAGCAAATAAAGGGAACAAACTTTATTATTGTTATTCAATTCCATTTGGCAGCACAATCAAAAGAGAAATGATTTGAGCACTTGGAGAGTTGGGCAGCATCTTTTAACTTTTTTTTTTTTTTTCCTTTTTTTTAATTTGGCTCTGACTCTGTGCTCTTCAAATCTACAACCTATATATGAGCAATCTTAGTTTTTAGTTTGAGTTTGTTGGTGAGTGATTTTACTGCTTTTGAATTTCGAAAAATTTTAAATTTTTTTATTACTATTTAATAAACTTTGGTTATTGATCATTTTTTAAGTTTTATTTGTATTTGTATTAAATGTACAAATACTACCCTAGATATTAAAGTTATGGAAATACTACCATAGATGTTAAAGTTTGGAAAAATATTTTGGAGGATTAAGATCCGAATTAGGTAAGTTATAAGTTTTTGTATTCTTATTATATTTCTAATATTGATTTATAATAATTTTTTCAATATTTGTTTTCTCATGATTCATCTCTTTCAAAGTTGGATGAAATACATCCGGGTAGCTATGTTGTTGTATTACAATGTTCTTTTATTTAAAAAGATATGTTGTGGCTTGTGAATATGAGATGTAATTGGAGGCATTTTTTAGGATAAATATCAATGTTTTAATTATTTAAGTTTAAAGCATTCTTACTTTAATATTTTGTAAGATTCTAATATCTAAGATAGTATAACTATAATGTTGTAATAATTAAATTTTAATCTTTAGAAATTAGAGTTTGATACTTTAATTACATATTTGCAAATTACAAATAACATATTAATATTTTATTAGAAAAATTGATAATATTTTATTTAAACGAAATTTGTATTAGAAATGCTTCCTTTAAAATTAAATTAAAAGAAATTGTTAAAAGAAATTGTCTAATTGAAATTAAATGAAATTTGTATTAGAAATGCTTCCTTTAAAGAATTAAATTAAAAGAAATTTTTAAAAGAAATTGTCTAATTGAAATTAAATGGAAAAAAAAAAAAAAAAAAAAAAANGAAATTTTTAAAAGAAATTGTCTAATTGAAATTAAATGGAAAAAAAAAAAAAAAAACCAAGATGGGGAATTTTCTCCGCAAGAAACCCGATTCCTGCAAATCCCCATCCCGTTCCTCACGTTGAATTTTGTGGGGATGGAAAACAAAATAGGCAAGACGGATAAAGAGATATCTCTAAATTTGACCTAAGATGCCATAAAAAGCCTTAAATTCCTTAATGACCTACTTTTTTAAATTTTGTGCAAACTACACTCATACATTTTACTAATGTGAAAGTATATTGTAATTTTATTGTTTGTATGGAACAAAGAGTATTTTGTCTACCTCAAGTATAATGGTTACATATAAATATTTGTAAAATATATTTAAAGGTGTTAAGTTAACATCTCAATTAAGTTTTAAAAATTTGGGAAAATATGTATGCAAATTGAAGGCTCAAACAAAAAGTTAACCAACCAATAACCTATGTACTTTTAATAAATCTTAAATTTAATCATTTAAAGTTAATTATTAACGAAATTGGTTAAATAATACTAATTTTGTTGTAAAAACAGACATCATACAAATATAATTCCAAAATTTATAAAGAGTATGCCATAAGGACTAAAAATGTGTTGAAAATTGAAAACACCAAACCATAAAACTAAAGTAAAGACTATTTTAAAGATTTATAGAAAGTTCGGTCATTGATTGAATTTGAACATCTAAAAATACATGGACTAAAATGAAATGAAATCTAAAACGAAGAGAAAAAAAAATGATATTTTAACGCAAAAAGAAAAAATTATGAGTAAATTGCAAAAACCATCCCTAAAGTATGTTGATAGTTATAATTATACCTTCAAAATTTTAGTTGTAAAAATTGAACTATACAAGTGTTAAAATTTGACCTTCAAACTTACATAACCATAGAAATTACACAAATTGTATAAGCTTGACAGTTTAATATTTATCATTTTAGGGTCAATTTCTACATCTATTATAAGTTCGAGAGTCCAATTTAACATTTGTGTAAATTTGAGAGTTCAATTTTTACAATTAAAAGTTTAATGGTACAATTGCATCTACCACCATATTTAAGAGGTGGTGTTGCAATTGTCTAAAAAATTGTTGACATCACTTGCAACCATACAAAATATTTATAAGTGGGATCCACATAGAAATTTGGAAGAACTCTTCTTGTGGAAGTTAAAAGTGTGAAAAGGTACAAAAGCAAAAAGGAAGTTGCTAGCAACCACAATGATATTTAAGGAGATATACCCTTTATATACCCCTTAATGAATGGTTGGCCAAACAAGCATTCAGTATATGGCAAACGAATATTCAACTTAGTGAATCGCATACGCAAATCTTTTAATGAAAGTAATATATACACTAAAATAAAGTCGAGCATTTAAATACTTTCCATTATGAGTTTGATAGACCAAAAATAAACAAAGGTGAGTGGATACTTTCGGCACATTATTATTTTAAGAGACAAATTTTAATACATCATGTTGTTAATTTGCTTGTATGTGACAACATAATGTAATCATAGTTAGTGGGTCGGTTGATGTATGTCCCAAATTGAAAATATATATATTTATTAATAACGAGAGTTATAACTTAGCTTGAAAATGAAATCAACTTACGTTATAGATTTAAATAATTTTTATAAACTTGTTATGTATTGAAATATTTGACCATATCGATATTTTATTGATATGTTCATAAAATAGAAATTTCGATACGATATTAACATCGATATTCTAATCTTTGCATGTGATTACCTTTTGACATGTTTCTCAATCAACAAACTTGGTACCTCACTAAAATGAATGATAACTCTATAGATAAAACGTATATATTTTGACATTATATAGTAGATATAATTTTAGACCTTTAGAGGTTAAAAAAATCTTGAATTTATATGTACAAAACATGGATATATATTAGCTAAAGTAAACATATAACTCAATAATAATTGACATATATTTTATTTTTTAAAGTTCGAGGTTCAAATCCTCGTACATTCACTTGTTGTACTAAAAGAATGTCATAGAAATTGGTATTATCTTTAATTTTCTTCTTATATAAAAGAAAAAACTTGAATTTGTATGAATTTATGGTACTTATTAATTAATTAAAGTGAACATAATTTACGATAATTTACATGTATTTCATTTTTCGAAGTCAAAGGTGTAAATCTTCCTTCTTAGCCAAATGAAGTTAATAAATGAAATGATTTGTTTTAGTTTATGATTTAATTTTTTTTTCTTAAATCCACATTATATAAAATAATTAAGGTAGCATCTAATTTTTTTTTTAAAGTACAAATTAAGGTGGCATATTAACTATATAGGACATCCTTCTAATGATTTCAAACCAATAGATGAGCTAAAATACCATTTTGTTCTCCATAATCTGGAAACTCATTTTTCATTTTAGTCGATATGCTTTCAAATATCTAAATTTAGACCATAGATAACAATGAAAAAGCTTTTGGTTTTCAAATTTTGAGAATGTTTTCTATTTAGTCTTTAGATTTCAAAATGTTACACTTCTATACTTAAATTTTTGAGTTTAGTCCATTTGACCTTAGTTTCAAAATGTAAACTTTTTATTCTTGAGTTATGAGTTTAGCTTTCCATTGATCTTACATTTCAAGATTTTACAATGTTATGAGTTTTGATTAATGCTCATTATTAATCCTATAGGTTGATTTTTTTTTATTAATTAATCTAAAAGAATTAAATTAATTATAATTACACTGGTTTTTATTAATTTGTTGTGACTATTAAAATTAATTAAAAATCGCACATTTTAAATTTCCTTTAAAAAATCCCACGTTTTAATTATTTTGAATCCGTTAATTTAAAGTTAAAACCCAAAGCAAGCAATAGTAAGAAAACTCAAAAGTAAAAAGTGAAAAGTATATAAATCTAAGACTAAATGAAAACAAACTTGAAACTCAATGTTAAAATTGTAGTATTTAAAAACTTAGGAACCAAATAGATATCAAACTCAAAATTTAGGGGTAAAAAATCTAATATTTTGGAAAACTAAGGACCAATGAAAATTAAAACCATACTCAAAAGTTAAAGTAAAATACAAAAACTGACACATGTTAGTTTAATTATTTTTATTAAGAAAAATGATTAACGACGTATGTATATTTTTTGTCTGTATAGAGGAAGGAGAGCACGAACTTAGGTGCATTCTAGGCTACGTCTAAGTATTGCTCAAACTTAAAAGCAAAAAAGATAATTTTTTCCTAAAATAATTTTCATACAAAAAAACCAAATGAATATATCTCAACTAATTAATGTATATACTTTCGACCAAAAATCAAGAATTGAATCTTCTAACTCTATATATTATTAAAATTTAAAAAAAAAATGAGGAAAAAAAGAAAGAAAGAAAATAATCTAAGTAATAAAAGACACCAATGTGAAAATGTCTCCAATGCCCCTTATAAAGTTAATCATAAATTAGCAATATAAACTAGTTATAAGATTTATTGAAAATACAAAAAATTAAATTTGGACATTTGAAGTCTAAAATGGTACTTTAACTAAATAGACACTTTGTCTATAAATTGCATATATTTCATTTAGCTATTTAAAATGTTATTTTAGATTTTCTACTTTAAATTTCATTTCATTTTAGTCTTTATATTTTATATTTTCGATGGTCTAAAATTTAGTCACTTTACTTGCACTAAATATTAAACGCAACCTTTTAAAGTTAAGTTTTATTGCAGTTGGTTAAATGATAATAATAATTTTCTTAAGAAATAGTATACTAAAATATCTGCATATTTATAAAGAAAATGATAATAAACACATCTAGTTGTTCTTATTTGTTGTTATTTGCATTTTTGTTTTTGTTTTTGCGTTCTTTTTTAAAAATCAATAATAACTAACACCATAAATTATTTTAAAATTTATTACACCAACAATAATATTTTAACTTTAATTTTATATATTAGGTAATTATATATATACACACACTTATTTGTCAATGAAACGATACCTTTTTTTGGCAAAAGTAATTGGATTTGAAATGAGACAACAAAATGGGGAAGAAGTTTGATAGTGAAATAGTATTTTAAGCCAACTTGGAATATTTTTTAATTAATTAAATAAAATATTTGACCACATGCTCCATTTCTAATTTTATATTAAAATCGACTGCAACTTGATTTTGGCCACTTCCAATAAAAATAAAAAGTTAAGCCGCTTTGTGATTATAAAAATTCCTTTTCTATTTATGCGTAATTTACATCATCTTCTCAATATTATTTTATTTAATTTTTTTTTAAAAGAAGTTTACTGTTAAATTACAAAGATACCCAGAAACTATGGATAAGTTTCAATAATTCTCTCAAACATGTGAGGGACTATTTGGGGTATCAACTTGAGTTTCGGTTAGATTAGTTAACTATTTGGTCCTTCAACTTAAGTTGATTAAAATAACAAAATCTCTCTCCTCTAATGTTTTCAATGATTCTATCTACCGTGAACCAACTCCAACAACAACTATGGTTGGTGACTACTACCACCTAAAAAAAAAAAAAAAAAAAGAGCCAATAGAGTGTTTTTAAGTTGCAACTTGAAATTGTTAGTCCCATAATATTTAATAGTATTCTTTTGTTATAATTTGGTATTAATAAAAAATACTTTGAGTTCATAACAAACCAATATAAAATTATATGTAAAAATACTTTAGAGAAAATGTAACCAAATACAATGAGTATTTTTATTTTAGACAATTTTTATAAAAAAAGAGCTCATATGAAAATAACATTTTTTTTTTATTTTAGACAATTTTTATAAAAAAAGAGCTCATATGAAAATAACATTTTAAAAGGATATTTTTTTCCCAAGCAATCCAACATGTTCTAATTCATGTTTTTTAAATCAAAAGAAATAAAATGGCATGTTAAACAAATTTGTTTATTTATATTTACAAAATATGATATTTAACAAACCATTACTACTAAAATATTTTACACCACAAACATAGATTTTCTAAACGCAGACTAAAATACTTTGCATTCCAAATAGACTATTTAACTTCACAGACAATTATAACCAATTATGCACCCTAAACAACCCTTACAAGTTCCCATTTCAACTTCGCGTGATTTGCCTTATGAAAAAGAAAAGAAACAAAAAACTTTTGATGATTGAAGTTTGTTTCAAAACAACTTTTTAAGCTTTTATCATTAAATTCATAAATGAAGGGAGAAAAAAACACATGACGCATCTACAAACATACCAACAAAAAACCAACATTATCGTCTTCCTTGTTTCAACCTCACACATTTAATTTTCTATATTTTTGCTTATGTTTTTCATTAACCCTAATCCTCAAAACTGTTTGTTGTATATGTTTAGATTTGTTCATTTAATCAACACATAAGCATGTATACATTTTTTTGTCTATGGATTTAACAACAAAAGTCTCTATTGGTTGTTTAAAAAAAAAAAATCTAAATTTCAATGATTAAAATGAACTTTCTAAAGTTTGAAGTATAATTAAAACCAACCGCATAGTTCAATGGTTTTTTTTAATATAATTTATAAATCAATAAAAAAACACACACACACATTTGGATTTTGTACTTTGTTTAAAAAATGTTTCTATACTTTCAGAGTTTCAATAATACCCTTAAACTTGCAAAGAAAGTTAAATACCTTCATCATTAGTTTTGTAGGGAAACCATTTTATTTAAATACCTATGAACTTTTAAATATTTCAATAATACCTTTAAAAAATAAAAAAATAAAAAATGCTCTTATCATTAATATCGAAAGAAACTGTTGGTACCTTGTTTTCAAAAATACCCATGAATTTCTAAAAGATGCATTAATACCTTTATCGTTTTTTTTTAAAAAAATTCTCTTACTGAAGATAATCAATTTCTTTGAAGTTAGTCTCCATCGAGAAACAACCCATTTAAAAACAACTCATATAGGTAGCTTCTTTTTTTTTTTTTTTTTTCATATAGATACCCTCGTTTTTCTCTAATTTATCCAATTCTTACACCAATTTTCTTATCAACCAAACAAAACCCAAAATTTCAAGTTACAACATAAAAGTTCACAAAATCCCATAAAGTCCATATTGGGTTTTATGTCCTAAAACTCATAGTTTGTAAATTTTGGAACTTATTCTCAATAAAGTTGTTATCGAGATTTATTCAGTAAAATTGTTATTGAGTATATGAATTTCATTTATTAAATTCAATAAACTAAGAACCCTTGGCTATTGATTGAATACTTAGACTTTATGTGTAGACATAAAAGTGGATCAAGTTTAGGTAATAGCCAAAACAGTCTATAGTATAAGGATAAGGCTGGGTTCCTTATCTTGGGGACACTATGGATGTGACTCACTTTGTATTTGATACAAACAATGCGATCATGTATCGTACATGTAGAGACATGTGAGTGGGGACATCATATGCAACGAGTTTGCATAAGACCAGACCATAAAATAATCATTTTTACTTTATAACACCACTTACTGTTAAAAGTGATTATTTAACCCTAATGACCTTAGGTAACTCGATTTTAATCCTCACTAACTATGAACTCCTGTCTATTTGAGATTATTCTTTAATTTGCATAGGTGAGAGTGGCCCAAGTTTGCCAACTCAATATGTCTCCCATTTTAGAGATAAGATCAAACAAATAGTTGGGGACGTAGTCCTGCAAGATGAAATTTCGCTCCTACCTATTTCTAAGTTAGTAGATAAGTTGTTCCCTTAAGTACTGACTCCGGGACTTGAACAAGGGGCCCCACCCTCTCATTGGCCCAAGAAAGATTAGGTTTGTTGGTTGAACTACAAACCAATTGTTCATTAGAGGATTAGTGGGACTTAAGGAACGAGATGTAATTATAGGGGTAAAACGGTAATTCTGACCCAGCTGAAATTATGAACAACTTGTGAAGGATCAACTTACTTATTATGGTTATATCAAGTGGACAGAAATTTATCTACAATGAGGAGAATGCAGCTACTGAGCTTAAGTGGAGTGTCCCAATAGTAAACGAATGTTAATTAACTAAGTTAAAAGTTTAGCTAGTTAATTTCTGATCGTTGGAACTCATGACTTGTAGGTCCATTAGATCCTCTTGTTAGTTCATGGAATAAACCTTAGAACAGTATATTGAGTGAATTTGAAATGTTCGGAGTAAAATTTATGGTTTGTTTGTTTAATTGTGAATAAACGAAATTGGAGAATTAGAAATATTTCTATGATTTAAATATTGTTAGGATGAATAAAGATTCATCAGATTGTAAATTGCTAAGAAAGTGGAGAAATAATTAATTTAATATTAAATATTAATGTAATATAACTAATTAATTAATATTTAAATTAATTTTATTTAAAATTAATTTTTGGAAATTAATTTTATATTGAAAATTAATTTATGAAATTCAAATTCAAATTTCAATTTAAGAAATTGAAGATCTCCAATGATTGCATGTGAGGGAGGAGGTGGTCTTCACTTAACTCCTCTTGATCCCATGGCTTCCACCTCCAAATTGAAAGTGATTATCAACCAATTTGTTGTCTTCATGCATGCATATGTGATTTGCATGTTTTCTTCTTTAAATAGAAGAGAGAAATTGAAGAAAAGGGTTGAGCTTTTTAACTAATTTATGCTGAAACTCTCTCCTATACAAAACTCTAAGAACCAGTGTGTTCTTCACCTTGTTGCTCCAAATTCAACTCAATTTGGATCCCACAATTTGTTTTAAGGCCAGAGAATAACAATGAAGACTCTTGTGGTGGTCCAAGAAGTGTTTGTGATCAAAAGCTTGAAGGAATTGGATTCAATTTTGAGCTACAACAAGTAAGTGTTATTTCCTTATTTGTCGGTTTTAGAACAAGCATGTTTAATTTTCAAAATTGTTGTAATTAGAGTGTTTTAGATCCTAATTGCTTCTGCTATTACGTTGCCAACTCCTTCAGTCCAAAATCAAAATCTCTCCTCAATACTTAGAAAAACAATGAATCACCAAATATAAAAAGGATCAACAGAGGAATGTCATCTTCAATCATGAGGAACCTTCAAGGAGTTCATCACTATAATTTTGGTGATGTACATGTTTTTCTTTCTTTCTTTCGCACTAATTTTCATCAAAATTATGACCCAAATTCTTAATGTGTCCTTTCTTGTGTAGTAAACTCAAATGATGTATTAACACATACTCAATGATAAATATACTACAAGTGAGTGATAGCTCCTAAAAAGAGCTATGATTTCTGGCTTTATTCGGGCTTGTTTCGTAATTTTATCTTGTTATTCCTTGAATTTTGATTTTGTAGGTTTTGAGCATTGAGGTAGTAAGACATCATGGTTGATTTGGTGCATAAACCAAGTGAGGAGGTCAAATGACCAAAATGCTCCTGGGAGCGTAATTGTGCTATGCTTTACGTTCAGTGCTACGCTCTCAACCCGAAAACAATTTTTCGTGCAGTGTTGCGATACCCTAGGGGAGCATAGTAACGCTCCAGAGTTTGACGGGAATCCATGCTCCCACGGGCGCCTCTTCAGCTATCGAGCATAGTCGACAGTGTCACTACGCTTGGACCGGCGCTATGATTTCTCTGCCGAGCGTAGCGATGCTGCATATAAGTGCAACGAGCTCTGTCGACTTTTATAAATACTTCTTTTTTTTTTTAGATCTTTGATCATCATCAAACTTCAACCTCCATTGCTGATCATCTCTAACTCTAATCTCCATCTTCCTCTCTCTTAATCATTTTATTTCTCCCTTGTAATTTCTCTCAAGAATTTGGAGTTTCTTCAAGACTATGAGTAGCTAAAGTAACCTTTACTTGGGAATAGGATTTCTAGGCTTTAATTTTCTTGAGAACTTGTAATTTCCTTATAGCTTTCTATTGTAAACTCTTTTGGGTTTTGAATTTTTATTACATTGAAGCAATCTAATTGAATTGACAACTTTTGATGAATGTTTCTTTGATTGCAATGTTCATTTGGCGTTTAGCATTAATGATGAAAATAGTTGCATGATTAGAGAGTAAGTGTTTAGTTAGGGACTAATCCACTAGTTTCGCATTTACAGACTGATTAAACTCAAGAAAAATCGAATGTTAGATTAGGCTATACATTCTCTCATTTTTCATAATTGCAATTTCGCTGTTCTTAATGCAAATTCGAATCATTATCTAGGCCGCTTAGGTTTGAAATAATGTTGAAGAATTTAGTTCAAATTGAATTTGCTTCATTTGATAATTGGGGACATTTAATGATGATTGTCATTAAATGATTGTGCATTTGTTTGTATTTAGCCATGATTTCAAGTGTTCCATAATAGAAAGTAAGACAAATCGGTTCCTACCCGAGTATTTTTTTAATTGAAATTTTCTTTAAAAAATCATTTGCGCTTGTTTAAATTCCTTGCACTTTATTTTATGCTTTTAAATTCTCGCAAGATCACTAAAACCCCATACCATTGAATTCAACAATTACTATAGATAAGTCATAAATTCTCTATGGTTTGACCCCAATCTTGCCATTATGACTATGTCTTGTGGTGATAATAGTATGAATGGATGATAGAAATTTTATTTGATCGCCTGAATGTGGTTTATGGCGCCATTCATGGTAGCGATCAGTGAGTTATTTATCCCCAGAAAGCTTAAAATATTGAGTAGGAAGCACGTGTTTAATGTCAAATTTGATAATATTATGAGTGATTTTTATATAAAAACAAGTCAAACTTGTGTTTTGGCCATGATTAGTGATATAAAATATGTGCAAAAAGAGTCCACTTTTGAGTTATTCTTGCGTCTTGGCCCAAGATTTGACCACAACCTAAAAAAAATAGAAAGATTTCAAATTTCATAAGACTTGTAGAATTATTTCCAAATCGGACAAAATTTGATGAAATCTTCATTATTTTCATCCAGACTGATAAGGAAATGTTTGCAAGTAGTTTTTATAGAAATCCTAGCTCATGGAGGTCTATAAAAGGTGTTGTTCTCATCCCCAAATCATCAAGCCTTCTTCTTAGAAGAAACTATTTTATTTTCAGCATTGTTCTTTTCTTTTTTGTATGAACACTCTAGTGAATTGTTGTTTTGATCTTCTTTTAGTTTGTAGAACCTTTTCAGATGCTTGCTTCAAAAGAACAAGTACAAAGGCTTTATTCATTCCGAAAGGGATTGAACCGAGCTAGATTAAGGGGCAAATTGGAGAGTTTTCTTTCTTTTTTTCTCTTTCTTGTACTGTCCTTTCTCATAAGAGTTTTAGTTTATGTTTTTTATCTATTGTTTTTTCTCTTATATACATCGAAACGATTCTTGTACCTTCTTCATTTCATCATTAATATAAGTTCTTTCATTCTTTACTTTTTATGTTCTTTATTTTCCATCATGAGCATAAAATTTCATTGGGATTCAAAGATGTGGATACCCTAAGGATAAAATAAAAACATCATATCTATCCCTTTAGTTTCAAACTTAGCAATCATTTATTTTTATTGATTTTATTCCATATTGTTAAGTTAGCTTGATCATCTAGGTTGACATATAATGTTGACTCTAACATCGAAAGAGTTAAATAATAGACAGTTGTCATAAAAGCAACATAGGAGAAAAACTTGTTTGACCTCTAGAAATAGAGAAATCTATAGAATCATGAGAACGGCAGTTTTAAATTAGTCGTAGACATTTGTGTGTTTAATTATTTAGTCTCCTAAAGGTAATTCTCAAATAAAGTTGAATAAGAGTTGAATTTGATTCATGTTGTTAAGTGTCAATTAGAATAGACTGCGGGTGCAATTTGATCGCATACGACTTAACCTCACTCGGCTTGAAAAAGCAAAGACGTGAGCGCATCTAGGTCTTGTTCCAAATTGTATCTAGGTCTAGTTAAGCAAAGTACTTGCAGGTTTTAAGTGAGTTATTTAGCCTTAAAAAAAGTTTAAGTTATTGAGTAGAAAGCATGTGTTTAATGTCATCTTTGATAGGTTTATAGTGATTTTATGTAAGAACAAGTGAAGTGTTTACTACTATGGAGTTGGCTTAACTTTTATTTAGGAAAAATGTCCTGCATTTTGTTTCATTGGTTGTCAAAAGCATCACAGTTATTTGAGCAGTTCTTGTGAACGTCCTTTTTTCTTATTTGTTGAAAATTCGCAGGATCAACCTTCTTTATCTTTCTCAACGAAGATTTTCTTCCTTACAAAGTCGTTGTTGCCTTCTAGCTGCTCATGTATATTTGTGGGTTTGGTTTTATTAGGTTTAGCCCTTTCAATGTGAATGGATAGATGTGGTGTTAGTATATTGTTGACCATAATTTTGTGTGAAGCTCTTTGTGAGGCAATTGAATGCTTTTAAGTTTCAGCGGAAGAGTTTTTTTAAGCTTCTACTTATATGAAGAAGCTGGTTATCAATTCATACTTAGAGGAGTAAGTTTGATTATAATGGGTGGGTCTCACAATTAAAGGGAGTCTAAGTAAGCTTGTTTGATGTGTGTTTCAAACAAGAGGTAGCAAGAGGTGAAAAATGTGTTAGAGCAACAAGATAGAAATTCTCAAGTTTAGGGGAAGCCTAACATTTTCACTGGTAGTAGGTTGTATGATATTCACTATAGAAGATCTCTAACAGATATGTACTTCATTATAATTGTTTAACTCTTTATTAATGAAATTTCCTTCCATGCCCACCAAATGTAGGTCATATTGCACTGAATCGGGTTACTAACCTTTGTGTCTTTACTATTTAATTTCTCTTGTAGTTTGTCTTCTTATTTTTCATAGTGTTTATTGAAGGAATCAACTTCCAAGCGGAAGCGAATGATCGCCTTGTGCCATTAAATTTGTTTTAGAAAACCAAAATACAGAGAACATACAACAAGGATAAACAATTAAATTAGCATGCTTTTGAGAAGAGTTGAGAGAAAGAAGTTTTCCTACCTTTGAACACCGTCTTCGATGTAGGAAACTTCTTCACCGAAAAGAACCAACAAGGAGGTGTGGGCTCTTGTTGATTTTAGCAAGGGAAATCTTTTGGAGGAAGAGAAGAGAGAAGGAGAGGAAGAGAATTCTTGAGATTGAAAATTACAGAACTCTTCTATAACTCCTGGTAACCTCCTCTCCATTCCCTCTTATTTTTTACGTGTAAAGTGTGTGAGAGAGAGACGAGAAAATAACTTCCCTAATAACGTAGGAAGTTATTTATTTAATAATAATAATATAATAATATTATTATTATTAATTAACAATTAATTAATCAATAAATTATATATCACATATTTAATTTAATTTGAATCATATTCAAACAACCTTCTCTCACATAACCTATAGTTTTTATATAAATTTCATTCATATAATTAATATTTAAATCTCATTTAAATATTTATCAGTCTTATGGTATAAAATATAAATTTTTTAATCTCATTGAAAATAAACTTTATATTATAATTATCTACATACATTATGCTAATTGTATCACATACAATTCATTTCCTTATTAATTTGAACATTTCAAATTAAACCAAAATATTTGATTCTTATTCTAAGCTTTTATGAGCTAGCAAGGGGACCTTATGGACCTATAGTTAAAAGTTCCAATTATATGAGATTAATCAATTAAACTCTTTAATTAGATTAATCAATATTCATTAATTGTAGGTCATTCCACTAAAAACTTACAGTTGCACTCTTCGCACTGTAGATGATTTTTGTGTTCATGGAATTTTCTAAGTAATAGTAAGTAAACTCTACATAAATTACTCATAACTACAACTAAGTCAAATTACTGTTTTACCCATGTAGTTATATCTAACTTCTTAAGTACCATTGATCCCTCTAATGAACAAACTATTTATAGTCCAACTATAAACTAACCCCTATCGGGCCAGTGAGAGGGTGAGACCTCATTATTAAAGACCTGGAATCAGCCCTTAAGGGAGTAATTTATCTACTTACCCTAAACACGGGAATGAGTGAATTCTATCTTGTGAAGATATCTTCCCAGCTCCCTGATCAGACAAATCCCCAAAATGGTAGGCTATTGAACCCATAGAGATGAAAGGATTGCCCTCATAGACATGAGTTCATAACTCACACACGATTTAAGTTGAGTTACCTATAGTCATCCTATGAAATGTTAATTTCTACAATTAATGGCGTTACAAAGAGATTAAAAATTTCGCGGTCCGGTCTTATACAAACTCTTTGTATAGGATACCCCACTCACACGTCTCCACATGAATGATTAGGATCAAATCGTTTGTAACACTTTACAACTCCTTATAATAATTACAAAGTAGGTCGTATCTGTAGTGTTACTAGAATAAGGCACCTAACTTTATTCCTATTCTACAGGCCTTTTTAGTTATTACTTAAACATGATCCAACCTTGTCTGTCAACCACATACATGTTTAAGTTTACATTAAATAACCATGAAATCTTAGTTTATTGGATTGAGTTAATGCATAAAAGAGATAAAATAGCTTCTTATTTTATTCAATAAATAAAATGTATATACAATTTACAAAACTACAAGACTCAAGAGATTTAGGACACACCAGTCCCAACATTTATAACATTGAGTATGACTTGTGTTGTTACATATTAGATTCATCTATTTGTTATGATGCATGTGTATTAGCCATGATTCGTGAAGTAAAGCAAAAGATGTCCAAAGAAGTCAAATTTTGAATTATTCTTATGTTTTTTAGAAGTGTAAAAACCTCGGTTTGGTTTGGATTAGATCAATTTTCATTAGAATTAGAATAGAACCAAATCGAATCAAACCAAAGTCAATTCGATCCAGTTTGGTCCTCAATTGCTCGAACCAAATCTACTTTAAATTAGTATAGGGTTTTTCTTCTTATTTCTTCTGTCAATACGTCACATCCCTTCCCTTCTCTCTCTCACACCTGACCTACTAACACTCCTAGTATTTTTATGTTATTTGCATAAAAGTATAAAAAATATGCCTAAGATGCAGTCACAGCGCTTTAGATGAATAACTATAGAGTGGTTGGGAAGAGTCATAAAATCACCCAGGATGTGCCTAAGATGTGTGTTTGCAACCTACAAAAATAAAAAGTTTCCATATTTTTCGGGATTTGCAGATTCTTTTTCCAATTCAGCCCAATATTAGATATAATCTTCAGTATTTTCATATAAGAAAAGAGATGAAAGCAATTTTTATGAAAACCTAGCCCATGGAGCTAGGTCTATCAAAGGTAAGTTCTCATCCCCAAATCCCCAAATCATCAAACCTCCTTCTTATAAGAAACTCTTTTACTTTCAGCATTTTTATTTGCTTTTTATGTACAAACACAGGAGTGTTTGCTTTGAAAAAAACAAGTGCAAAGGCTTTATTAATTTTGAAAGAGATTGAAGCTAGCTAGATTGAGGAGCAAATTGGAGAGTTCTGTTTAGTAGTTCTTATTTCTCTCTTGTACTTTTCGTTTTACCCAGTTGTAGTTTATGTTTTTAGATTTTTTTTCTCTCATTTAAATTGGAACAAAATTTGTATTCTTTACAATTCTTCATTAATATGAATAGTTTCGTTCTTTACTTTTGTATTCTTTATTTTCTATTATAAGCTAAGCACTCTCTTGGGATTCAAAGATGTAGATACTCTAAGGATGGAATAAAAAAGCTCCATATGTGTCTCTTTACTTTTACTCAACACTTAGTATATGTTTGCTTTTATTGCACATCGTTAACTTAGTTCAGTCACCTAAGTTGGAATATAATGTTGAGTTTAATCTCGAAAGAGTTAGATATAATTGATTTATGGCTATCATAAAAGCAATATAGGAGAAAAGCCTAGACATAGGATTTCATTCGACTCCTAGAACTAGAGTAGTGTCTATAGAATCACTAGAATTGCATGCTTAATCACTTTAGTTTTAAATTAGTCATAGACAAATGTGTTTACTTGCTTAGTCTCCTAAAGATAATTCTCTGAAAGAGTTAAATACAAGTGAATTCGATATATGTTACTAATTATCGGTTAGGGTAGATTCTGGGGGTGCAATTTGATCACATATGACTTTAAACCTCTTTGACTTGAAAGAGCAAATAAGGGGGCGAATATGGGTTGCATGCCAAATTGTATTTGGGCCTAGTTGAGAAAAGTACTTTCAGATGCATAGTGGGCACGATGTCCCCTTGAAGGTTGAAACAATTTTTTAATCGTTCTTATATCTTTTCACATTATATTTTTCTCTACTGTTTTTTATTCTTTTCCAACATTTATCATATTATTTATTTCAAAAGTACACAAAAAATCAAATCATTTTCTTGGTTACCCTTTGGTTGCAAACTTAGATGAGGTATTTTTTTTTTATGAAAGTACTTCGTTCTCTTGGGAATTGTTATTTGGGCTTTGTCCATTTTATAACACTTGTTCACAATGTATACTTGCACCTAGGAACCTTGTTCCAAAGCCATCATGGGTGCATAGAGGGGCACAGTCCTCCTGAAGGTTGAAAATGCTTTTGAATTCCTTTTTTCTCTCATATCTTTTTACATCAAATCTTTCTCTACTGTTTTCTTATTGTTTTTAGCATTTAATCTTTTTTATTTCAAATACCACAATCAAATCACTTTCTTGGTAACTCATTGGTTGCAAACTTAGAGGAGGTATTTCTTATATATGTTGAAATTGATTTATTATACTCTGTTCTCTTGGGATTCGATACTTGGACTTTGTTCATTTTATACTACTTGTTGGTGGTGTATATTTGCACCTAGGGACATTTGTTCTAGAGCCCATCACTTAACTACTAATGTACAACCTTGTTGAAACATTTAAGATCTAAGGTCCCTTGGTGGTGCCACTATTTTCTTTCTTCTTGCCATGACCTACATACCTTAACTGAAGACATAGTTTTAGTGATTGGGGAATAGAAGAGAGATTAAAAGAGTATTGAAGAAAATAAAGAGAAAGAGAGAGAAAATAAGAATGTATTAAGTCATAAATTGAACCAGATGAGAGCACAAAATGGAAAAGGTGGTGATGTAAGGTGTAAATAAACGGTATTTGTTCGTATACTAAAGGTAAGTAAATGTTTAAACCTTTTTTTCTTTATAAAAGGTTTAAAGGCACTAATATAACTTTTAAAAGTATGGGAATATTTTGAAACGAGTTACTAACAGTTTACAGGAATGGGAAAAATAGGGTTAGGGGGCCGTTATTGTCTATCTTTAGAAATGCAACGTAGATTATTTAATGTTCTCAACTTATAATCTGCACCTCTCGACTGACATATTACATTCTCATATGTCTATGATGCATGAGTGAAGTACTATTGAACCTTAAGGTTGTTTCTATGTCTAGAAATACTACTTAGTTTGCTTAATGAGTTCCACAATTACTTACTCTCTCAAGCAGTTGTTTATTTCTACTTATCTCAATTAACTAGATAGAAACAAGCAATTTATTCTCATACATTAAGCAAATTGAAATAATCTCAATGTTGTTTCCTAAACAGACAATAACTTTGCCCTAACCCTCAAAAGTTTTAGTTATTCATGCTTATTAACAAGAAAGTGGAAACAAATATAGAAATGAAAGTCATGGACGATGATTTAGATTAATGAAATGGAGCTAGTGTTACAAAAAGTACAATCTCTTGATACAAGATGTAAACCACAAGAAAGTAAAGATAGAGATAGAAAGTAAGGAAATGGTAGGCGGTTGATCAATCTCTTGACTCCTCCAATAATGGTTGCGTGATGTCTACTGTTGTAGGATGGTTTATCGGAAATGAGACTACTCTCTCGAGTGTTCTGTCTCTGGTTGCCTTCTTGGGAGAATATGCTAATAAACTAATGAATCCCCAGGAAAATCAACAACGTTCCCAGCCTTCGAATCTGCCATTGTATAGAGGTTGCGTTGTAATGCTGGCAGATTCGTGTCATTACCGGTTGATTTGTTGCTTTGCGTCGATGTCACATGGTTGCGTAATTCTCGACTAAATTGGTAACTGCTTGTAGTGCTGCAGATCAAGCAAATCAATCTTTAGCTGTTAAAGATCTCACAGCTTGCGTCTGATGAATTACGGCTTTGCGTCTATCATTTGGAAGACATTCATGTTCTAATGCGTTTCCTGCACTAAACAATGTTTTCTAGAGATAATTTAACTTGAAAGCATTTATCTTCATCAAATCAAGAGTCTAAAACGCAAGGAAAGTTTCTATCAGTAAATTTAAGTCAAGACTATCGCATAATTCTTTAAATCTTCTCTGTTATTCTAAGAAAAAGCTATAATAATTGTATTTCTACAAGTTATCAGTGCACCTAAGGACATTTATTCTAGAGCCCATCACTTAACTACTAATGTACAACCTTGTTAAAATATTTAAGATCTAAGGTCCCTTAGTGGTTCTACTATTTTTTTTCTTCTTGCCATGACCTACATATCTTAATTGAAGACGGTAGTTTTAATGATTGGGGAATAGAAGAAAGGGATTAAAAGGGTATTGAAGAAAATAAAGAGAAAGAGAGAGAAAATAGGAATGTGTTAAGTCATAAATTGAACCAGATGAGAGACACAAAATGGAAGTGGTGGTGATGTGAGGTGTAAATAAACGATTTTCGTTCGTATACTAAAGGTTAGTAAATGTTTAAACCTTTTTTTTCTTTCTGAAAGGTTTAAAGGCAATAATATAACTTTTGGAAGTTTGAGAATATTTTGAAACGAGTTACTAACAGTTTATGTCTATATACTAACGAAAAGGATATTTTTTGAAATTTTTTTTGAGTTTAAGAATATTATAAGAACTTTTGAAAGTTTAGGAGTACTTATGAAACAAAGTACACTTTTCATTCAAAACTAATTGTAAGGGTATTTTTTATTTTTTAATGTTTAAGGTATTATTCAAAATTTTAAGAGTTTAAGAGTATTTTTTCAATCAAAGTACAAAGCTTTAAAGTATTTTCTATAATTTTGTTTTTTCTGACGAAATTTTTTTCCACACCTAAAAAACCATCGGGAAAAGTCCTTTTCCTAACCGTTTATGATGCATTAGGAAAAGTAGTTATCCCAACTCCATTTTTTATTTTCATCGAGAAAAACATGCAATTTTCGAAGAAAAGCATGCAATTCCCGAAAAAGTGTAGTTAGCATGGGAAAAGAGTAGTTCTCCTGATGCCGAATGCTTAACATCCAGATATATAAAAAAAGGAAACATGTTTTCAAAGTTATTTCCTAATAGATCGTTTTTTGAAATCGTTAAGAGAGAAGGAATTTCCCGAAAGTAAATAGATTTTTTGGAAAAGTGGATTCTTCCGACGGTGTCAGAACTAAACCGTCAAGTGAGGATGGTTTTTTCGATGGTTTCAAAACCGTCGAGAAAGAGGTTTTTCTCTCCCACGTCCCCTTATCGAAGCCCTCATTTTTCTCTCTTTTTCTCTGCCCTAACCGCCACCCCCACCCACGTCCTGCCGCCCAGCCTAGCCACCATCGCTTGCCCACCGCCTGATGCCCACCAACACCATTTGCAGCACTTTCACGCCCGCCGACGCCATTTGCAGCACACACACACCTGTTGGACCACCCTCCTCAGCCACCAGTACAAATTCTTCTCTTTCCCATTTCATTTAGCTTCAAAGAGGGAGGTATTTTTTTTTTGTTTTTTTTTTTTTTTTTTTTTTGAGATTTTAGTTTAGTTGTTTGTATTACAATTTTGGATGAGATTAAATGTTGTTATTGTAAATTTGAAGTGGTTTGTGTACTAATTTTAGGGATTTGTTTGATGGTGTTGAATGAAGAAAAATTAAACTTGAAATTAGTTTTAAGTTTTGATTGTTTTAATTATTTTAAGTTCTGATGTTCTTCATTTCAAGATTAAGTTTAAGTTTTATTATTCTATTTATATACTTGAGATTAGTATTGGAATGTTTTGTATATATGTTTATGTTTATGTTAAGTTTGTTATGTGTTCTTTTTTTCAATTTTTATTTTAAAGATTTTAGTTTAATTGTTTGTTTTACAATTTAGATGAGGTTGAATATAAGTTGAGTCACAAGCACACTCTACCTGATCGACTTGAAAATGTCATCGCAAATTGACATTTTTATGCAATAAATTTGAATCCACTAAATTAAAAGTAAGAATTTTGTGTTTCTTTCACAATACTTACATTTGCATTACTCCTTCCACACTAATTTTTTGTTTTATTAGAAAGTGACAAAGAGTAATTAAAAGAATCGGTCGGCTCTAAAGTTCATTCATACAACTGGTTCCAAGACTTTCATACATACAAGAAACCACGGGAAAAATAATTTTTTTTAATTTATTTAATATGGAAAAAAATACCTCTCCTAACGCCAAATTTAAAGGTGACGTCAGGAAAAACAACATTCATAACATTTTGTCAAGACTTTTCTTGACGAGACACTCACATTTCATCGGAAAAAGGTAACCTCTCCCGACGCCCAACCACATTTCTAGCGTCGGGAGAAGCAATTTCTCCTGATGCCCATAAGTTGCCGTTATGAGAAATCACTTCTCCCAACGCTAGAAATGAATTGACTTGCCTCGGAAGAGAAGCATTTCTCCTGACGCCCATAAGGTGGCGTCGGGAGGAGCCGTTTTTTCCAATGCCAAAAATTGACCTTTTGACATTGGGAGAAGTCTTCTCCCTATGTTACCTTATGAGCGTTAGAAGAAAACTACTCCGCTTTTTTCGTTGGAGAATCGTTTATTTCTGACGAGATGACTTTTTTCACGTCGGAGAAAAGCTTTCCCGACGGTAGAAAAACCATCGAGAAAGGCTTTCCCAACGTTTTTTGTACTTCTCTTGATGGGTTTGGCCATCGGGAAAGAGAAAATTTCTTGTAGTGAAGGTTGTTCCCAAGGAAAACCACGAGATCATTATCCCGTGGCTAGCCCAATCCCAAGGAATAGCAGTAGAATCCAAATTTGGCTCAGAAACCCTAAAAGGATGAAGACCTAAGTTAGCAAACACTATAAATAGGTTAAGAAACCTCAAGGAAAGTAAGTCGACTCAATATAAAAGTTCCCTACTCTTACATAATTTTACTTGCTAACTTAAGCATTAGAGTCTAAATGGTGTGCATATTTTTCTTATCTTGCCAGTTGCGTTCTTCCCTAAATTATAAATTCACAGTTGTTGCCACATAAGAATTAGGTATATGCTTATCTCGTCCAGATTTTGGCATCAACATAAACATTTATCGGCTAGTTACAATCTACTTGTAATTTAACCCCCTCATCGAATTAGAAATAAGTAGATTATTTGTATAACTACATTTTCTTTTCTATGTTTCACTTATAAACACTCCTCTATTCAAATACATACAAAAACATTTATAGTTACATCATTTCCTTGTATCAAATAAAATAGCAAAACAATAATACACATTAAATAATGCTCAGATTATAGAAAAGGATTAAGCAAAGAGAGACAAGAGCGAGATGGCTGAGGGAGAAAAAAGTATGCTGGGTGTCACAGTCATACTTTTTCAACCGTGCGGCACCATGATCCATGCTTGATCATGGTCAGCCTTAAGGGAAACACAAGTCTCAATCTACATTTTGCCCATTCTTTTTAAGCTTCGTCAGACCTTGAGCGAGACCCTTTCGTCCTCAACCGAACTAAACTCATGTGGAACTGACTTCGTTTGGTCTACACGTCACTTGTACGTGCGACTTCCCTTCTTTCTTCACCATGATTCTCAACAACCCAACCCCCGCAATTCTGTATCGGTTCGGAACCTTACCGGGACGAGTTTAGACCCTTTATCGAGCCAAACAGGCTTGTGATACTCTACCGGGGCTTGCTTGGACATTAGACTACTTATCGGGACAACTCAAGCAAATACCGTGTCAACGGGGCTATCAAGTCCCACCGACGCTTTTGGATATCATCCCGAGTATCGAGACAACATCAGCTTTCTCTCTCCTGCTCGGGTCAGCTTGTCGAGAACCCACATGATCACCCCATGGGTATTTTTCCAACTTAAGATCTTCCGGACATCCATCCATCCGGATATTCCTGGGAATGGAGCTTTCCGTGTCCATGCCAGGTCAATGCCGAGCCAAGATGGCATACCGGGTACTATATCGAACCTCTAGCCCATGGGAAGGGGCGCAATGCCGGCACACCCATGCCGTCTGACACTGTCCATCGAGATTCCATCCCAATGGAAGACGTCCAAGACACTCATCTTGTAACGCTCGCCCACGCCATGACACACTTGTGTGCCACAGGGTAGCTCACTTAGGCCGCAGGGCCCAAGGGTGGTGGAGAGCTGACACCATGCCTCCCCTATAGTACATTCTGAACAATTTTCTCTTTGGCACCCATGCATATGCAAAGTGGCGAGTGGTCACTCACCAGAGTAGAGCGCTCGTCTGAATTCCGATTGACATGGAATTCGACGTGCTTCCATCTTCCATCAATATGGAACTAACTCCAGAGCCGCTCGTCCAAACTCGTGACGAGACCCCTACTTCTGAGGTCATGACCCGGGACGTCACGTGGCCCCCATCGGGCTTGTCGTTGACACTGCCAATGGCACCAATGCTCGTCTTCTTGCTTGTTGTTCAGCTTGACATGCTTGCTCACTTATCTTGGTGTGTTGAATGATACACCGTCCTCCTCGATCGTATCACGGCACTTCACTCGGTCCTCTGTCATTGCTAGATGTGTCGACACGCTGGTGTCGCCACTACACTGTCTGCACAAGTGGGGTCACAATCTACTATCTCAAGTTAGATTGTGACACTGGGAATACAATAAGGGGAGACCGAGTTTGAGTGGTGACTGATGAGAGAGGGAGACTGAGAGAATCGAGAGGGGGGATGATGCACGAAGAAGAAGATTGAAGGTAGGGTTTAAATACTTAAAAATGTAATTAAAATTTGGAAAAATTAAAAGCTTTTTCAATAAAAATATAGGTCATTCTGTTGGTCGCTTTGGCCCTATTGCGCTCCTTCACCAATATATACCTTTAAACTAACCAATTAAAGTTGATATAGCAAGTTTCGTCGATGGACTTGATTTTTCGATCTATGTTGCTCACTCCTAAATCTAAGCATGATGAAGTAATTTTAATCATTCAAAATCACAAGTTAAGCATGTTCAGGTTGACATTCTGACTTTATATACATTAGTTTACTCCATTTTTTTTCTTTTTTTGGATTAGTTTATTCTAGTTCGATCTACTTTAGGTATTGACACTGAAAACTAATCAAATGTCAAATAAATATCAATTTCACATTTTTTTTTCAAATAATAATAATAATAATAATAATAATAATAACAATAACAACATCAATGTCACATCATACCATAGTCGCTATACCATGTCATGTACTTCTAAGAAATGATATTATATCAACTTATCCAAATATTGGGTCTCAAAGTCAACCTTTTATTGTCAACAGATTAAATGAGAACTTTCATAATAGTTTTTTTTTTTTCTCCGAACAAGTAGGATATAGGGAATTGAACCTCTCTAATCTCAAGCGATGGAATATATATTAAATTTCTAACATTGAAGTCGATAGTACAAATTTTATACTAGTTGAATTATGCTCACATTCCAAAAAAATATTATCTTTTTTAATTTAAATATTTTATAATTCTATTTCAGCATTTACTTTTGAAACCATGGACCAATTACACACATAAGTCATGATTGCAATTCACAAATTACCCAAAGTATGATCACTAGTATTAAATATTTTCTTTTGACAACACATTTTTAAGGATTAAAACATGCACAAGTGGGCGAAATCAAACAATAATAAGCCCATGGGACATATGAAGAATATTAAAAAAATGAAATCGAAATCTATAAAAGGAAAATAGAGCCATTGAGCGGAAAATTAAAAATTAGAAAAAAAATCATGTTATCCCTCTAAACTAATTGAGTTGTATTAAATTTTACCTCAATTTTCTATTCCATTCAAATTAATGTCTACCATCTATTTATTTATTATTTTTTCTAATTCAACCTCTAATTTTATAATTTCTTTTTAATTTTTTCATAAATTAAAAAGGAAATTGTGAAGTTGTGAGGCCACAACGTGAGGAGTAAATAAAATATAAAATAAAATTGATGTTTAATCTTTTAGTGGGGCTTACAGCTCGAATCAAACAACAACTCCACCCCACCCAAATTCCAATCACTTGGACTAAATACCTATAAATATCTTTACAAAATTAATAAAAGTCAACAAAATTTTAGCTCCAATGCCACTTTTCTCTTAATTTTGTGCCATAAGTATGTTGTATAATTAAAGCACATTGCACATTTTTCTTTTATGTAATTTTCAAATTAAAACTCATCATGTATAAAAATGGTGACATTAAAATTGTAATATTAATCTAAACTTAATTGAAATAAGATAAACTTAAAAATTTGATAAAATAGATAAATTTCAAACATTTAAGTAATGATGTAACAGTGCCAACATGAACATAATTTTCATTGCACGTATTATTAAGAACAATATTATTAGCTCAATGGTATGGCTAGACGTCGAAGTTTAATTTTCACATGCTGTTGTTGATTGCAAAAAAAAAAAAAAAAAAAAAAAAAAAAATTTTTTTATATAAAAAAAAAATGTTTTTTTTTCAAAAAAAAAAAATAAAAAAAAAAAAAAAAATGTATTTATCAAAAAAAAAAAAAAAAAAAAAAAAAAAAATTTTTTTATATAAAAAAAAAATGTTTTTTTTTCAAAAAAAAAAAATAAAAAAAAAAAAAAAAATGTATTTATCAAAAAAAAAAAAAAAAAAAAAAAAAAAAATTTTTTTATATAAAAAAAAAATGTTTTTTTTTCAAAAAAAAAAAATAAAAAAAAAAAAAAAAATGTATTTATCAAAAAAAAAAAAAAAAAAAAAAAAAAAAATTTTTTTATATAAAAAAAAAATGTTTTTTTTTCAAAAAAAAAAAATAAAAAAAAAAAAAAAAATGTATTTATCAAAAAAAAAAAAAAAAAAAAAAAAAAAAATTTTTTTATATAAAAAAAAAATGTTTTTTTTTCAAAAAAAAAAAATAAAAAAAAAAAAAAAAATGTATTTATCAAAAAAAAAAAAAAAAAAAAAAAAAAAAATAAAAAAAAAAAAAAAAATGTATTTATCAAAAAAAAAAAAAAAAAAAAAAAAAAAAACAATATATATATATATAAAAAAAAAGTTTGTTTTTCTCCTAAATATAATAATAATAATAATAAAATATTACTCAGTCCAAGGCGATAGATCTCTACAGAATTGATGACCCGGGAACATTAACAAACGGCCCTTCTTCTTCGTTGTTATTTGTTTCCTTCATTTTCAAGTTAAGCTTAAACCTTCCCTCACATTTTTCTCTCTCTCTAACTCTCTGCTTCTTCCTAACTCCAATGGCATCGGTGTTGGACTCCATTGATGATTTCTTAAGCCGCTGTCAGCACTCCGGTGACGCCGCATACGCCGCCCTCCGTTCCGTCCTTGACCGCCTTGAGGATCCCGCTACCAGAGTCCGAGCTCGTGTCTTCCTTGCCGATATTCAGAGGCGTTTTCCTACCAAGGATGATTGCGACCGGTGCTTCTCCTCCTACCATTTCCGGATCGAGGATATCTTTCTCGACCAATACGAAGGTTATCCACTCTCACACGTAGTCTTTTTCTGTTGTTTTGGACTAATGTTTATATGTAGTTGCATTTGAAACGCTGTTTTCTTTAAGTTATGGTCTGGGATTGCATGAGTTTGTATGGTTATTGCAACTAATGGCAATGAGAGAATCGGAACGCGAATGTGTTGATTTTTGCTGCTGTGGATGAATTAAGTAGTCGAGTATATGAATCGTACCTGCTGAAAAAGATTTCTCTTTTCTGTTTCTATTTTTTGTTTTTGATCTTTTGTCTTCTTTCATACAAGTCCAAATATTGTGGAGTATTTATATATATATATATATATATATATATATTCTGGATAAGCAGTAAGCTATAGATTCGATTCGAAGATTTCTTCTATTTTTCGTTTTATTTTTTGTTTCTTTTGGATTACGGGTTTGCCTGCTTTAGATGCAACCAAGAACCGAAGTCTTGTGGCCTGCAAATTCACCAGCTGCCAAGTTTATATGGCAGTTGGTGAATTCTTCATCCCAGTAGTTACTGTATAATCGGTACAATTGTCAAAACATACTCCGCTTATTCTCGCTAGCATATGCAGTCATTACATAAATAGTGGTTAACGTGATCGGTCAGCGGCAGTTATTAATTTTTTATTTCCTTCCCTTTATGTTGTGTGTCATGTTGTTTGGCTGCATGGCCGGAGGGTCTATAACTTTAAAAAGGATCTTGGACTTCTTTCTCCCCTCCAAAACGCATTCAAATTTCTGAATTCTTATGGCTTGACAGTTGTTCTTTTAATTGTTGGTCACCGTACCTGTTCCTGTGCCTCGTTTCTTTAGGAGCTTGATCATATATTCTTCTCAGTATAATTATCACCGCAATGAGCATTTCGCCACATCTTTTAGTCAATATTCCAGAGATGGTGGTTTATTCCTTCCAAGTTCATAGCTCCAATTGCCTGCTTTTTTTGTTTCATGTTGCCACATTTTCCTAATAAAAAATCTGCCTTAAAACCATTTTCTGGGAAACCTCAGGATACAGGGGGAGGAAGAAATTGACATCAATGGTAATTCCTAGCATTTTTGTCCCAGAAGACTGGTCATTTACTTTTTTTGAGGGATTGAATAGGCATCCAGATTCCATCTTTAAGGATCGAACAATGGCAGAACTTGGTTGTGGGAATGGGTGGATATCCATCGCCGTTGCTGAGAAATGGTTACCTTTGAAGGTCTGTCTTCTTTCCATTATTTACCTCCTAACAGGAAGGGAAAAATGTTCTGTCTTGAACTTTTCATTTCCGTGTATGCTTTCCTTTCCGTAATTTGACAAAAAGTATACATTAACAGCTAGAAGCCTATCGGTAATGCTTCCTGCCGAAGGTCGTGTCACTGATACGAAATTTTGGCTTTTGAAATTCATGTCTCAAGTTAACATTTGTAGGTCTATGGCCTCGACATCAACCCTCGGGCAGTAAAGATTTCTTGGATTAATCTATATTTAAATGCATTGGATGAGAAGGGCCAACCAATTTTTGATGGTGAGAAGAAAACCCTTTTGGATAGAGTAGAGTTCCATGAATCTGATCTCCTGGCCTATTGTAGAGACAATGACATCCAACTTGAGCGAATTGTTGGATGTATACCTCAGGTACAACTTCTTTATGAAACTTCAAGTCATGCTCGTTGAGAAAATTTAAATGTAGGGGAAATTTACACCATTGGTTAAGGTTATGTAACTATAAAAATAATAATAAAATAAATTGTGGAGCTCACAATTGGTTGCCTCTTGCAGATTCTTAACCCAAATCCAGATGCTATGTCCAAGATGATAACAGAAAATGCAAGTGAGGAATTTTTGTACTCATTGAGTAACTATTGTGCACTTCAGGTAATTTAAAAATGACAATCTAGTCTTAGAGTTCGTAATCATCTTATGAAAAGATTAAACCTTAAGTGCAGCATCACTTATTTATTTTCTGCCTCTTATACATCTGTATTTTATTTAGGCTATATTATTTAAGCTGAAGACAAGTTCTAGATAAGAATCGCAAAAGTTTTTTGTTTTGATAAATGCAACTTATCAATCTCTTCTATACTTTCTTTATGTCCAAAACATATTAGCGGTGAATTGTTAAGGAGGAATGCAAGACCTCTTGGATCTTTATGGTTAAATTCACCACGTTGATCCTGTTCTAGTCTTTATGCTTGCAAAATCCTCAAGAATAACTTCCCACTGTATGATTGCTGTTTTCATTATCATTTGAAACCGTGCTTTAATTGGTACCGGGCTAATGGTAACCAGATTTGTCAATTGCACATTTAATCACCATAATATACTCGTGTCTTTCCATTTTTCTTAATACCATCCATAATCTAGTTATATTTATCATCCTGCCTCACCGATGTGTTAAGCTTCTTTGGTGATAAACATTATTCACTAGGCTCTATTGTTTCTCACTTGTACGTGTACTATCTTTTAATGCAGGGCTTTGTTGAAGATCAGTTTGGATTAGGTCTGATTGCTAGGGCAGTAGAGGAAGGAATAAGTGTTATAAAACCCGCAGGGATTATGATCTTCAATATGGGAGGTCGTCCAGGACAAGCTGTTTGTAAGCGGCTATTTGAACGGCGTGGCTTCCACATTACCAAGCTTTGGCAGACAAAAATTCTTCAGGCAAGTGAATCTTTCCCATTGGAGATAAACTTATCTATTCATATAGAGTTATATTCATATATTGTATTTACAGGCAGCTGACACTGACATCTCTGCCTTGGTTGAAATTGAGAAGAACAGTCCGCATCGTTTTGAGTTTTTTATGGGACTTTCAGGGGATCAGCCTATTTGTGCTCGAACAGCATGGGCATATGGCAAAGCTGGTGGTCGCATCTCTCATGCATTATCAGTTTATAGCTGTCAACTTCGTCAGCCAAATCAGGTTCAGAATACTGAAATGATTTTTAAAATAGAATATATGAGGATATGGAACGAATGTTTAATATAAAATCTTAATGAACTGACAGGTTAAGACAATATTTGATTTTCTCAAGAGTGGATTCCAAGAAATCAGCAGTTCACTAGATTTATCATTTCAAGATGATTCCGTTGCTGATGAGAAGATTCCATTCCTAGCTTATCTTGCCAGCATATTGAAAGACAGTGCGTATTTTCCATATGAGCCACCGGCTGGGAGCTTGCGTTTCCGAAACCTTATTGCTGGATTTATGAAAACATACCACCACATACCACTCAGTGCAGGAGTAAGATCACCTGCTGGTTATTTACTTTTGAAGTTCTAAATTATATTTTTATTATTTCTTATAAGCATGGAACTAACACGATTACTTCTTGAATCATATCCAAATGCTTAATAGATAATTCTCATGCAAAAAAAAAAAAAAAAAGAAAAAAAGAAAAAAAGAAAAAGGAAGAAGGAGAAGAAGAAGAGAGAGAAAAAGAATCAGAGATGCTATTTTAAGTTTAAAAACTATCTTGATCAATATTTTGCATCAGTTCTCTTAGAAGTAGTTAAATATTTTGCAAAATTTGATCAATATGTAATAAACTAAATTGACTTCCTGTATGAATGCATTAAATTAAACTAGGGTCAGAGATCCCCCACCATTTATGAAAAATTAGAGAAAATGTGGAGTTTGTTTGATTGTCATTCTAAGTTTATATGTCTTCACTAAGTTTATGACCGCAGCATATAGGCTTTTGTTTTTGTTTTTGTTTTTTGTTTTGTTTTTTTTTTATTTTATTTTTTTGCCAATGACAGCACACTCACATTGTTCAAGCATATGAGGCTAAAGAGTCTTGTGAGAATAGGGTTTCATTTTTTCATATTCTTCCCATAACGTATAGCTGTAATGAGACTAGGGAATTGAATAGCCACTGTAAAATCTATTAAGTCCGTTTTAAAGTTTTTTTTCCAAGTGATTTGGACCATTTGTCATCTTTTGGTTATATAATAGATGTGTTCAACTCTATTCTAATCTTCCGTTGTAGTTCTGCTCACCAACGAATGTGCACAAACACTATGTATCTCCTTATTTGTGCTTAATACATGCAAGTAAATAGTTTTTCTATTTGGAGAAGTGTTGCAGTATGTATTTTTTCTTATAAGCTGTTTACGCAAAACTGCATCTCTGACTACTAGTCTGTTGCCATTTCTTGTGAAGAATGTTGTGGTCTTTCCATCAAGGACTGTGGCCATTGAGAATGCTCTTCGCTTGTTCTCCCCTCGCCTTGCCATTGTGGACGAACATCTAACCCGGCACCTACCGCGGCAATGGTTAACTTCGCTCAATATTGAGGTAAGTGCATCTTCATATACAATAGTGCACTTCAATCTCTTTTTTCTGAAATATAATCAGTTCGGCTTTGAGATTCAGTTCTCTGAACTATACTCTATCGCTACGCCATCGAATGCAATCAATATAAATTAACTAAGTGATGTGATATGCCTGGGATAATTTGTATGCATGTTTTGCAGACTGGAATTGATAATGCCGCAGATGATGTCCTTACGGTTATTGAGGCCCCAAGCCAGTCAGATTTAATGATGGAGCTGATAAAGAAGCTGAAACCTCAAGTGGTGGTGACTGGGATGGCTCATTTTGAAGCTGTTACTAGTTCAGCTTTTGTGCACCTTTTGGATGTTACAAGAGAAATAGGTTCCCGTCTTTTCTTAGACATATCTGACCATTTTGAACTGTCCAGTCTTCCAAGTTCCAATGGAGTCCTAAAGTATCTAGCAGGAAATTCTCTTCCTTCTCATGCCGCTGTTGTGTGTGGCTTGGTGAAAAATCAGGTAGTTCATTTTTCAACTTGCAGGTATCAGTTGTTCGCTTCAATCAAGTTATGTCTAGAGGGCTTACTCTTTGATGTAAATGCAATCATATTGCAGAGCTGCTAAATTTGATGTCTTGTGGGAAGTAGTTATATTACTTTGTCTTGAACTTATCTGTTTAATGATTACTTCATACACTTTTCAGGTATATACAGATTTAGAAGTGGCTTTTGTTATTTCTGAAGAAGAAGCCATTTTTAAGGCCTTGTCCAAGACTGTAGAATTGTTAGAAGGGAACACTGCCCCCATAAGTCAATATTATTATGGCTGTCTTTTTCATGAGCTACTTGCTTTTCAGCTAGCTGATCGCCATCTACCTGCACAGGTATATTAACTTTTTTTTTTTTTTTTCTTCTGTTAAATATATTCATTATATGATGGTCTAACAACACAGAAATTGTATTAATTTGCTTTAGCGGTGTTCGCGGTTCGGTTCGGTTCGGTTTGGGGCTAAAACTGAACCGAACCGCATATTTGTGGTTCGGTTTGGTTCGGTTTTGCGGTTTCACCTCTTTCTTTTTTTTTTTTTTTTATCTTTTTGCTTTTTCCCCTCTATTTTGTATTTTCTAGGGGTGTTCATAGTTCAATTTGGTTCTATTTGGGGCTAAAACTGAACTGAACCGCATAAATTCTAAAAGAAGAAAAGGTAAGATAAAAGGGAAAAAATAAGTATTATTTTTTAAAAATAAAGTGGTTCAGTTTAGGAATTATATGTAACCGAATCAAACCGCATGCAAGCGGTTTCGGTTCGGTTGTGGTTCCAGTTCGGTTTTGGCGGTTTGGCTGATCACCCCTAATTTGCTTTACTGAGTAATTTTTAAGTTTTAACTAGCTTTTCTGCATTACAGTGCATGTCATTTGTGTTCCTAAGGAATATGTTGGGTGGGCTATGTATTGTGTATTGGGATACACTTGCATTAGTTTGGTGGATACCTCCTATAAAAACATTCGAGTATGACAAGATTGACAACAGAAGTTTGTAAATGTCTTTTCCTATGTTGTGTGTCACAACCAAGTTGGATAATGGTATTGTTCAGTGCTAAAGATGTATTTGTTTCTCTTATTTCTCTTTGATAGAAAAGGGTTTTCTTAAATAGAAGAAATACCCATTACAAATAAGGAAAAAATATATACAACAAATATTTTCACAATAAATACAATAGAGAATATAAACATAAAAGGAAATAATCAACACTCCCCCTCAAGCTGGTTTGAAGATATCACTCATAGCCAACTTGTCTGTTAACTTGTTGAATTGCCACTTAAGGAGACCTTTAGTTAATACATCTGCAATTTGCTCTGTTGTTGGGTGGTAGGGAATGCATATCACTCTTGCATCAATCTTTTCCTTTATGAAATGCTTATCGACTTCAATGTGTTTCGTCCTATCATAAAAGACTGGATTGTGGACAATGGAGATAGCTGCCTTGTTATCACAGTAAATGCGTATGGGCATTGTTTGAGAGAATTTCAATCTTCCAACTGTCTTTTTATCCATATGCCTTCACAAATACCATACGCTAATGCCTTAAATTTTGCTTCAGCACTACTTGCAACCATACTTTGTTTTTTACGTGAAGTAACTAAGTTTCCTTCAACAAAGGAGCAATAAGTTGATCTCCTATCGGTAGTGCTACCAGCCCAATTAGCATTAGTATAAACCTCAACCTGTAGGTGGCCATGTTTCTTGAAGAGTATCCTTTTTCTTGGAGTACCTTTTAAATATCTCAGAATTCTAAAGACAGCTTGAAAGTGAGCCGGCCCAAGGGCATGCATGACTTGGCTTACCATACTGATTGCAAAGGGACGTGAATTGGCTTACCATACTGATTGCAAAGGGACGTGTGTGAGAAAGGTATATTAGTCTTCCCATGAGTCTTTGGTGCTCCCCCTTTTCTTTTACATCCTTTTCTGTTCCAGCTTCCAATTTTAAGTTCTGCTCAATAGGAGTTTCTGCAACACTGCATCCAAGGAAACCCGTCTTTTTGAGTAGATCAAGGATATACTTTCTTTGGTTGACAAGAATACCACTTTTGGACCTAACAAACTCCATGCCTAGGAAGTACTTTAAAAGATCCGAGGTCTTTGATCTTGAAATTATTCGCCAAGTTTTCCTTCACAATAGACATTCCTGTCTCATCATTGCCTGTAAGTATGATATCATCAACATACAACCAAACAACAACCTTGTCATTTCCCGTATGCTTGTAGAACATAGTGTGATCGGCTTGACTTTGGATGAATCCATATCTTGTGACTGCCTTTCCAAAATGTTCAAACTAGGCTCTAGGAGACTGTTTAAGGCCGTATAATGATTTTTTTAACTTACATACCTTGTTAATCCCAAGGTCTGCTTTAAAGCTAGGCGGTAAGTCCATAAATACTTCTTCTTCAAGCTCCCCATTGGGAAACACATTTTTAACATCAAGTTGATAAAGTGGCCAATCAAAATTAACTACAATAGACAACAAAATTATGATCGAGTTAATTTTAGCTACAAGGGCAAATGTTTCTTGATAATCAATTCCATAAGTCTGAGAACCCCTTAGCAACCAATCTGGCCTTGTACCTTTCGATACTACCATCAACATTACATTTTATCGTGAACACCACTTGCATCCCACTGTTTTCTTATCTTTTGGTAGATCAACTATGTCCCAAGTATTGTTTCAGCGCATTTCTATCACTGCTAATTTCCAATTCATATCATTTAGGACTTCCTGTATATTCTTTGGAACAAATAGGTTGGTTATTTTGGATGTGAATGCTTATGACTATCAGACAATCTATGATAGGAAAGATAGTTTGCAATGGGATATTTTGTACATCGACGAGTACCTTTTCCATAGGCAATTGGAATATCAAGATCAAAGACATCAGGTAACATATTATAAGAAGGAGAGCTGAGAGAAATACCTGGATTTTCAAGGTCGTTCGTTGGAGCGTCAAATTGGTCCTGTGTTAGGTCAACTGTATGATTTCTATCCCTTTGAGTTATGTTTCTTCTAGTATAAAACTAAAGTTTAGGATTTCGGCTTGTCAAATTAGTTTGTAGTGTTTCTCCCTCTATCGGAGAATTTTATACACTTGGGATCGATGGACTAGAGCTCATAATTCCAGGACTAATAATGTTTGGGAGAGGTGAAGTGTCCTAAAACTTCTCTTCAAGGAGAGATGGCTCCCCCCTGAAGAGAAGTTGGGCTAAAAAAGGATTGATTTTCCAGAAAGACACATCCATACTCTCAAAATACTTCTGAGTCAAGGGGTCAAAACATTTGTATGCCTTCTTATGGAAAATATAGCCTACAAAAATGCATTTAATGGCCCAAGGATCCAATTTAGATTAGGAAAGGAGAGGGCTATGAACATTAGCAGACACCCAAATACTTTTAATGGTAACTCCGAGAACAGTCGGGCAGTAGGAAAAGACTCTTTAAGGTGTTGCAGAGGAGTTTTAAAATTCAACACCTTAGTAAGCATTCGATTAATGAGGTATGTAGCGGTTAGAACAACATCACCCCATAAATATTTTGGAACAAGCATGGAAAACATAAGGGCACAACAACTTCAAGTAAATGTCTATTTTTCCGTTCAGTAACATCGTTCCGCTGAGGAGTATCACGACACGTAGCTTGATGAACAATACCTCGTGCAAAAAAGTGGTTAATTGTTCATTGAAAAATTCAATCCCGTTATCAAAGTGAAGAATGCGAATTTTAGTTTGAAATTGAGTCTCAATCATTTTATAAAAACGAACAAAGACCTCTTTTACTTCCGATTTTTTTTTCTAGCAAATAAAGGCAAGTCAAACGAGTGTGATCATCGATAAAGGTAACAAACCAATGCTTGCCATTTTTAGTCAAAACTTTAGACGGACCCCAAGCATTAGTATGAATTAAGTGGAAAGGTGATGAAGAATTGTAAGATTTGGGTGAAAAAGTAGATCGATGAAGTTTGGCAAAATGCAGTCTTCGCATTGAAAAACAGAACAATCAATTCCTTTAAATAAATCTGGAAACAAGTATTTCAAATAAACGAAATTAGGATGCCCTAATCTTCAATGCCAAAGCATAATAGTTTCTTGAACAGAAAGAGAACTGACACTACTCAAGCCCTGAAATTATGACTAGTTGAAACTTCATCGAAGTAATAGAGACTGGTCAATCATCTTAGCACGTCCAATTGTCTCCCCCGAGTCTTAATCCTGAAAGAGGCAATAGGTTTCACAAAAGATAACATGATAGTTAGCATCCTTAGATATTTTGCTCACAGATAATAAGTTACAAGTTAGTTGTGGAACATGAAGGATATAACGCAATATGAGTTTTGTACTTAGGGGAATAGTTACTTTGCCTACAATAGACGTGAAACTACCATCGAAAATAAGGACTTTTTCTTTGCAATACACAGGGGAGTATGATTCAAACAAACAAGAGAAACTAAACATATGATCAATGGCTCCGGAATCGATGATCCACAGAGAGGAATTTAGACACGAGAGAGCTTGAGGGGAATTACCTGTTTGTGCCAAGGAAACACTAGGATTACCTGTGAATTGGATTTTAGCAACTTCAGGATTTGATCAATTTGCTCTTTAAGTGGGCTGGAATCAACAATATTCACATTAGAGGTATTCTGATGGGAATTTCTCTCAAATTGCTTAGAGCTCTTCCAATTTATAGGTTTGCCAGAAGTTTCCAACAAGTTTCCCACGTATGATGGGGTTTGTTGCAGTGGTCGCACCAGACACGAAGTTTGTCATGAGTTTTGTTGGATTGATCAGAAGCTTTCATTGCAGTATTTTCAATCACTAATGCTGAACTTTCAACTGAATCAACTGTCTTCTTTCCAGTCATAACATTCTTGCGGCTTTCCTCCCTGCGAACTTCAGAAAAAACATCATTAATAGTTGGAAGCAGTGGTTTTAAGTGCCCAAGGCGTACTAAGGCGCAATGGTCCTCTGGAGCCTAGGCGCTGGGCGCACAAAAAGGCGCACTAGATATAAAAATACTACATTAAAAAGAGAAAGCATAGTTGAAGTAGAAATATGAAAAAAACACAAGAAACTTTGCATTTAGGCTTAGTAAACTTGATTCTTTTAGGTAACAAAGAAGAAAAACCCTTAATTGTTACTATTTTTTAAAAATAATGAAAAAGCCCCAAGGCCCAGGGCTTTGAGCCTTGGGGCTTCCCAAAAAGCGCGTGCCTGAGGTGCGCCTTATTTTGTGAGCCTTGCCTTTCCAAGGCAAGTCGCCAGACCTGCACCTTGAGTCTAGGAGCGCGCCCGAGAGGGCTTTTTAAAACACTGGTTAGAAGATTACTTTTATCAAGTATCCTGCCTCTAACCTCGTCAAACTCAACATTAAGGCCAACAAGGAATTTGTAAATGCGACCATCTTCTATAGTTTTCCGATAATGTTTTAGTCATTTGTGGACTTCCACTCATACGTATCAAATAGATCAAATTCTTGCCACATCCTCTTTAGAGAGTAAAAATATTTTGTAATTGAGTTACCTCCTTGTCGTATATCACCCATCTTAAGATTTAACTCAAACACTTGTGATCCGTTACCCAAATCGAAATACATTTGAGTCACACCATCTCATAATTCCTTTGCAATAGAGTAGCACATGTAGTTACTACTGATGTCTTCCACCATAGAATTGACGAGCCAAGAAACCATGGAGTTTTTCGCGTCCCACACAACAAATGAAGGGTCATTTGGACTTGGAGCGATTCTCTCTAATGATATAACCTATCTTCCCTTGTCCACGAATATATATTCAAACACTTTGGGACCAACGGAGAAAGTTATCCCCATTAAGTCGAATGGTGGTTATCTGGACAGTTGAAGCGTTGGAATGGATCTGATTGTCAAAGACTTTAGTAGTGGGTACCTTAGTGTCTGACATGTTGAAGAGATAAAAGGAAAAAGCCCAAAAACAACAGATCAGAAAAACAGAAACCAAAAAGAGGTTTAAGAAACCCTAAAGTGAACCACTCGATAGCAGAAACGAGAAACGACCGGCTGACGGCAGTGGCTAACCAGAAAACACTCGGACTGTAGCACAGACTTGGTCGGCGGACAGATAAGATGTGAACCCAGGTGATGAAGCGTGCGCGAGTCGGCTAGGAGAACTTCGGGCATCACAACAAACAACTTCCGTGAAAACAGTCTTGCGAAACTGCCGGAGGAGATTTGACGTCGGGGGTGTTTTCCGGTGGTTGAGACGAAACGACCGGTAGAGATCTGGTGCACGGCAGTAGATTAGGTTAGATTAGGGTTTTTTTTTTTTTTTAATTTTCCAGAAAATTAGGGTTTTTCCAGAAAATTAGGGTTTTTTTAGGGATTCAAAATAAAACTTTGATACCATGCTAAAAATGTATTTGTTTCTCTTATTTCTCTTTGATAGAAAATGGTTTTCTTAAATAGAAGAAATACCCATTACAAATAAGGAAACAATAAATACAGCAAATATTTTCACAATAAATACAATAATACAATGGAGAATATAAACATAAAAAGAAATAATCAACATCAAGTCATCACATATAGAGAACGCAGAAGTGTATAACACTGACATTGTTTCTCATTTTTTTACTTCAAATTTAAAATTTTTATTATTTGCTTTACATTTGGAGTTCAGTGTCATTGCATTGTTTATTATCTCTACTGTTTACCCTTTGTTTTAATTGATTCATCATTCATGTCCTCAGAGAGAATGTGACAAAAGTGCAAGTTCAAGAGATATAATTGGGTTTTCCAGTTCTGCCATCTCAGTTCTCAACAATGCTGAGTTGTCAATTGACCAGACAGAGAATTCTTCCCTGATTCATATGGATGTTGATCAGATCTTCTTGCCTACACCAATTCCAGTTAAAGCTGCTATTTTTGAAAGTTTTTCAAGACAGAACATGTCTGAGTCAGAAATAGATGTCACCACTAGCATCAAGCAATTTGTCAAAAGCAATTATGGGTTCCCTATTGAAAACAATACAGACTATATATATGCTGACAGTGCATTAGCATTGTTTAATAAGATGGTTCTCTGTTGCATCCAAGAAGGTGGAACACTCTGTTTTCCAGTTGGGACCAATGGAAACTATGTTTACAGTGCCAAATTTTTGAAGGCAAAAATTGTAAACATACCTACCAAATCTGAAGACGGATTCAAGCTAACAGAGAATGCACTTAATCAAGTACTCAATAACGTGAAAAACCCATGGGTTTACATATCTGGACCAACAATTAACCCAACTGGTCTGCTTTATGACCAGAAAGAAATAGAGAATTTGTTAGCCGCTTGTGCTAAATTTGGGGCTAGGGTCATCATTGATACTGCATTTTCAGGATTGGAATTTGATTATGAGGGCTGGGGTGGTTGGAATCTGGAAGGAGTTCTATCGAGGCTTTGCCGATCTAGCAGTCCATCGTTTTCTGTATGTCTACTTGGAGGACTGTCGCCGATGATGTTAACGGGTGCCCTCAAATTTGGTTTTCTGGTTTTGAACCAACCGCCCTTGATCGACTTGTTCCACAGCTTCTCAGGATTAAGTAGACCTCATAGCACAGTGAAATATGCTTTAAAGAAGTTGCTAGGACTAAGAGAGCAGAAATCAGGAGACATGTGGGATGCTGTAACCAGACAGATTAAGGACCTGAGAAGTAGATTCAAGCGTCTGAAAGAGGTAATCATAATTTTTTGGATAAATTATATGAAATATTCATAAATTTTGAAGTAGGTTACTTTGAAAAGTTTCATTTTTACTTGGAAACTTTGAAATTTATTCTTAAAAATAGTTTGAACATTTGACTAAAACTTAGAAGGCGTACATAATATTATTTGAATGCGTGTATGTGCTCATTTTGTCTGCTCCGGAGAACTACCACGTACAATAACAAAAAAGAAACTTGTTTATAATATCCTACTTCTCCATATAGTTTATTTGCTTCATCGTTGTGTGTGCCCCTTGGCCTTGTTTGAAGAACCGAATGTTTGAGAGTAATTTTGAAATGATTAAAATCACTTTTATCTTAGTTCAAAATCTTTTTGAAACATCCATTTAATAACTCAAAAAATCAATTGCATGTTTTATTCTACACTTTTAAGTGTGATTTTCACACTATTAAAATTGATTTTGAAAATGACAAAAATGATTTTATTCATTTCATAATCACTCCTAAACATGTTATAAGTTAGCTCGGTTTAAAATCTGACAAATTATTATACCCCATTGAGACAGACACTTGAAAGCTGTGGATGGGATGTGCTAGAGTGCCAAGCCGGTGTCTCTGTGGTTGCCAAGCCAACTCTTTATATGAACAAGACAATCAGACTGAAAAACGCCATTGATTACGAAGTGAAGCTGGACGACTCAAACATTAGAGATGCCATTCTCAAGACCACTGGTTTGTGCATCAACAGCAGCTCATGGACAGGAATTTGTGGATACTGTCGGTTCACCATTGCGTTGGAGGAAATTGAATTTCAAAAGGCACTTGATTGCATTGCCGAGTTCAAAAGAATTGCGTGCTCCTCGTAAGTGTTCTTTTCAATTGCACTTTCATGTTCCCATTTTGTCGTTGAGTTGATTGACATTAAAAAGGGCATTTAATTATGCTGAAAGTCATTCCTTGATAGCAAAAACACTCTAAAACTAAAGTAGTGTATCTTTGTTGATGCCTGGAATTTTAACGCATATACTTTTTGCTCTAATGTGTATGTCATTCCTTCAAGTGTCTACAAATTTGAATTTTATCCTTTAATGAATCAATCTATTTTCTTTAGTACAAGTCATTTTGCTTAGATAGGTGATTCCTACGGCAGATTTTTGGTTTTAATAGTGGATATATTTACGTCACCAAATTAAAATCTAAGAAATTAAAAAATAGGAAAATTATTATAAATTTTTTTAAAAAATCAAACTATTTACAAATATAACAAAATTTCACTTTCCATTTGTGATAGATCACGATAGGTCCAAGCATCTATCTGCGATAAATATCTATTTGGGTCAATTGTAGTCTATTACATATAGAAATTAAAGTTTTGTAATATTTGTAATTATTTTCAACAATTTTTTTTTTATTTTTGAAAACATCCCTTTTCTGTTTTTAAAATTAAGTATACATATTCTACTTCGACGATCTTCATACTTTATTGTCTATTTTTTCTTTAATGTTTTAAAAAATTGAACTAAAAATTGAACACTCTGAAAAGTATTTTTTAAAAATTTATTTTATTTTTAAAACGTGACTTAGAGTTTAAATGTGTTACTTAAAAACAAAAAAACGAAAGTGAGAAGTTTACCAAAGAAAAAAAATTAAGATATAGATTTAAAAAATCTTCATTTTCTTATTGACCATTACATATATTTTTTGAATATTTTTTAGTAACTATCTTAAATATCCAACCGGTATAAAACTATTAGCTATATTGTAGTATCTCCTCCAATAATTTTTAAGAAAAATTATAATGGAATTATAAAACGAACTTAGACTAGCAAGAGTGAGACGATAGTCACAGTTTCAAACCTTTTGAAAAATTTGGGCATTCCATGACTTTTTCCATAAGATTTCTAATAAGACCTTACAGGAAAAGTCACAAAATGCCCAAATGCCTCGAAAATTGGCATATACTAATGAGATTTGGACATTTTATCACTTTTCCAGTAAACTAATTCAACTTACGAGAAAAATAAACTTGGAAAAAATGACAGCAACCAAAAAATCTTTTTCTGTCCGATTTCAAACATTTACTACACATATTAAACTTCCTCCATCTTTTTTGTTTTTTTACCACCAACTAGGATGTTTCTAGAAATCAGGTCACATAGGATTTTGTTTTACCACAAATGACATTACTCAGGATTTAGGGAAGAGGAGAGTGTTGAGGAAGATGGTTTTTAGAGTATTAACGTCATTTCACTATGTGGGATCCATCTTTGAAACTCTAAAAAGTTGAAAAAAAGTTGAAAAATGAGTTAGAAAAAAGTAAAAAACTTTTTAGTTAGAAATAGTAATTTTCTCAAAGAATATTTAGAAATTGAAAAAAAAAAAAAAATTTTCAAAAAAAAAATTAAAAAATTAAAAAAAAGTTAAAAAATAAATAAAAAAAAAATAAAAAAATTTTTAGTTAAAAAAAATAATTTTCTAAAAGAATATTTAGAAATTGAAAAAAAAAAAAAAAAAAACCTTATAGTGGGTGACATTTGCTAAATATGCAATTATTTTTAAATGGGGCTTTTTTGGTAGATATTTTCTGTATTTTGCTTGTTATAATAATTTAACCAAAACAATTTCTAACTTTTTGGGCAACCCCACTACAAGCTAGAAGTAGAAGGGTGGCAATCCAACATCCCGGGTGAATCTGGAACTTTCCTGTCTCCTCAGTCTCATTCTAAACACTCTCCCAATTATACTTTTTTAAAAAAAAGTAAAAAATACCAGAACCATCTACAAACTTCCAATCAAAATGATAATCCCAACACCATTTTGTTTTTCAATTCAAACCTTCTCTATATAATCCCATCAACCAACCCATTGATTCCACAAAAAAAACAGAAAAGAAAAAGTCTAAAAACACGAAATTGTCTACAACAAATCAAACAACATCGCAACCTTCATTTTCTGTCCAAACTCTCAAATGAGCAACCCAATTCCGCTCTTTCTCTGCCTCCTCACGGCGGCGTTCATGGCAGCCCAGGAAGCCCACAGCTTCGTGCCGTACACCGGAGCACCGTGGGGCACGGTGGTTCCGTCGGACGACCCATTTAGAATCCTTGAACAGACGCCTCTGACAGTCCCAAGAGGAGTGGAAACAGTGGCATTGGCACAAGTGGATTGGAAAGAGACCCCATTTGAGCACAAGATTTTGATAGACATTCCAGGGATGAAGAAGGAAGATGTGAAGGTGGAGGTGGAGGAGAACAGAGTATTAAGGATCAGCGGCGAGCGGAGGGCGGCGGCGGTGGCAGAGGAGGGGGAAAGATGGCACAGAGCAGAGAGAGTGAATGGTAAATTTTGGAGGCAATTTAGGATGCCTGGAAATGCAAATTTGGATGGGATTAAGGCAAATCTTGAAGATGGGGTACTCAAAATTAGAGTGCCTAAACTGGTGGAAGAGAAGAGGAGGCAGCCCAAGATTATAAGTGTTGAAGGGGAAGCACCATCTGTTGGTGAAACTGATATCAAAGTTTCAAGAGATGAGATGTGAGATAGAATACCAAAATGGTTAAAATTGTATTTTGTGTTGGAAAAAGGGGTGTTCTTCATTGTAATGTATAAAAATGAATTGAGTCAACTGAATTTTGTGTTGTGATGATGTGAGAATTGTAATAAATCAATATATGTTGGAGTGAAACTCTGTTTTTGTTGTTTAGTCCTGAGTTTTAAATGCTACGCACCTTCAATTTTCTTGAGTGATGTGAGGAATAAGGGAAAAGAGGTAGAGTGAGGGATGTACTATAAATTTAATAGGCTTATTTCATCTAAAATTTGCACATACATGTTTGAAATAAAAATTAAATCTAATTTAAATCAAGAAGTTAAACAAAAAAAAAAAAAATGGAGAATAAAAGGAAAATCAGCCCACTCATAGCAAAATCTAATATGATATTATTATTCATTGTTTTTAAATCTACACTATCAAAGTGGATTTTTCTTTTTGCCTTTTTATGATGGATTATGAGGTTATTTTAGGTAATTTCGCATTAAAATTATTAAATTAAAAATTCTCCCTAATTTTTCAATTCGCACGTAAATTACAAAAAAATATTTATTTCATATTTAAATAATTAAATAAAAAGAGTCCCCACATTCTTAGCCATTCAAGCGTTAGATTTAAAAAAAAAAAAAAAAAAAAGTTACTCTAAATCTTGTTTTAAATGGGTAGATTTTTCTAATTGATAGCCATAAGAAAAATGGTAGATTTAAAAACAAAAATTACACTAAATTTTGTCACTATCTATCACGTAATTTGATAAAGAGTGATAGAATTTTGTCACTATCTACTGCTAATAGATAATGATAGAATTCTACTACAGTCTATTTGATTCAATCTCATTGCTATTACTCAAACAAGCATCAAGACCTTTGGTCTCTACCCGGACCCGATGAAAAAAATGGGATCACTTCTTATGGACTCGTTAGGAACAAGAAGAGGGTCAGTAGTCTCCGCTGTTGCAGGTCCTTCTCCTTCCGCATGACTTGCTCTGGTTGACTCTTCTAAGACTGATTGCGCTTTTTCCAACAGTGATAAGATCTCAAAAGAAAGAAGAGTATTCGAATCCGAGTCCCCTATGATACTTGGCACGAAGTCAAATTCGAATTGGATAGACTGTGATAAAATTCTATTACTTTCTATTGATGATTTGTCTTTCTATTTGTACAATGTGCTTATTAGTTTGTCTTTTTATTTGTATAATGTATTTGTTATTCTTTCATTAGTCAGTTTATTTTTTTTTTTTTTTTATTTTAGATTTTTTTGTTTTGGTTTTTTTTTTTTTTTTTTTAACTTTTTGTTTTAATTTAATTTTTTTTTTTTTTTTTTAACTTTTTGTTTTAATTTAATTTTTTTTTTTTTTTTTTATTTTAGATTTGTTTGTATTGGTTTGTGTTCATCTATGTATAATGTGTTTGTTTTAGATTTGTTTTCAATTTGCTTCATGAATATGTAATCTATCTATCGGTCGGTGATAGATAGATATAGAATTCTATCTTTGTCTATCAATTATAGACAATGATAGAATTCTATCTTTGTCTATCACTAATAAAAATAGATAGAACTCTATTTTTGTCTATTTGTGATAGTTGTTTACTATTAGTTTTGGATAGACAGTGATAGAAAACTATCTGTGTCTATCACTAAACATTTTATAATGTAGCATACTATAAAGAACATCTTTGTTTCCTCTCTATGTTGTTTATGAAACAAAGTAAATAGAAGTTGCTAATCAAATTGCAAAATGAGGAGCAGTGATAGAATCCTGGTTTGTTTTGTGTTGGTATAATGTGCTTGTTCTCTTCTTCCTATTGATTATACCAGTCTTTTTCATAATTTATCTCTATCGATGAGCGATAGATAGAGATAGAAGGTTGTCTTTGTCTATCATTATCACTATCTATTAGTGATAGACAGAGATAGACTTACATCTCTGTCTATCATTGATACACAACAATAAACTTCTATCTGCAGTAATTTGATACCAATCTTAGTGTGTGTGTGTGTGCGCGTGCGTGCATGCGTGTGTGTTGGACAGTAAAACCATTACAATTGTTATGAGAATTATAAGGTTGATGGAGTTTTGATGGATGATATGATATTCAATAATTTAGTTGGTTTGATATTGGAAGAAATTCAATTGGATGGTTTGATAGAATTGTTTGTATTATTGGATTTTGGTAAAACTAGTATTCAAATTGTTTTCCAAATGAAACAAGATAAGGATGTTAGTTGGTTTTTGACTTTGGCTAAAGATGGAAGTACTAGATGTCCTTTAGTTGCCCACGTTAGTTATCATTCTTTGGAAGGACCTTCTGCTATTAGTAGTGGATGTCGTGATAGAATGTTTTGTTTAACTTCTACTTCTTCTTCAAATGAAATTGATTTTCAAGTGATAAGAGATATTCATTTTGATGGGGATTTGAAGGAAAGAGATGTATTTGCAAGTAAAGAAATTATGTCAAAGTACTTTTACATAATAACAGCGATGAAAAATTTTCAATTTAAGACTTCAAGATTAAATTCAAAGTCTCTTGACTTGAAATGTTTGCAAGAAGGCTGCAAATGGTATGTTAGGGCATCACGGTACAAGAAGAGTGAGTGTGGATGCTTAGGAAATACATTCTCGATCATGACTGTTCGATGAATATAACTCAAAGTTGTCATAGGCAAGCTTCTTCTTCCATTATTTGGTGATTGTTTGAAAGAGGATTTTAGGTTTATCTCTACCGACTAATCTATTCCTAAAGATATTGTCAAAAGCTTGGAGGGCAAAAGAACACATAGTAGGGTAGTGAAAAGGTGTTGTAGTTGAGTCCTATAGTTTGATTCCTAAGTTTTTTTGAAAAGTTGAAGAAAATGAATCCAAGTATTATTGTTGATATCTTTTTCTTGGCAAGTTCCTATCACTGTCTATCACTGATAGACAATGATAGACATCTACACTGGCTATCAGTAACAAATGTCTATGATTATCTATTAAAGATAGATAGAGACAAAATGCTATCACTATCTATCTCTAAAAGACAAAGACTGATATATTTGTGATGTAATCTTATTTGTTAGTTATCAAAATTATTTTTTGATTTATTTTCTTGAGTTATAAAAAAAATAAACCAATATCTTTAAATCAATAACAAAGTTTATAGACTCTATCTGATATAAATTATAGTTTGAAGATTGTGTATATTTCTAACTAAGTATCAAAAACAAAGTTTGAAGACTTTATCTTATAGAAATTCTAGTTATGTCTATCATGGATAGACATAGATAGAAGTCTATCTCTGTCTATCAATGATAGACTTTAATCGAAGTCTATTTGTGTCTATTACTGATAGACACTGATAGAAGTCTATCTTTGTCTATCGCGGATAAAGTCCATTCACACTTTCTATGTTTCTATCACTAATAGACACTGATAGAAGACTATCAATGTGTATCACGACATATAAAACACAAATCATACAACTTCTTTAACCAAATAACCTTCAAATAGCCTTACAAACTCTCAATTCCATCTTAAAACTACTTCATTCCATCACAAACAACAATCTAGTTGTGTTATATACCAGGATATTACTACTATGTATTAACAACAAAGTTAGAAGAATCTATCTATAGAAATTATAGTTGTGCCTATCGTGGATAGACACACATAGAAGTCTATCTTTGTCTATTAGCGATAGACGCTGATAGAAGTCTATCTGTGTCTATAGCTGATAGACATTAATAGAAGTCTATCTCTGCCTATCGTTCATAGAGCCTATCCGCATCTTCTCTATTTCTATCACTAATAGACACTGATAGAACTTTATCAGTGTCTATCATGACATATAAACACAAATCATACAACTTCTTTAACCAAATAACCTTCAAACAGCCTTTCAAACTCCCAATTTCATCTTAAAGTTGTTTCATTCCATCACAAACAACAATCTAGTTGTGTTATATACTAGTCTAGTTGTGTTATATACTAGTATATTACTATTATGTATCAACACAAAGTTAGAAGACTTTATCTGATAAAAATTCTAGTTGTGTCTATCTTGGATAGACACAGATAGAAGTCTATCTCTATCTATCGTTGATAGAGCCTATCCACATCTTCTATGTTTCTATCACTAATAGATACTAATAGAAGTCTATTGATGTCTTTCATGACATATAAAACACAAATCATACAATTTAACCAAATAATCTTCAAACAGCCTTACAAACTCTCAATTTCATTTTAAAGTTGTTGTATTCCATCACAAACAACAATCTAGTTGTGTTATCTACTAGTATATTACTAATAATGTATCAAAAACAAAGTTTGAAGATTGTATCTAGTGATATTCTAGATGTGTCTATCGTGGGACACAGGCAGACTTCTATCTACGATTTTTCCCCCTTTTAGTGATTATTTTGGCAATTTATTCATTTTAAAGTTGTTGTATTCCATCATAAACAACAATCTAGTTGTGTTATCTATTAGTATATTACTAATAATGTATCAAAAACAAAGTTTGAAGATTGTATCTAGTGATATTCTAGATGTGTCTATCGAGAATAGACATAGGCAGACTTCTATCTACGATTTTTCCCCCTTTTAGTGATTATTTTGGCAATTTATTTACACGCACGCAAGTCTAGGAGGTTTTTTGCCTGATGGGTTGGGCTTTTTGTCATTTAACATTGTGTTTATTGTATTATTTAATCCATTTTGGGCTGGACTTTTTGTCATTTCACATTGTGTTTATCATATTATTTAATCCATTTTGGGTTGGGTTCAAATTTTTTCATTATTGTCATTTCACATTGTGTTTATTGTATTATTTAATCCATTTTAGGTTGGATTCAAATTTTGTCATTCTTGTAAATAATTTGGATCTTATTATTATATTTGAAAAGAAAAAAAAAAAAAAAAAAACTCATCTTATCCTGATGTATTAAATATTTTCTAAAAATATTATTTCACTTTAACGTATCATAGATTCACTTTTTTTTTTTCTTTATATAAAAAGGAGAGTTTCAATTATTTTTTCAAACTTTTTAAAATCAAATCAAATTTTCTCTATAAATTCACTCAATTGCACTCCAAGTTTTCATCTATTATTTTTTTTTTTTTCTATTTCTATTTCGTTAAATTTTTTTTGTTTCCTTAACTATTCTATCAAATTTTCTATATAAATTCACTCATTTACCCTCCAAGTTACTATCTCTCTTTCTCACTTCAACAGAATTTAATGATCATTCAAAGTTTTTTTTTTTTTTTTTCTTTTTCTTTTTTTAAAACCTTCAACAACTTATTCTTCAAAGAAATTCGAAAACATCTTCAACGTAAGGATTAAATCTCAAATGTCTTCTTCAACGGAATCGTGAGTCAACTTGCAAAGAAATCTGAACACCCTTTTGTTTTCTACAAAACCCGAGGGTTAGTTTCTTTCATGGCAATTAAGGAGGTGTTTGGAGTGAGGAGATGAGATGAGATGAGTTGAGATATGAACTCAACTGATCGTTTGGGAGGCCAACTTCGTATGTCACCGACATTTTATATCATGTCCACCAACAGTGTACTCAACCCTCGTCACAAGTGACCACCTTCGATGACCAACTTTTGGGACCACCTTGGATGGCCAACTCTGGCGACCGTCTTTGACGGCCAACTCTGACGACCACCTCCAACAACCAAACTCTGACACCCAACTCAGTGCGACCACGTCCAATAGCCAACTCCGGCAAACATCCAACCACCACTGTTGACGGGCAACTCCGGCGACCTCCGACGACGGTCACTCAACCAACTCCGACGACCATTATTTTAAATTATGACTACTACAAATTTGTTGACGCATGAGTTTTTTAGTTTTGTTGGCGCTTGTGACATAAAACCATCAATAAAACTTTAATTTAAAATTTTAAAATAACTATTAATTTAAAAATAAATATTACATCAATAAATGTTTATATTTAAGTTGACACACAAAATTGTCAACAAAAACACCTTTTTTGATACAAAAGTACATAAGTTCAGTCAAAACATTGAATTCCTGATTTTTTTATTAGTTAATAGTATTTTATATAGTCATTTTTATAGTAATTTAACATTAATAAAATTATTTTTATCTTGTAAAAAATCAAATAATTTGTATATAAAAACACTTTTGAGAAGAAATTGTCAGACACATGAGTATATTTATTTCAAATTTTTTTTATCAAAAGTGTTAAAATAAAAATGACTTAATTAGAAATGTCACATGCACAAATTTGTAAATTGATTGTTTAAATTTTTTAGAAAAAATTGAAATGCATGGTCCAGAGTAAACCTTAAACCCCATTTCTCAAACCTCTCAACACATTTGTGCTTAAAGAACAAAATGAAGTATAATATATGGTTTATTAAAAAAATTGTAGAATTATTGAATAAAAAGGTTTCCAAACAAAAATAATCATCATAAAAGCTTATTATTTATGTAAAAAGAAAAATGAACCAGATACCCCTAACATATGAACTCAGCATTCCAAACACTCAAAATACAGATATATGAACTCCACAGACATCACATCTCAATTCAGTGCCTCAAACAACCCCTAAAGGTATTTTTAAAGGGTAATTGCGTTAGGTAGCACTTTTAAGGATAATAATTAAGTGTATAGCAACATTTTTAAAAAATTTCAAATATAGCAAAATCTATCAATGTAAACTCTATCATCAATTGACTCATATTAACAATATAGTCTATCACTGATAGACCCCTATTATTGATATGGTCTATCACTGATAGACTTCAAAAGTAGAATATAAATTTTACTATATCCTGCAAATTCTTTGCATCCCCCTAAATTCTTGTGATCAAGATGTCAATGTTTCAAAAGATGAAGTAGATAAAAAAAACAAAATTCTCATCCATTCAAGTTGGAAGGGAAATGATTTGAAATTCCAATGGAAGAAGTTTGAACAAGATTAAAAACGAATATATGTTATTTTTTCTAAACTTTTATTTCTTGAAAATGAAAGTTATGGATAAAGAAGCAAGACTCACAAATCAATTTAAGTTTAAGATGAAATGATGTGAAAAATTCAAGGAAAAAATTTGAATGAGGTTCAAAAATAAATATATGTTATTTTTCTCAAATTTCGCTTTTTGATAATGAAAGTTTTAGATGATACAAGAAGCAAAATTGACATCAATTCAAGTTTGAAGTGAAATGGTTTGACAATTCAATGGAAGAAGTTTGAATAAGATTAAAAATAAATATATGTTATTTTTCTTAAATTTTGTTTTTTGGAAATGATTGTTTTAAATGGTTAAAAAAACAAAACTCACATCAATTCAAAGTTGAGGTGAAATGATATGAAAATTCAATGAAAAAATTTTGAATAAAGGGTTTTTCTTTTTCTTTTTTTAAAACCATAAAAAACTAACAGTAGAACAACAACAACCCGCCTCAGAAAACTGACAGATTCAAAATGGGAAATTCTCCCACCACACTTAAGAACGAGCCTCACTTATTGACTAATTGACCAAATGATCTGCCACCTAATTTTGTGAGCATCTAATATGATTGAATGTGCACACTCTCCTGAAAGGATTAAATCCCAATAGCATAAGCGATTGATCGTGTTTGTCTTTGAAATTGGTATTAGGAAAAACAAAATCAATTTTGAGAAAACTGGATTAAGCATACAAAAAAAAATATATATATATATGAGTAAAACTTTTCTTCAAGAACACCAGTGACCTTTCTCATGTGAAATCCTTCAAAAACATCACCAATTGGCCAACCTTGCTATGTCTCAGGGAAAGATAAAAAAAATTGTAGGATATTTCTTCCTTTTGCAGGGAATTGAGAGAAGAAGAAAAAATTCGTGTTGAGAGAGTAGAAAGAGACAAAGAAAAAAAAAAAGTCAACCTCTATTTTTATTCTCTCTATTTCTATCATGTTACAGAGAAATAATACCCCACTCTCCACTTCCGTGCAAAAATGCAGGGGAGTTATTTAATTTAATTAAATTATTATTATTATTATTATTAAATTAAATTAATTTAAATATATATTAAATAAACCACAATAATAATTAATTAACAATTAATTAATTTTAAATAACAAAAATAATTAATTAATTAATTTTAAATTGCATTTAAATTATATTAAAGGCATATCTCTCATAACCTGCAGTTTTAATATGAATTCAATTCATATTAATTTTACTCTATAGTTTTAATATGAAACCTATTCACATCAAATTACTATTTGAATCTCATCCAAATATTATTCTCTCTTATATCATATAGTTTTAATTATAAATCATATTTATAATATATATTATAATGTATCAGTATACATTATACTTTATATTAATCCTTATTAATATAAAATTTCCTTAAATAATTCGAACAATTCAAATTATTCCAAAATTAATTGATCCTTGTTTTACCGAGTTAGCAAAGAGATCTAATGGACCTACAAATTAGAACTCCAATGATTCGAGATTAAATTAATTAAACTCTTTAATTAATTAAATCAACATTCATTAATTGTGGGTCACTCCACTAAAAACTCACAGTTGCACTCTTCAACTATTGATATATTTATGTGTCCATGTATATGGCCAATCATCAATAAGTCGATCCTTCACAAATTCCTCGTAATTACAGTTGGGTCAAAATTTCCATTTTACCCCTGTAATTACTTCTTTCTCCTTAAGTCTCACTGATCTTCTAATGAAAAAACAGTTTATGACCCTACTATAAACAAATCCCCCTAGGGCTAATGAGAGGGAAGGCCCATGTTCAAGACCTGAAGTTAGTATTTAAGGGAGCAATTTATCTACTTTCCCTAAAAGCGGGAAAGAGTGAACTCCAACTTGTGTAACTATGTTCTTAACTCCCTACTCAGACAAATCCCTAAAGTGGTAGGCATATTAAGTCGACAACTCCGCCCACTCTCACCCATAAAAATTAAAGGATTGTCCTCATAGACATGAGTCTATAACTCATTCAGGATTGAGATCGAATTATCTATGATCATCCTATGAAATGTTAGTCTCTTCAATTAATAGCGTTACAAAGAAAGACTAATTATCTTGTGGCCCGGTCTTATACAAACTCTTTATACAATATACCCCCACTCACATGTCTTTACATGAACGATTTGGATCAAATTGTTTGTAAGACTTACAACTCTTGTAACAATTACAAAGTGGGTCATATCCACAGTGTTACCAAGATAAGACACCCAACTTTGCAAACTTTTTAAGTTATTACTTGAACATAATACTTGTATGTCTACCACATACTGTTCAAGTTACATTAAAGAACTTATAATCTTAGTTTATTGGATTGAGTTATTGCGATCTAAATGTCAAATAAAATACTTCTTATTTCATTAAATAAATAAATTGTCATTTACAATATACGAACTACAAGAACCACGAGATTTAGGGCACTAATCCCAACATTTCTCTCTCTTTTGCTCACCTCCAAAATTTCCTCCATCAAAGATTGCGCATTCATCAAATTCACCTCCCGACTTGTCAAAAGTTGCACTGCCGACAAACTATCAGATTCAACATTAATCAAATCGAGCCTCTGAGGAATAGTAGCCTCAAACCCTCAGCTATAGCCTATACCTCCATCAACAGTGGATTAAACACCCCACACACATACCGATAACCCAGCCCGCCAAGTTTTCCATCATGGTTCCTCAAAACCCAACCCATAGCCCCCACCCCCTCTGCTGTCTCCAACCTGCATCGCAAGGCAAGGACAAGACCAGAGGATGGGGAGGCAACCAACGAGGAACCACCTCCACCTGTTGAGCATGCCTATCCTCAGTAGCAACCACCGTTAACCTCCGAGACCCCTGAAACTTGGCAAGAGAGCCTTAAATAGCCTTCACAAGCCAAGAAATAGAGACCTCTCCACCTCCAAGAACCACATGATTCTGAAGCCACCATATCTGCCAAAGAGCTGCAAACAGCAGTAGCTAAACAAAATTATATGTTATTTTTCTCGCATTTTGTTTCTTGGAAATGAAAGTTTAAGATGACAAAATAAACAAAACTCATTTGAGTTAATAGTGAAATGACGTGAAAATTCAATGGAAGAAGTTTGGATGAGGTTAAAAATATACATGTTATTTTTGTCAAATTTTGTTTCTTGGCAATTAAAGTTTTGGATGGTAAAAGAATCAATACTCACACATCAATTTAAGTGTGTGGTGCAATGTTGTAAAAATTCAAGGAAACAAATTTGAATGATGTTAAAAATAAATATATGTTATTTTTCTCCAATCTTGTTTCTTGAAAATGAAAGATTTGAATGGTTAAAAAAAGTAAGACTTACATCAATTCAAGCTTAAGGTGAAATGATATGAAAATTTAATTAAAAAAAAAAAAAGTTAGAATGAAGTTAGAGATAAATATATGTTATTTTCCTCAAATTTTGTTTCTTGGAAATGAAAGGTTTTTATGTTAAAAGAAACAAAATTCACGTCAATTCCATTTTGAGATGAAATAATGTGAAAATTTCAATGTCAAAAATTTGAATGAGGTAAAAAATAAATATAAATTCTTTTTTTTTTTTGTTGTTTTTATCAATTTTAATTTCTTTGTAAATGAAAATTTTGAATTTAAGATTAAGTTGAAAATGAAAAATTAAAATGAAAATAAAGTAGGACATTGGAAATCTAAATATCGAAAAAGATAGAAAAATGACCTATTCAGAAAACAAAAGAAATTTCAAGATTTTGGTTATGCTTGAATTAAAATTTTAAAATATGTTAATTTGTATTGAGTAGAACAACGCGAGGTATAGAATTGAATCTTCGATCTCAAGGAAGAGGCTGTATGCCAATACCATTGAGCTAAAGTTGCTAAATATTTCTAAATGCAATCAAACCCAATGAAAACCAAATAACGAAACACCCACAAGAAAAGAGAACACATCTGACGTTAGGGAATTTTTGTTTTGAAAGTTGAGTTACCTTCTAAACCTTTTTTCGTAGGGTTGAATATTACCGTTTTTCAGTCTCGTTAAAATACTATAATTATACAATAATTTTTAAATTCTCTCTCTTTTTTTCCTTTTTATTTTTTTAACTATTATTAATATTTTAGATTATCTTCTTGGAATAATCTCTTTCCTTATTCGTTTTTTTTTTTTTAAAAATGTCACTATATGGAATAATTGTTTCTTGAATTTGAATACAATTGTTCCTTACTAGTGTGCTTCACACGAGATATCTTAACATGATAATAATGTTTGTTAATTTAATTTAACAAAATTCCATTTTTTGATTTTTGGAAGTCAATTTAACTCATAGTCCAAAGTCGTATAATCATTTTTAACTTAAATGACTAAAATGTTTAGTTTTTATGAACTCCGAAGCCTAACTGAAATCAAAAACTCAAACTTGATTTTTTGTAGTTACTCAAATGAGGAAAAACATTTTTTTTTTGGAAAAAAAAAATTCTAGTTTTAGTGAATTCTGATTTCGAAATGGATGATTTTTTCAAAAAGAAATTGAAATTATGTTGAATTTGAGTGCAAACTACTAAAATAAAAATTAATGAAATAAATAATATTTAATTTCAAATCAGTCATACTAAAAAATATATATTTAATTTTCAAATTAGATTTATTCAAAGTAAAAAATATATGCATATATTTCATTTTTCAAGTAGTAATTTTTTTTAAAAAAATTATCCATTATATCTTGATTTTAGTTATTCTTTTTTTTTTTACATATTTAAATTAGACAATTTAAAATTAAAAAATGATAAGAAACACACTTTTATTTTTAATATAGTTATATTTGAACCATACGAAAAAAATTTTATTTTAACTTCATTATATTAATATAATTAAAATGATAAATTTAAAGTAATCTAAAATTTAAAGACTACAATTTTTACTCTTTATTTATTTTTTATTTCTTTTAAAAAAAATAGTTTTAAGCAAAACCTCTATGCTCTTAAAAATAAGTAATTAAATTGCTTGAATCTAAAATTAATTCTACAAATATCATTAAATAATTTTTTTTTTGAAATAATTCACCTTTTAATCAACTGAATTTTCAAGTAATTCTTTAAAAATATGATGATTAACCAATCTAATTTTTTTCATAGTAATTTTTACTTTTGTAGATTAAAGACATTTTAGGTCTTTAGAAATTTTGATTCAAATATAATCTTTAATAACCGTAGTCAAGCACGCCAATTTTTTTTATGAAATCACTCAAATCTTACATAAAAGGAGAAGCTTAAACCTGAAGTAGAAGGTATTATTACGCCTAAACCATATGTAAGTTTTAGAGAATCTTATGAAACACCTCTATATTTTGGTAACGTGTTCAATACTCACCAAATATAAAAATTTAATAACAAAATAAGCTTAGCTCAACGGTAATTAACATGACTTTCCTCTAAAGGTCAAAACTTCGACCAGGTAGCCATAACTACAAAATTTTAATAATGCAATAATCAATCCATGTGGTTTCAAGAATTAGTGTCTCGTTCATTTAAAAACTTTGGCTAATCTTTCAAATGCTAATGCTTTATCCTTTGAAATTTACTTGTTACTCAAACTCACCTAAAGGCCTCTAGAATGAGAATCTGTATGGCATAGACTTATTCAAGGATCCGATGTTCTTTCAATGGACTAACTAGACAAATAAATTTGGCAAAGTGATTTGAGAGAAATGGAAAATTTTCTCATTTCATTTGAATCAAATCCAGGCCAGGTTGCATAGATGAGAGCTAGACATCCAAACACCATGACTACATCGGATCTTGTTAAATTTTTCGTCTTTCTTAGAAACAGCATATATATATATATATATATAATTGTTCAACTTCAGTCAGATTCATAGCAGAAATTTGACAACCTCCAATGCACATAAACAAAATTAGTGATAAAGATATTTGTTTAGATTCTTGAAAGTTGTAATCAAACATTATGACTTATAATTAACTACACTATTACTATTTCAAATCTCTCTTTGGTACAATATTTACTATTTCTTAATCATCCTCTATCATCTCCTCTTTCACTCTTTGATACGGTGTTTACTATTTTCTAATTATCATTTCTTTCACATTTTGTTATAGTATTTACTATTTTCTACCTAGACTAAAATAGTCTGCACCCAAACAATGCAAACACAAACTATTACCAAATGCCCTTGAAAATGTTCTGAAGTTTGTAATCAACAAGGCAGCTCACAAGTACAGCTAATTACAGCAAATCCCTCCCCCCATATCTATTGTACTTAAAAAAAAAAAAGAGAGAAGAGAGAAAAAGTACAGCTGATTACCAAATCCTCCAGCTACCATAAATCCTATATGAACTATGCAAGTAATACAGAAAGAGCCTAAAGGTGTATGAACTATGCAAAAATACTCGGTTGGGAAAACATACTTGCAACAAAATTTTATGAGAATAATCATAAATGCTAACAACAAACAAAGAGATACCTGAAAATGGATAAAGAGATGGGGGTGAGGCGCATATACATTAAACTTACCTATTGTTACACTTTAGAACTGAATTTGTGTTACCCTTTCCATAAAAGACTCGAACCCTTAATCAGACCATCTTTTTACCTATCAACCGGAAAGCAACTGGCTGGGATCTGACAAGGATCTTTAGGAATCAAAGAGACTTGATATTCCCCATCCTCCGATCAATGGCTATCTGGTGAAAGCCTTAGTATCCTTGAGACATATAGTATCTGCTTGTTTTTCGTGATGAAGAAACTATGCATGTTGGTCATACTTTTTTTTTTTATCTGTGACATAATCGAGCTTTACCAGGATTGAGTAGCGATTCTGCCATCACCCATCCCTGCCAAGACGCAAATAATAATAATAATAATAATAATAATAAATTACTTGATCACTTGATCATTGTGTTACTCAGGAAAGCAATAACGCCACTCAGTTAAGACCTGAGAAACTAAAAGACGACATAAACTATGTTTTATTTGGATTTTATCAACTGAGGCTACTAAGGATTTAAAGAGCTGCAAACATTTTTAGAAACATAATTCAACTGGAGAAAGAATTGAACGAAGTAGGTTTGCTGTAACAAGAGTACATTAACCATTCAAGTTATTTCGTTTTGCATGATTAACAAGTACAACTAAGACTTAGAGTGTGTTTAGATTGACTTTATGCTAACTTGACATCTGTGGAATCATTTTGTGCAACCAAACAAAATTTTGATTAAAATCACGTTAAGATGTAACCAAATACAAGTTTTTAAACTAAGGTCCTTTAATGAAAGAGTTGCAGAAAAAGAATATTATTCTAAAAAGTGTTTAAACTAGTAGGCATGTCAAATCAACCCTAGAATTGAATATTATCTGTAACACTGCTATTCACCCATTCATCAGTAAAAAAAAAAAAACTTCTAGATAATTCTATATTTATTCTATGTACTTCAATATTAGGTGTCAGTGATGCAGCACAAGCCAAAAAAGAAACATGCTCATTTTCCTACCTGCTCTGAAGCTTTACTCTTGAAAATCTCATATGAGGTTGAGACCATTTTACATGATGCAGCAATTTCTGCCTCAAGATTGGTCGTAGTGGGCACAGAATTTGAAAAGCCCTCACCTTGTTTTCGCGAAGAGTTCTGAGCCCCACTTGATGAGCGTATAAAATGTAAGAGCACATGAGCCTGTAGAAAAGTAACTTGCATCACAAGAAGAAAATTTTGGGAGGCAAAAATGGAAAACAAAAACAAATCGTGATCTTACGTGGAACGCAGCTTTTAGGATATCATCCGACTTTGCTTGATCTTTGAGTAATGCATATACCTTACCCTTGGTTTGATTGTATGTCACAATGTATTTTTCTTTCTATTACACATCAAGAGAAAAATATGAGAAAATTAAAATAAAAGAATAGCACTGCTCCGATAATGGGATGAGATATCACATACATCAAATAAGGGCTCTATGGCAAGATATGAACCAGCATCTTGGAATGCATCTTTGAATCTTGGTCCTGCCAAAATTGCAAATAGTTTTACATGCTTCAACCCCGTGAAAGGCAAGTACAACAAATACAAACACAACTTTGATCTACTATGAGGAGATACTTCAATTTTGCTTGTTTGCGTTGTGATTGAATATAAACACTCACGCCACATTTACCTTAATGAGAAAGTCACTTCAATTCAGAAGAATGAAATAAATGCAAGCATACGTTTGGAGGATGAAATATTTACCAAGAACCACAGGAGTCTCCTTTAGCCAGGGGAAACTTAATATTCTTTCATTCATATTTCCCTTCTGCAATGAGGGTACTCGCCCTGCAAACAAGCATAAGACATGGTTTTATATACATGTCTAAAAATAAATAAATGTGCTTTATTCTTTTAGCTAAAGTTTAAGCCACTTGAAAAGGAATTTAAGGATTGAGAACATTTATCTCTCTCTCCTTCTCTTTTTTGAAATATCAGATAACACTTAAAGCACCTGTCTTGAGGAATGACTCTACTGCTACATTAAATCTCGCTCTGTTCAATGTGTGCAACACAACGGATCTGACCTGAAAAATATTGCATATGTAAAACTAGAATGACTAAAAGCAATTCCATAATTAAGAGAAATCAGAAGTGCAAAAAGAAAAACAAACTTTACCTCTCGATAAGAGCTGAAAATATAACCACATGAAAGGAGACCAAAAGTAGTAACCAAAGATGGATTTCTTTTTGAAATCATTATGCTTAGTCCGGTTCCTAGCTTCAAAAGACATAATTGAAACTTCCATCAGCTTCATCTGAAACTTAATTAATCATCTCATATGACATAAATCTACGTAAAGCATACAGCAATGATACATAAACTAAACATCCAGAAGAAATAACATAAAGCTCTACGCATTACAACATTATTAGACGTGAAAAATAAACATAGAAATATCTGAAAAGAACCCAGTGTTTCGAAACAATAGCATGCCACATGGCACATTATTATATAACAGTGCTAAAGAAATGGTAGAATATCCAATTTTTTCTTCTGATGACTAGGACACTTTAAGGAATCCATGCAAAGATTTTTCTCTTTTTTTTTTTTTTAATGGGAGGATGCGCATTCAAATTTACTTTTATTCTTTGAACAAGAGAAAAAAAAAACATAATTTTCTATTTAATCAAACAATCGTCTAGGTAACAGACACTAAGGGTGCTAATAAACTTCTGGTGAAGCCAAGGATCTTCCCCTGGCTTTGTACGCCAATAATTACTTATATATCATGATGGGTATTGTTTTATATTATTTAATTAAAAATAAAAAGGAAAAGGGGGGAGAAAAAGTAATTCCTTAGAGATTTGTGACTGTCCATATCACCTGAAGATCATATTGAAATAATACACATAGGAAATCAATAAAAAAGAAGAAACTTTTTGTCTGAGACCTTGCATCTTTTATAATTTCATCTTTAGGAAAAAGTAAGAACAAAATCAATTTTCTTAAGGGTTAGCCAAATTATGTCAAACACAAACTATCTACTTTGTCAGAGTCTAAAGAGAGGGCTCAACAATACCAGATCTGCTATATTTCCTACACATTCTCCCTTAGCAGTGACATCCCCAATGTTTTCTCCTTTTGCAAAGGCTTTGTAGATTGGAGTGCGGGTCGATGTTGATGTTACAGCTGCAACGTTCTACAAAGCAAGTAATGAAATGAGATTTCATAACAGCTAAACTATTGCACCTTACAAGGAAACAGTCAAACCTTTGCAACATTAGCAGCACAAGCCAAAGGAAGAAAAAGGTGTGGTGCAGCTGCAGTTGCCAGCTCTACCCCAGCACCCAACTCCATAAGAAGATCACCTGCAAAACGTAGCTACAACCCTCGTAGTGTTCAGAAGACAGATCTTTAATAAAAATTAAAGATAGTCACTATAATGAGCAGGCTTTTCTGTGGAAACTAGTAAATAAAATTTACCTGCTTGAGATCATAATCAAACTTTTTCCCTTGTCGAGCAAATAGCATTTTCCCAACACGACCGGCACCATCCTGTAAAGAAATGCTACAACTTAGTCAGTTCGTTCAACTCTGCACGAGTTAAGTGTGAAAAGGATATAATGAATAGCAAGAAAATATTATGAAGTGCTGCAAGTAGGCACCTTTGATGCTTAGTTGTTATATATATATTATATATAAATACATACATGAATATATACACACATATATACATATATGTATAAGTATATGTATATATGTTATTGAAACGACTACTTTCATTGAGAAAAAATGAAAGAAAACAAGAACATACCAAAAAAACTAAGCCCACAAAAAACCCCCACTAAAGAAACAGGTCCAATCAAATAAAATGTTGCCTAAAGAGTACTTACACAAAATGTCTTCAAAATCGAAGCCCAAGAGGGGCATGAAACCTCAACAAGGATCAAACCTCATCAAGGACCAAACATCACTAAGGTCCCTCTACACACCTTTAAACACTTCTACATTTCTTTTTAGCCAAATGTCCTATAACAGAGCATACACCTTGACAAACCACAAAGAACAAACTTTCTCTCTAAAAGGTGGATGGAGGAGGAACTCTCCAAAGCACTTCATAATCTTGTCGTAATAAAAGAAGAAAACAATCAAATAACCAAAAGAAATTTGAAAGAAATTTTAACCAACCCAGAAGGAATTTGAAATAAAAACTCTCAATGGACAGAAAGAAAAGAAGATCTTAACCAACCACATTCAGCGTTGCTTTTGACCTTCTTTTTGAAAACATGTGAAACTTCTTAGTAGTTTAATTACAACCTAAAATGCCAACTTATTCATTGAGAAAATTATCACATCAGAACTGGAACTACAATTTTATCTTTCCTCATAGTCGGCAGCAAGATACATGTGGCCACCCTCAGCTACTTCATGTCATAGTTATTTTTTCCGGACTATGATTGCAAGCTGATCCAAGCATAACTAGAGTGCTAGTTATGCCATAAAAACTTGCATGCACATATATACAATGAATGATAGCACAACCTAGCCGAGATCAATACCATAGCATAGACAGATATTCACTATATTTTCTCAATGGAAGTGTGGTGTTCAGGAAAAAGAAAAGAAAAGAAAGGAAAAGACTAAATTGCCATTCGCAAATGGCCAGCACAACTGGAAATAGAAAATTTTCTACTATGACAAATAGAATACATTGCAGTTCATAAAGTTTCAACTTTTTTAAGAGAGGGGAGATGTATGAAGTATAAGTGTTGGATCAATTTAAGCATCGAAGCATATTTAGTACCTACAAAACCTAAATAAAAAGAACAAGACAACTACTTCTGCCGTCAAGTGTGCCCACTTAGATATATTGATCCACTTTTGAGCACTTAAGTTGCAGGAACAAAACTATGTTTCTAATCAAGAAATTACAACAGCATTCAAAGAGACTGTTACCTTGAGAATCCAGTTAATAGCAATGGCACCAGGAGTAGCTTTATTTCTGGCGACCCCAACAGAGTTTAGTAGTGTCTGTGTTGTGAAAACACCCATTGCTCCACCAAAGAAGTGCTGCAATAGATCAAGCCATCATTACCATAGCATTCTGATTTATGAGTATAGAAAGAAGTTGAATATTTCTCTTCTTTTTTCTCAGAAGAGACATCGATACTAGCTAATTGCTACCTTTTCATATCAGCTTTCTCTCCCTCCAAGTAATAATTGATAAACTAACTTTTTAAACTGACCGGCTATATAAGATAATTGCAAGCCTACATTATTTTTCTGAATTTAGACTCATACCTTCAAAGCTCTCCACGTCATGTACGGTACATATGAAGGAGTAACACTTTCGGGGAAGCCTTCTGGGACTACATATGATCTTATGAAGGACATCATCTCCTGCATCACAAATTTGAAATTACCCGATCAGAAAAACAATAAATTTGGAAGAAAGTTTATCTTCCCCTTGATTAAAAGAAGAGAAGTCAAGTTCCTGTTAACCGACAAAATACTGTAAACTGATTAACCATCACAAAAAGTTTTTGCAATTCCTTCAAACAATAGTGTGAATATGTGAAACAAAACAGAATTAGAATAGAAGTACTTAATGAAGTAAAACAACTATCCATGTTTTTAAAAGTAAAAGAACAACAACCAATTTCTTGTTTTCTCAAGGAAAAACCCGTTCCACCAAGCCTCACAGAAACAAGTATGAGTTCTGAATTAGGTAGCTGTTTTTAAAAACCAGGCACAATACTTCGACGGAGTAGCAGACATTTAAGCACAATTGAAAACAAACACAGCTAGTACTTAATTGATAATAGAAACATAATGTAAATACTAACATCAATAGGAGCCTGCGGTGTTTGCAAGCAAACAGCGCGGATCGAGCCGTTCTTCGACCTTCCGGATGGCTCATTGTCAGCAACATAATTCCACCTGCGGCCATCGATTTCCTCGCAGCAAATCAATCTCAAGGTGGAATCAAGAAACTGATTATCCACAATACCAGGGTTTCTCGGCTGCGGCCCAGCGAGGGAGAGCGTGGGGGGGACAGAATCAAGAGGAGGAGCAGAAGCCAAAGTAGCAGTAATGCGCAGAGACTCCCGAACGAGAATGCGCGCTTCAGTGGAGGAAGCAACAGATGTGGCAGCGGAATTGGGGGATTGCTTGAGCTTGATCGGAGCCATTGGAACAAGAAATCACAAATCAAAAACAAAAAGGCGTTGGAAGAAATTGATGGAAGGATGAAGAAGAAGGAAATGGAAGAAAAAGGTTGAATTCAAAGGGGGAAGCATTGGAATTGACGGAGGAAGACATGGGAGAGAAGGTGGCCTACAATTGGCAACGGAGCTACAGAGAGAAGGTTGGAAAATGGAAGACAAAATTTTCTCCCTCCTTGTCACTGCAAATTTCTATCCTCTACGATTTGTGGTACTTGTTCTTCCTTGTTTACTAGTGGGGATTGTGGGCCCATCTTTCCTCAACTCTTTCCTCATTCAAACCCTTTTTCATTTCTTTAGTCCCTTTGCGTTTTCATCTTTAATTCAGCTTTTTATTACTCCATTTCCATTCATACCCCCTTACAAAAAAAAATAAAATAAAATAAAAAAATAATTCTTTTCGAAATTATCCATGCATTTATGCTAATTGTTTATTTTGTAAAAACAACATTTGATGATGTATTCGCATGATTGAGAATAAATACATCGATAATTTTCAACACATGGTCTAAACCGATTGACTTATGAAAATTTTGGAGATTAATTAACAAGTTTATACGATATTTGTCTCTAACGAAATCTAGAGGAGAGTGATACACTTAGATTCAATTTTCTCACCAAAAAAAAAAAAAAAAAAGAAAATCTATAAAGTTTAATCTAATTGATCACCTTTTAACAATAAGGTTTGATTTCTCGTACCCACATGTTGTATTAAAAAACCATCATTTTTCTTTTTTTTTTTTTTAAATGAATGTTGTATAATAATTTGGAGGTTTGTGTCTATTTGATCGATCAACTTTCAAATTTATAAATTTAGTCTCCAAACTTTTGATTTTTTTTTTTCCACAAATATACTAGACACAAAATTGAAAGTTTAGGGTAACATGTATAAGACATAATTCACTTAGGGAACTTTTGGAGGTGGGATTTAGTGCATAACTTTAATTTAGCGTCCAATTCATAAACCTTGTATTTATGCATAATTACCTCTCAACCATATCTTCATTCATTTTAATAAATAGCATTTAAAACCCCATTAACAAACAATTAAAGAATTTTAATTACAATTATGAATGGAAAGATGTGGATGAAAAAAATGAATAAGATCGTAACGAAATTAAAACCTTTACACCACTCACAAATCAATCTAATATAGATAAAATTATATAAATATTTAATTAAGAGTTGTTTTTAAATATAAAAAATAAACTAAAATATTTATAAATATCTACCTATTTGTGATAGACTACTATCTGTGTTATGATAGACACAGATAATAGTATATCTCGATCTATCGCAGTCTATCACAGATAGACTATTTTGCTATAATTTGTAAATATTTTCAGTAGTTTTATCATATAAAATAATTTTCCACTCAAAATATGAGAGTGTGAGAAATTCAAATATCTAATCTTTTCATTATTTAGAATCATCAGCTAGGCTTAAAAAGAATATTATATGTTAAAACTTTCTAATTGTTGTAAAATTGAGGAGCAAAATGACGGAAAAAAGGAGCACAAAAATCGAAAAATTATAATATTAAAATAATAAATAATAAAATAATATCAAAGTAATTAAAATAACCAAATTAAATAAAGTAAACTTAAAATAAACTAAAATAAAGAAAGTGAGATTTTATGGAAAATGAAATTTCTCAAATTTCACCAATCTTTTCTCTCTTCAATGTGTGTGTTACAATATCAACCAAAAGCCTCTATATTTATAGGCAATTTGGCAAATAGGTAATGACACTCATGGCCACTAAGGATGTGTCATTAGTAGACACATGACCTTTAGCCACTAAGCTCAATTATATGATGGACATCTAATTTGTTATAATATTCATAATACTCCCCCTTAGATACCCATTATATATATAATATGCCTTGTTAAAACTTTGCTAGAAAAAACCCAATGGAAAAAAAATCCTAGTGAAGGGAAAAGAGTACATATTTCATATAATCTAATATTTCTAAAAGTATACAATACATTTGCTCCCCTCATAAGAACATCATTTGAGACTTTTGAGTCGTTGCATTCCAATTTTCATTTTTCAAAGGTTGTGGTTGATAATGATTTTGTAAATAAGTCTGCAAGGTTATCCTTCGAACATATTTGTTGTACAGTAATATCGTCATTTTCTTCAAGATCATGAGTGTAGAAAAGATTTGGTGAAATATGTTTTGTTCTATGTTCTTTAATATATCCTCCTTTGATTTGGGTTATACATGCTATGTTGTCTTTGTATAATGTTGTTGGAGGATTTTTACTAGAAGACAAGCAATGTGTTTCACGAATGTGTTGAGTCATTGATCTTAGTCATACACATCTCTACTAGCTTTATGGATTGCAAGAATTTCAGCATGATTTGAAGAAGTTGTTGTTATGGTCTGTTTCACTGATTGCCAGGATATAGTAGCTCCTCCACATGTGAACAGATAATCTGTTTGAGATCTAACTTTGTGTGGATCAGATAAATATTTAGAATCTGCATAACCAAGTCACAATTTGATTTATTTGAATAAAACAAATCCATATCGATTCTTCCTCAGAGATAACGGAGTATATGCTTAATTTCATTCCAATGTCTTTTTGTTGGAGAAGAACTGTATTTAGCTAATAAATTTACTGAAAATGCAATATCTGCTCTTGTATTATTAGCAAGATACATAAATGCACAAATTGCACTAAGATATGGTGACCAAGAAATTCTTCATTATTATCTTGAGGTCAAAATATATCTTTCTTCACGTCTAGTGAACAAACTTCCATTGGAATGTTTAATGGATGTGCTTTGTCCATATAGAATCTTTTTAAACTTTTTCCTATATAGGTTGACTGATGGACAAATATACCATCGGCTAAATGCTCAGTTTGCAATCCAAGGCAAAATTTTGTTTTTCTGAGACCTTTCATCTTAAATTCTTTCTTAAGATATTCTTTTGCCTTTGAGAGCTCTTCAGGAGTTCTAATTATATTTAGGTCATCAACATATATAGATATAATAGCAAATCCTGATTGTGATTTCTTTATAAAAACACATGGACATATTGGGTTATTTTGATATCCTTCTTTCAACAAATATCCACTCAGGCGATTATACCACATTCATCCTGATTGTTTTAACCTATATAGTGATCGCTGTAACTTTATTGAATATAGTTCTCAAGAACTTGATTTATGTATTTCAGGTATCTTAAATCTTTCTAGGATTCTCATATAAATGTCATTATCAAGAGATTCATAAAAGTATGGTGTGACTACATCCATAAGATGCATGTCCAAATTTTCATACACAGTCAGACCAATTAAATATCTTAATGTAATTGCATCCACCACTGGAGAATATGTCTCCTCATAATCAATAGTAGGTCTTTGGAAAAACCTTGTAGTTTCTCCATGGATATTTACATCCTCAACCAAGCCTTTTTCACTATCGTTTATTTTTCTTTTTCGAGGATTTTTATCTTTCAAAACCACTGATCTACCACGCTTCGGTGTGTTCCAGATTCATTAGTGACAACTTGCTGTGTTGGGATATCAATTTTCGACGGAACATTTGCAACGAGTATATGTGATTTAGTTACTTTCTTTGCATCTATAAATGCATCTAGTAATTGATTTGCTATATTTTGAAAATGAATTAATTTATGAACCTCAAGTTCACATAGATTTGTACGGGGATCTAAATGAGACAATAATGATGCATTCCATGCAATTTTCTTTTCCAACTTCTTAATTCCTCCCCCCTAATGTTGGAAAATTTGTCTCATTAAAATGACAATCAGCAAATCGTGCAGTAAATACATCATCTGTCAGGGGTTCAAGATATTTAATAATTGATAGGGAATCATATTTAACGTATATTCCTAACCTCATTTGATGACCCATCTTAGTACGTTGTGGTGGAGCAATTGGAACATATACTGCACATGCAAAAATTCTTAGATGGAAAATATTTGGCTTCTAACCATAAGCTAATTATAATGGTGAGTATTTATTATAAGCTACTGGCCTAATGCGTGCAAGTGACGCAGCATGCAAAATAGCATGTTGTCATACAGATGTAGGAAGTTTCGCTCTCATAAGTAATGATCTAGCAATTAATTGCAAACATTTTATAAATGATTCTCTTAAACCATTTTGTGTATGAACATGAGCTACAAGATGTTGAACATTTATCCTAATTGACATACAATAATTATCAAAAGTTTGGGATGTAAATTCACTAGTATTATCAAGACAAATTGTCTTAATTGTACAATCAGAAAATTGTGCTCTTAACTTAATTATTTGAGCAAGTAATCTTGCAAATGCAACGTTTCGACTTGATAATAAGCACATGTGTGACCATCTACTAGATGTGTCTATTAATACCATAAAGTATTTAAATAGTCCACTAGGTGGGTTAATAGATCCACAAATATCACCATGAATTCACTCCAAAAATGCAGGTGATTCAATTCCCACTTTAGCTGGTGATGGTCTAATTATTAATTTGCCTTGAGAGCAAGCATCACATAATAATTCATTAGATTGAAGAATCTTTTGGTTCTTTAATGGGTGTCCATTTGAATTTTCAATGATTTTTCTCATCATTATAGATTCTAGATGACCCAACCGGTCATGCCAAATTGTAAATATATTTGGATTCATAAACTTCAGGTTCATTGTTGCATATGTTTCAATGACTCATATATGAGTATAATATAATTCAGAAGATAAAGCAGACAACACGAGATATGATATAAAGATATTCTATCTCATTTTTCCTATCAGTCTCAATATGGTAACCATTGCAACGTATATCTTTAAAACTTAATAGATTTCTCTTTGATTGACTAGAGAACAATGCATTGTTAATTATAAATTTTGTTCCTCCAGGCAAAATAATATTTGTTTTTCCAAATCCTTTGATCAGGTTTGCAGAACATGATATTGTATTGACTTTTGCTTTCAGTATTGTCAATTTGGAAAAATATTTTTTATTTGTAAGTATTGTATGTACAGTTGCATAGTCTGCTAAACATAGATATTCATTCCTCATTTTTTAGTCACTAAATATATGAAAATTGTCCATGATTCTTCATTTAAACAAGATAATTACAATAAGAAAAACAAAACTTAAAATACAATGTTTAACTTAAAAAAACATAAAAGATAGATAGATAAAACAATTCTACATATTCTCAAAATCAAAAGAAACACTTGTTATGCCGTCATTTGTGCTGATTTTCTCTTCAGGAGATTCAAAGAAGTCCGCCACATCCAAATTTGTTATATTGGATGGGTCAAATATATCATTATCCTGGTATGCAAAATTTGCTTCCACATTTTCCCTTTTTTCTCCAGAGAAGCTTGATAGAGATCAACTAGATGTTTTGATGTAGACAAACATGAGACTAATGCCCATTCATCTCGCATCAGAAGCATTCATGCTCATCATCTTTTGAATTTTTATCTTGTAGAGCTTTTCCTTTATGATCATCATTTCGAGTGGTTCTTTTAAAATTTGGATGATTATAATGACCACCACAAAAATAATTATTATTTCTTCCTTTGCCACAGTCACGACCACGACCACGACTTTGACCATAATTATTAAAATTTACAGCATTCACTTCAGGGAATGATGTTGTTCTAGTTGGTCGAGATTCATGGTTATTCATTAATAGCTCATTATTTTGTTCAGCCACGAGAAGACATGAAATTAATTTAGAATATTGTTTAAAACATTTCTCTCGATATTGTTGCTGCAGGAGCATATTCGAGGTATGAAATGTAGAAAATGTTTTCTTCAACATATCCACATCAGTAATTTTCTCTCCGCATAACTACAATTTTGAACTTATTTTAAATAATGCGGAGTTGTAATCACTTACTGATTTGAAATCTTGGAGCCTCAAATGCATCCATTCATAACGAGCTTTAGGAAGAATGACTGTTTTTTTTATGATCATATCTTTGTTTTAAATTCTTCCACAAGATACATGGATCTTTTATTGTTAAATATTCCATCTTCAATCCCTCGTGAAGATCATGACAAAGGAAAATCATAGCTTTCGCTTTTTCCTGAATAAATGTTGCATTTCCCTCTTTAATTGTTTCTCCAGGTTCTTGACATCTAGATGTATTTTAGCATCAAGCACCGATGACAAATAATTATTTTCATTGATGTCAAGGGCTGCAAATTCTATTTTTGTAAGATTTGCCATGATAACACTTCAATGGAAAAACGGCAAGAGCTCGTGTTGATAACATGTTGTAAAATTAAGGATCAAAATGACAAAACGGGAGCACAAAAATCGAAAAATTATAATATTAAAACAATAAATAATGAAATAATGTCAAAGTAATTAAAATAACCAAATTAAATAAAGTAAACTTAAAATAAACTAAAATAAAGAAAGTGAAATTTTATGGAAAATAAAATTTCTCAAATTTCACCAATCTTTTCTCTTCTTTTCTCTCCAATGTTTGTGTTACAATAACCACCAAAAGCCTCTATTTATATACAATTTGGCAAGTAGGTAGTGACATTTCATGGTTACTAAGGATGTGTCATTAGTAAACACATGGCCTTTAGCCACTAAACTCAATTATATAATGGACATCTAACTTGTTATAATATTCATAATTAGTTTTTCACTTTGATGTTTTATTAGTTGGTTTTTTTCCTTCAAATTCATGTTACTATCCTTGAAATTCTTTTTTTTTTTATTTAAGTTCAACAAAATATATATATATATATATATATATATATATATAGTATATATAGATCACTGTCTATGAAATCTCTTTTTTTTTTTTTTTTTTTTTTTATTTAAAAAAAATATATATATATATTTATATATATATATATAGAGAACATATACAACTGTCTCTAACAAATCTATTTTTTTTTTTTTTTTTTTTTATTTAAAAAAAATATATATATATATTTATATATATATATATAGAGAACATATACAACTGTCTCTAACAAATCTATTTTTTTTTTTTTTTTTTTTTCATCTTTAACCCATACATTCCACGTGACTTAAACTATGTTGTAGGGTTGTTGAGTATGCAAATAATGATATTTTGTCTTAGCTGCAATAGTTACATGTAGAAAATTGTAAATATATATTTTTATTTAGTGAGTTCACATCTCAAATAGGTATTGCGAATTTGGAAACGTATGTGTATAGTTGAATGGTGGAACAAAAAGTTAAAAAAAAAACAATAATAATAGCCAAAATAAATTAATTAAAAAATGCATAAAAATGCATGTCTTTTATGCATCTCAAACACAGACAATTTATTACCAACATAGACAATTATTTTTTACATACAATTATTATCCACTCAACTCAATCTAACTCTATACGTTAAGTGCACCTTAAAGAATTAAGTTATAAGCTTATAGTATTTTTTAGTATATTAATTAAATAATGAGATGAGGTTTTGGATCCAATTTCCTACTTTAATAAGGTAATATGTCATTTATATATTAGGAAAGGTTGAAATTCACTATAATTTTGTAGGTTTTTGCAACCAAATGAAATAATTCTAATATACTTGAGGACAAAAACATTAAATTTTCAAATTTCTTAATAAAACAAAATTATTAGGAAAGGTTGAAATTCACTATAATATGATTGCACTTTTTCTTATTTGTTTCCCTTTGTAAAAAACTTCACATATTTGTCATTGTTCATAGGACGAATGGTGCCAAAAAAATCATAAAATAAAACTTCACTTTGTAAGTAAGAATGTCATTTTTCTTGTTTAATTTAATATCATATATTATTAGAAATTTTCTCCTAGCTCTTGAGTACATTTTGTGCCGTCTTCTAGAATGTAGAGAAATTATTATAAATAGAAAAAATATCTACTATTTATAGAATATAGAAAAATTTTACTGTCTATTGGCGATAAACCGTAATAGACGCTCAAGTGAGAAGTTTATCGTGGTCTATCGCGGATAGACAGTGAAATTTTTTTATATTTGTAAATAGTTTGACTCATTTTGATATAGTTGGAAAGAACCATGTAATTTAATTTAACGTCACATTGCTTTTTTCTTCTTTTTCCCTCCGTTCACACCTTTGTTTGAAATCTTATTATGGTGACTATTGGTAAAATTTGGATACTAAAATTTTAATTTACCTTCACATGACACCAATGAGGGGGGAATAAATGTTGTCGCAAACATCCGATCAATCAAATAACATTTATAATACTGATCTAAACTTCAATTACTGACTAGTCTTAGTGACAAATAGCCTAAGATAAAATAGCTAAGAGAATTGAATCCTGACAGAATTGTGTGATCGCGTTCTTTGGTTTCTTGAAAGAATTAAAAATATAAAAACTAGAAGAAAAGGTTAAGCATTATATTGTTGTCGATGTGTGACGACAACAAAATCTCCTCTTGGATATTGTTGTCTCCTACTTGGATTCTTCTTGTTCTACGAGATATTCACTCTTGTAAGGATCCGGCTTGTAGGAACGGCTTCTTGAAAGAATAAAGAGAATTGGAAGAAGAATTTTCTTAAAACCTTTCTAAGAAAATTGGGAGAATTTCTAGAGGGAGAGTTTTAAAGTAATCATAAGAGATTATTATTGTAGAGAGTGTCTGGAGCGAGTTCCACGAATAGTGTTGGCAAAAAAATGCACAAGGTCCCAACCTGATCGGGTCGGGGATGGGGGTCAAACTGGGTACGGGGAGGGTATCTCCGCCCGATCTCGACCCCGACCCCACCTCGATTTATCCCCAACAACCTGTTTATATATATATACATATCTCGCTCTCCCTCTCTCTCTATCTTGCTCTACTTATTGGTAGTAATTTGGTCATGCATTTGAACTTGCAGTCTCGCTCTCTCTCAATCTCGCTCTCTCGCTCTCTCTCACAGTCTCGCTCTTTCTCAGTCTCACTCTCTCTCCAGTCTCTCTCTCTCTCCAGTCTTTCTCTCTCAATCTCGCTCTCTCTCACAATCTCACTCTCTCGGTCTCGCTCACTCTCGTCATCTCGTTCGCTCTTGCTACCTCACTCTCGCTCTATCTTGAAGAATGGGTCCCCGCGAGGACTCGTTTCTCCGACGGGGATGGGGGTAAATTCTCCCTAGGAAGGAGGGGACGGGGAACCCCCAACCGCCCCCCAACCGCCCGCCCCTCGTTGCTAACCCTATCCATGAGGGCTCCCGAGGTTCTATTTATAGAACTCTATGGGTTACTCCCAATCCTATTAAGGTTATCTTTCTATAAAGATTTTTAAATTAAATATTTAATAATATCCAATATGAATAAATATCTACCCAAATAATATCTCATATTAAATAGTTTAAAATATTTAAATCATATTTAAATATCTATCTCCTACATATCTTTAATTTGAATCTCATCCAAATTAAATGAGTAATTATTTGAATCTAATTCAAATTAATTAGTTAATCCTCCCTCCAATTATTTAATTCAAATCTTATTTAAATTAAATAACTTAATTATATGGATATCATACAAATAATTAATTATTTATTTGAATCATATTCAAATAAATTAGTTCTCTATATTATAAAGTATAATTTGAATCTTATTCAAATAAACTTAATAATAAATAATGTATTTAATTGTATCCAATACAATTAAAATTTTCCCTCAAAATTTGAACACTTCAAAAAAAAAAATTCAATCATAATTTATCCTTGTTGGTCTATGGTGAGATAACAAGGAGACCTTATGAACCTACATATTATAAGCTCAAATGATCTAAGATTAATTAATTAAACTCTTTAATTAAATTGATTTTCATTCATTAACTACAGGAAAAACCACTATAAACTCATAGTTAAACTCTTATGCATTGTAGGACAAGTTGTGTTTATGGATATAATCAATATAAGCAAGTCAATCATTCACAAGTTGTTCATAATTACAGTGAGTCAAATGTTCGTTTTACCCCTGCAATTACCTATTTTCCTTAAGTACCACTGATTCCTCTGGTGAACAATTTGTTTATGGTCCAACCATAAATTAAGTCCCTTTCGAGCCAATGAGAGAGTGGAGTTCCTTGTTCAAGACCTGAAATCGGCACTTATGGGAACTAATATCTACTTACCCTATACACCCTATGCAGGAAGGAGTGGATTTCATCTTGTGAAGTTATGTTCTCAGCTCTCTATTTAGTTAAATCTTCAAAATAGTAGGCTTATTAAGTCAGCAACTCGAATCGCTCTTACCCGTTCAAATCAAATGACTGACCTCACAGACAAGAGTTCATAAATGACTCAGGATTCGAATCGCACATGATCATCCTATGAAATATTAATCTCATCAATTAACGGATTTACAAAGAGAGATTAAATATTTTGCGGTCCGGTCTTATACAAACTCTTTGTATAGGATACTCTGCTCACATGTCTCCACATGAGCGGTTTGGATCAAACCATTTGTAATTATTACAAAGTGGATCTTATCTATAATGCTACGAAGATAAGGGACTCAACTTTATCAATATACTGTAGACCTTTAGGTTATTTGTTGAACATGATCCACCAGTATGTCAACTACATACATATTCAAGATTTCATATGATATCCTTAAATTTTTAATAAATTAATATTGCATAATTAATAATTAAATTAATCAACTAATAAATTACGAGGCTTTAGGGCATAAATCCCAACAGATTTGTAGTTAACATATGGAGAGTTTAACATACTTATTTTTAGTCGTAATGATGTATTTATATGGAGAGTTTAACCTAGAGCTGTAATCGTGGTTCTGGAATTGAATTCATGTTTGTATCATATCATCGATAATCAGAATCGTATTAAGTATACTATAATCAACCTCAATAATTAGTATCAATAACATGTGCATCGATTATCCATAATAATTAGAAGTGAACATTTTTTTTCCTTTTATCCCCAATTTCTCCCTAAGTATCCATTATTTTTATTTTTTGCTTTCATCCATTATTTTCTTCACCCATACCATTGAGATTGATATGTGTAATTGATTAGAGTTGAAATGGTTTAAAATTTTAAAATTGTATTTGAATAATAGACTTGCAATCAATTTAAAAAAACACGTGATATTTTGAAAAAGCAAATTGTAAAGAAAAAACAAACATACATGAACTTTCTATAAATTGGACAATAGAGATTTAAAGATTTGAATCTAGAAAAAGAAAATGAGATTTTGTTATCATGTATATAGGAAGTTAAAGAACTTCTCTGTGGCGCATTTTCAAAATATTTCTGAATGGTTTGCATTATTCTAAATATTTTCAGTTTTTGCTATTTTTCAAAACCAGAGGCTTAAAAACTGCTTTATAGAGTTCAATTTCCCTACAATTTATAACAATGGGTAAATATGAAAAAGGAAAAAGAAAGAAAATAACAAAAACCTATTCATTTCCTATGATTTCATTAAGATTATAAGAGAAATGTACAAAGAGAAGATTATGAGTACCTTCTCAGAAAAAAATAATAATAATAACAAAATTGGAAAAGAAAATGAACCATAACAAAAGAAAATTGCCAAAGCCCTCTAATCTAAATCACAAAACAAAAATTTGTCAACCATAGAATCAACCGTATAGTTGACATTTCGCCATTTTGCGGCCTTGGAAGCTTTATTTGTACAACCTTCCATCAACCTTCTTCGGAGATCCAATGTGATATTGCTTCAGATATCCCAAAAATGCAACAAAACTATGTCATCCTTCCTAGTTTAACTCACCACCACTACTCGGCTGATGCTTTTTTCTCTTTAATTTATTAAGAAACGAGGCAAGGGTAGGATCATTGTCATCAGTATCGACTTCTAGGGGAGTACTTGAACTGCAATCAACTTTCTTGTCATTTGTTGTCGTCCTCTTCAATCTTTTTTGCAGAAAGCCCACGAGTGTGCAGTCATCAACCTCCTCAACTGCCTCCAGATTCGTATTTGTACTGTTATGTTTTCTCTTCTTTGATTGATTATGACGACGAGGCTCATTTGGGGACCTCTCCAACTCCACTTGTTGACAAGAAACAAAGGAATGATCCTGGCTCTTACTTGATGTTTTGCTGTTTTTCTTCCTTCTCGTATGGGGGGGCTTGCAAACCCCATGGCTTTTATCTGTAAATTCATCCATGGAATAACTGTCCACACCTTCATTGTCGATTGTCCTGAGTTCCAAGTCACTGCACGGTAACGAGAAACTGTTACAGTCATCCAGATCTCTGTCTGCAACACTCTTCCTCTTCAATTCTTTGAGATCATCCACAGTAGTACTAGCCAACAATGTTGTATCTGGAAGGATAGACGGATTGTATTCATCCATGTCATTAGTCATTTCTGACAATACCGAGACTCCAGAAGATCCGGTAGAGTTTTGAATTGCTTCTGGTTCTGAAAAACATACATCTCTTTCAGAAAGTTTCTCTGCAACTTTGTTCTCAAATACCTCCATACCATTCTCATCAACAGTCTCGATGCAGTCGCTGTTGGTCCCCTCAGATTCCTTACTATTAAGCTGCACCCCAAGGCTCTGAGTGTCCACACTCTGTTTAGCACACCACTCACTGTTAGGACATAGCTCCGGAACCCCTATACTTTCTGCGGTATAAGCTCCATGTCTATTTTGTTTTCTTTGAGGCTTTAGAGATTTAACCTCCTCTGGGACAGAAGAGGTATTATTTGCAATACCCGCCTGAGCAGTTTCATCAGCCTGATTCCTCTGGCAATTTGATTTCCTCTTCTTTAGAGCATCACTGTAGAAAAATATGAAGTTTAATCAACTTGCAAATTCTAACATGCAGGGTGTACATAAAGCTGCAAACTTACAAACATAAAGAAAGAATTAACAAGAGTTCCAATGCCTGACTATAGATTTATTTCAGGAGAGAAAAGAAACCGAACTATAGATCAATAAAGGAAAATCATAACCTACCCAGTAGCACTCTTTTCATTGCTTGACACTGGCATCTTTCTGTAGACCAAGGTATCGCAAGTCAAAACTAGAATATTGAAATCAAAACAAACATATATATACACAAACATATAGAATAGATTTTGAGTATAAGACACAAGTAAATTAAAGGGTCATATTGTAACTAACCTCGTCTTCACATTTCTTTTGGGAGCAGGTCTTGGATCAACACTATTACACAATAAATCTGTGTTTGGCCTGGGTCGAAAGTCAGTAGGACCAAGAGCAGGACGCTCTGATTCCCTATCAACAAAGTTGCTAATAAGAGCAGCCTTCTGAATCTTTCTAGCTTCCTGGAGTAACGGAACTTCATTGGGAAATAACTTCTTCCATCTCCTATTACGAAGAACAATATGGTTTAGTAACAAGAGCTAAACCTTTTAAAGTAGCATCTACCATACAAAATTCTTTATATTGAATATAACAGGATTTCAAGTAACGGAAATTTATAGACTTAAGCGTACACCAATACCTCCGACAATCATTATCTGTACGTGACGGCACACATGCAGCTACCTTAGCCCAGCTATATCCATGTTCCTGAATTGCTATCTCCAGCCTTAAATCCTCCTCTTCTGTCCATTCACATCTTCTCAAGGAAGGATCTAAACAATTAAACCATCTGCAATCACAATTAGTAATAAGTCAAATCGGAGCAAATAACTAACTACTTGTTTATGCATTAAGCTTCTTTTATACTATGGTCTGGGAGACACTAGAAATAATTGAAGATAGGGGAGCGGAAGAGATTGTTGGTGCTTTGGCTTCTCAAAGTGAACTTTTACAACATTATAATACATATAAATGAAACCCAATTGCACGGTGTCTACTTTCTGAACATTTTCCTAAATTCATTCTTGCATTCAGGCTTGAGTTAGTGGATATTGTTCTTTATCCCCATGCTTCCCTCTCGCCCCAAAAATTAATAAAAGATAAAAGATAAATAGGCATTAAGCTAATGAAAAAGAGGCACAAGATAGGTCAACTTAACACACCTTTCTCTGCATTGAACTTGATTTCGACCAGGTAAAAATTCTGCTTTCTTGTTCCAATTTTTAGGCCCAAAGAGCAGTACAGCAATTTTCAAGCGACTGTCTTCATCTGGAGTGAAATGACCTCTTTTTGTCCTAGCTGGGTCAAGGGATTTTTTCCACCTGCATAATAGAAGAAATTCATTATAGCAATTGAATATTTGCAATAGAAAACATACCATAAAGTACAGACTAACACTATGATTGGAGCTATAGTATTCAAATAACGTGGTGTTTCCCCAAACCCTTTTTTCCCCCTTCCAAAAATACAACTGAAAATGAATTTTTAAAAAAATCTAAAAATCCTTGAAAGGAACACTATTACAGTATTATTGGGATATTAAGGGTATATAAATATATATAATTTTTTTACCGTGTATTTGAAGAATACTCATTACAAACTTTAAATCTCAATTGGAGAGCCTTCCTAGAGTCAGCAGATTTAGAATACACATCCAACCTTCCGGCAGCTGTATCCCTCACTTTCAGCTACATATTTTGGTTCAGTTTGTGCGATCATGTTTTAGATTCTTTTTTGTGTTTATTTTCAGCTTTCTTGCAGAATTTGCCTTATGTAATGGGAAACATTCCCCAAGTACCAATAGTGTAATTTTTGTTTCAATGGGATACGATGAGAGTGCTAGGAAGGTGCCAACCTAGTTGAGATGTCCTGGTGCACTCACCAATCCTTCTTTTACTATTATTCACTACTGTATCCTTGAGATTGAGATATTGTCTCAATTCATTATATCAATAAAAGAGACTCGTTTCCCTTTCAAAAAAACAAAATAATAAATAATATATATACATATTTTTTGGTATCCGTGAGTGTCCGAGATAACTTATGCGCACCTTGACTAATCTCATGACACAGCCCACCTAACCCTATAACATTTGGGTGTCAAGGAAACTCGTAGGACATTAATTCCGAGGTAGGTGGCCACCATTAATTGAACCTTTGACCTCTTAGTCATTTATTAAGACTATGTCTCCTTTTTACCACTAGGCCAAAAAGGATATATTAATAAATAATTAGAGAGGATGTTATGGTATTAGAGCATTATTGGATATTAAGGGTAACGCCTCAAGCCCCAAATTGGAACCAAGATTCGAAATCCAAATTCAGCACCTGTTGGCCCAAAATGTCCGTGCATTTCAATGAGACCTGGCAAAATCATCATTACTTATCTAGAAGTGCTTCTAAGAGTGAAGACTATCCTCGCAAACCAACATGAGTCATTTTAGCATGTTTTGTCCTCACTCACATACGTCCCAAGAAAATCCTCAAGAAGTCACCCAATATAGGATTGCTCCAAGGCAACCACACTTAACTTTGGAGTTTTTATGGTTGAGCCACCGAAAAGGAAAGTGTATCCTATTAGTATAGGTAGTAGCTATTAAATATGTTAAGCCTTTCTTAACCACACTACCATATTCTTAGGGTCTCTCTCATTCAGATGTGATCTCAACTCATTCATGCATGCCTCCTAAACTCGAGTGTTACATGCCCATCAACTTTTGCCTTGGTTTGTCCCCAGACCACATTTTACTAAGAAAGGTTCTAATCCCATTTGTGACGGCACAAGCCCAAGCTTCAAAATCTATATTCGGTACATGATGGCTCTGGCATTCCTCACATTCCTTGTGACCTAGCAACATCATCACTACATATCTTGAGTACTTCTAAGAGTGAAGACTATCCCCGCAAACTAACACAAGTCCTAGGAAAATTCCCATGAGATGACTCCACATAAGATTGCTCCAAGGCAAGCACACTTAACTTTAGAGTTCTTATGATTGAGGCACCGAAAAAGAATATGCATCTCATTGGTACAAGTAGTAGTTATCAATTCTATTCAAAGCCTTTCTTAACCATACTCTAATATCCCTAGAGTCTCTCCCATTCAAATGTGATCTCAGTAATCCATGTACCCCTTTTGAACTCGAGTGTTACATTAAGGATAATATTAATAATTAGTAAGAGAGGTTGTTATGGTATTAGAGTATTATTGGGATATTAATGATATATATTCATATATTAGTAGTTAGTTAGAGAGGTTAGTATTTAGTTATAAATAAAGGTTGAAAGTTCAAATGTTCAGATGGTTTTAGGATTGAGTTAGTAACTCAAAAGAGGGGAGGTTCCAAGTACCTCTTGCAGCTCTTATCTTTTATATTTCAATTTTTTTTTTCAAAAGAAACAAGACCTTTCCTTCATACAATCAAAAATAAATCAAAGTTAAACACAGAAAATAAAAGCATCAAGGATACTTTCATATCTTTTACTTTGAATTGGACTGTTTTTATTTTCTCTTGATTTATGTTTTGATCTTTTACATTTCAAAATATAGTTGGGTTAAATTGAAAACATAACCTATCGACATGTTAAAAACTCTCTAAACATCTGAATCCCATTCTATGAACATTTTCTTTCACTATGAGAAAGGATTGAAGTATGAAATGCAAAGATGAACTGGTCAGATATTGTAAATAAGATCAACCTATTAGAGCACTGTGGGCCAGTTCGTCCTTCCAAAGTAGAAGCTACTGCCTGCCAATCTCCCAGGCCAAATGTAGCAACAGCAGCTCGAAGTTTATCATCCTCGTCTTTGGTCCACTCCCTCTTTAATATGGAAGCGTTTAAACTCCTTTGATACCGAGACAAGCACTGAAAAGGAGTTCTATTTGTACCCGACGAAACTGCTATCTCAATCCAGTTATTCAACCCTTTCTGTTGGATAGTAAACAAAAGATTCTTATCCTCATTTGTAGTCCATGGATCCCGATTAATTAGGGGGTCTTCGAAATTCAACCACCTACAAGGATTCGCAAATACAATCATCAAGTCAGGAAAAATATAATGAAAACGTGTCATTCAAGGAAATGCAAGACATCACAGATGTCTGTGACGATTGTCATCACAGACATAATGAAGACCGCTGTCTGAATAAGGCATTTGTTACAAGTTGGTCCCACCTGTACTATAACATGAAGGCCTTCCACTATTATTCAAAACCAATTATGGTCAATATATCTGTGATGATGATTGTCATAGACCTCTGCAATGCTGATTGAAGTTGACATGCTTCAAAGAAAATCAATATGGACTCAGTCAAGAACTGAACAGATTTAAACCAGTAGCAAAAGCCTCTGTATTGAGAAAATAAATAATCTACCAAATTAAAAGTAAAATAATACTGTCACCAATATACAATTTCCTTCAAATCTGGTTGAGGAAATCTGTGGCATACAAAGTAGCCTCAAATTCATATGGATAACAGCTTGAAAATTATTTAAGTGCCTAACTTATTGAGATGAAAGGATTTTCTACAGCATTGTTTTCATCAAGAAAATTGGGAAAGCACTAGCGAACTAATTATGGTGCTTAACTTGAAATATTATCTGCTCCATAAAATTTCTTTCAAAAAAAAAAAAACCGACCAAACAAACTTAGGCTAAATATATCGATTTTGTCCCTATAGTTTCATAAGTGTCAACTTTATCTTTTATTTTTTTAAAAAGAAAAAAGAAATGTAGCTTTTCATTGAATTAATGAAAAACGACCAATGCTCAAAATACAATGAAACAAAAACAAACAAGAATACAACATAATTAAGCTGGAAAAATAAAGGCATTTTCATTTAAACATAAATCTCAACTTCATCCTTTATTCTTTAAGGTAATAGGTTTTTCAAGTGAGTTCCAACTATCCATAAATATTAAAAGTAATGATCTAAATATTTTTCTAGAACAATTGTATTGTTTTACAAATAAGGTTTTTTCATAAGGTTTTCTTAATAAGGTAGGGTGGACCATTTTAATCAAGTGAAAATTCTATCGATTTTCATGTCTACCATTAAATTAAAACATTTAGCAGTTCCAACACAGTTGATAAAATTTAATGTAATGTTCAATCATCGTTTGGTTGATGTATTCAATTTAGTAGGATAGAAATGACTTACTTGAACAGGATTTGTTCTGTAGGTTATATAATTGTGTCCTTAAGTTCGACATAAACGACTTAATTGAAGATGGTCCAAATGAACTTACACAGGATTAAATTGAAATTTCTAAAAAACTAGAAATAGATTTTTAAAAATATATCTGTGCATAAATAAGTGACTATAGATTAATTTATAGAAGGATAGCCCAAAGAAATAGTTTTTCCACCATATTTCTTGTAAGCAAAGCAAAGACAAACTAAAACTGTGGAAGTGTAGAGGTTTAAAGAAAATCTTGTACAAAAAAAAAAAAAAAAAAAAAAAAA